>CM050167.1:61297467-61887467 GCA_027410445.1 Discoglossus pictus | reverse complement strand
GTCGTTGGAAACCTTACTTCTGTTGTAGTAAATCAGATTGGCAGATGTATTACTTTGGAAAGCACACAATGATTTGCAATAATTATACAAATTTATAGGAACATAATGTACCAGGAGGAGATGCTTCTGAGAAAAAGTTCCCATGTGCAATATCTTACAGACTAGACAGAATTTAATCAAGTGCAAACATATCTTTTTTATTTGATCTATGAATAAAGCTGCAGCAATACTCTTACCTCCTCTATTTCCATGGACATTTCAGGCATCTTGAAGTGTAGTACAAACAGGAGTGAGAAGGGAAGGAGGCTGCAGGGCCCTGCTTAGGCTTTGTCTTTGTCTTTGTACAAGGAGCACATGGAAACACCAGAGATTGTAGTTAACCCTTTACCAACCAGGATCTGTTCAATAATGTACAGTTGAGTTGCCCAAAATGGAATTAATAGCAATTCCCTCTTCTAGTGAAAATAATACATGAATTGAGTTCCTGTTCAGAGGTCATGTATTTACGTGTCCTGAAAGAGGAAAACAAATGGGCAGGGACTATGACTACCAATCAGATTTGATGGCCAACCCTTTCTTACGGTTTTAAACACATACACACATACACACATCAGACCTGACTTGACAAAGAGAGATCCCCTCTCGAAAGCTCATAATAAAAATTATGCATATGTTTGTCAAATAAAAAATATATCACTATATACTGCAATACTCTGATTATTCATCTAGATTACTGGACCTCATGCTTTATATATATATATATATATATATATATATATATATATATATATATATATATATATATATATATATATATGTGTTTTTCTGTCTTGTGCATAATTCAATCCAAAGCTTTGCTTGAAGTTGTGTAATACAGCAAGAATATGCATCAAATGAGTCATGTATAAAATTATGTTTTGGATAAGAGTACATTGTATCCTCATATGCATGTCCCCGCCCAGTCTCCTAGAATGCAGTACAGTGACTGTATTTCTGGGAAAACTGAGCAGCAAATAAGTTTTCAAATTGGCTTACAAATGTACTATTTTATATATATATATATATCACATACAGTGGATATAAAAAGTCTACACACCCCTGTTAAAATGTCAGGTTTCTGTGCTGTAAAAAAATTAGACAAAGATAAATCATTTCAGAACTTTTTCCACCTTTAATGTGACCTATAAACTGTACAACTCAATTGAAAAACCAATTGAAATATTTTAGGTGGAGGGAAGAGAAAATAAAAGAAAAATAATGTGGTTGCATAAGTCTGCACACCCTCTTATAACTGGGGATGTAGCTGTGTTCATAATTAAGCAATCACATTCCAAATCGTGTTAAATAGGAGTCAGCATACACCTGCCATCATTTAAAGTGCCTCTGATTAACACCAAATAAAGTTCAGCTGCTCTTGTTGGTCTTTCCTGAAACTTATATATATATATATATATATATATATATATATATATATATATATATATGGGTTTCATGGCTTGTGCATAATCCATAATGGGGTTTGCTTAAAGCTGTATTATACAGCAGGCATATGCTAAAAGGAGCCATGTTTACAAAATGGTGTTTGAATTCAAAAGCAAAGCCTTTGTGGACTCATTTGTATGTCCCTGCCCAAGTTCCCAGAATGCCGAACCTTTCACAATCCAAGGGCCTCATTCAATTGGGATTTGGCCAATTGAATAGGGTTCTATATAAGCACATAGCATATATTTTTTACAGAAGTTTTTAGTTAGTGAAGACCTTGCTTTTGGATAGAAGTTCACTAACTAAAAACTTCTGTAGAATAAATATGCTATGTGCTCATATAAAGCCCTATTCAATTGGCCGAATCACATTTGAATGAGGAACCAAGTGTTTATTTTGCAGTACTTTAGATACCTACAGGATGTGCTCTGAAATTAAATGACCAATAAAACAAAAATGACACTTTCAAATAAGCAACATGTTGTTTATAATAATGCAATTCTGCTGCTGTAGAATCTGCCATTATAGTTTCCTGTGACCAACTTCCTGAATTTGGAAGAAACTGTCTCTGCACAATGGGGAGGTGGCAGATACAGCTGCCAGTATTCTCATTTTTAAAAAAAAAATTTTGTCATTCAGTTGTTTTCGACTCTCCGTGACCTCATGGACCATAACACACCAGGCACATCTTTATGATCCACTTGGTTTTTATGGCAGAGATACTGGTGTGGGTTACCAGTTCCTTCTTCAATGGGTTACAACATACAGCTCCTGGTATTCCTAGGTGATCTCCCATCCAAGTTCTGAACAGGACCAGTTCGGCTTCTGTGTGGTGCGACCTCTTGGTCACCTGACTAGAATCAAACCCAGGTCACAGTGGAGAAAGCAACGAATCCTAACCACTGGACCACCAGGGAACCCATGCTTTCATTAGCTCTAACGAAAAGCTCATTAATTCAGTAGGACACCCCCTATTGAGACAAAAGCTGCACAAAGCAGGATTAGTAAATAAAATGTAAGCCTGCAGTAAAGAAGAATTTTATATACAATAAATATATATATATATATATATATATATATATATATATAAGTTAAAAATAAATAAAGGTGGTGTCTATTTTCTTATGTTTCAACAACATTTTGCAAGTTTTGTTATTCAAGAGACTCTACAAACCAAAATTGACCACAGTGGTTCTTTAAGTTTTATATTCACCTTTCAAGTCTTTAAGTCACATACTCACTAGTGATGTCCTGAACAGTTCGCCGGCGGACTATTCGCAGTGATTTTTGCATGTTCGTGTTTGCAGCGAACGGCGCACACATGCGCTTTTCGGTCCTCCCCCTATTCTTTATCATTGAGGAAACTTTGACCCTGCAACTTACAGTCAGCAGACACATTCCAGCCAATCAGCAGCATACACTCCCTTCCAGAGCCTTCCATCTGAAGGACAGCCTCCATTTTAGAATCATTCTGAAGCTGCATTCGTTGAGAGAGGACATATATTCTAGCTGCTGCTGATTTAATAGGGAAATAGATAGCCAGGCTGTGTATTTAGCTTCCACTACAGACCTTAAGGACTCATCTGATATCTGCTGGACAGCAACCCAAAAAGCCCTTTTTAGGGCTAGAACATAATTTATTTTATTTTATTATTTTTTTCTGTGTAATCTAAGTGCATATGCCTGCCTGCCAGCGTGTGTGTGTGACAGGCTAACACCTAACAGCTTCTATTGTGCTCAGTGAAATAAAACAACACTTTTTTGACTGTAATAGATTGAATAGCAGTTGCCTGCCTACAGGCATGTGTGTGAGGCCTATTGCATCTACTCTGCCAACTTTTGACAGTGCACAGTGACACTCATATCTGGTGCAACCTAGTGTACAGTGACATTTAGGAAGCCTTTTTTGACTGTAATCGATTGAATATCAGTTGCCTGCCTACAGGCGTGTGTGTGAGGCCTATTGCATCTACTCTGCCAACTTTTGCCAGTGCACAGTGACACTCATATCTGGTGCAACCTAGTGTACAGTGACATTTAAGAACCCTTTTTTGACTGTAATCGATTGAATATCAGTTGCCTGCCCACAGGCGTGTGTGTGAAGCCTATTGCATCTACTCTGCCAACTTTTGCCAGTGCACAGTGACACTCATATCTGGTGCAACCTAGTGTACAGTGACATTTAAGAACCCTTTTTTGACTGTAATCGATTGAATATCAGTTGCCTGCCTACAGGCGTGTGTGTGTGAGGCCTACAGCGCCTACTCTGCCAACTTTTGCCAGTGCACAGTGACACTCATATCTGGTGTCACAGTAGCTTGCACGCATAGTACCACTAATCGGCAACAAAAATGACAGGCAGAGGCAGGCCACCTCGCAGGGGCCGTCGTGGTCGTGGTGCTGTGATACCCTTTGGCCCTAGAATAATGCCCAGTTTTCAGAGGCAACGTACCCTGAACTTGAAAAGTTGTGAGGACATGGTTGACTGGCTAACACAGGACACCCAATCTTCTACAGCTTCCACTCGGAACCTAGACGCACCATCCTCCTCCAGCTTAGCTTCGGGCAACTCTCCAGTTACCACTCGCCCGCCTGCCGCCACCACCAACACTAGCACCACAGCCGCTTCACTTGATCCGTCAGCAGAGTTATTTACACATCCGTTGGAAGAAATGAGTGATGCACAAACATTAGTGCCAGAGGATGTAGATAACAGGGAAATGTCCCAGTCAGGCAGCATTACACACATGGACGTACGGTCTGATGATGATGATGATGTTGTACCCGGTGCTGCTTCCTTTGTTGAGTTGTCAGATACAAGTGAAGCGGTTGATGATGACGATGCGTCCGTGGATGTCACGTGGGTGCCCGCTATAAGAGACGAAGAACAGGAGGAAAGTTCAGATGGGGAGAAAGAGAGGAGAGGAGACGAGTTGGAAGCAGGGGGTGGTCGTCGAAAGTAGCTAGTGGCACAGTCAGACAGCATAAATCGGCACCCGGGGTCAGCCAGACAGCACGCCAGTCAACGCATGCTGCTGCCACCACCAGAATGCCATCATTGCAGAGCTCAGCAGTGTGGCAATTTTTTTGTGTGTCTGCCTGTGACAACAGCGATGCCATTTGCAACCTGTGCGAAAAGAAACTGAGTTGTGGGAAGTCCAACACCCACCTAGGTACAAGTTCTTTGCGAAGGCACATGATGTCACATCACAAACGCCTATGGGATCAACACATGAGTACAAGCAGCACACAAAGTCAAAGCCGCCATCCTCCTCCTGGTCCAGCATCTTCAGCCACGTCAACCACTGCTGCCCTGCTTGCCCCCTCTCAACCATCCGCCACTCCGTGTCTCGCCCTGAGCAGTCCCTGCTCATCTGCCCACAGTCAGGTGTCTGTCAAGGACATGTTTGAGCGTAAGAAGCCAATGTCACAAAGTCACCCACTTGCCCAGCAACTGACAGCTGGCTTGTCTGAACTCTTAGCCTGCCAGCTTTTACCATACCAGCTGGTGGAGTCTGAGGCGTTCAAAAAATTTGTAGCTATTGGGACACTGCAGTGGAAGGTACCCGGCCGAAATTTCTTTGCACAAAAGGCAATCCCCAACCTGTACTCGATTGTGCAAAAGGAAGTAATGGCATCTCTGGCACACAGTGTTGGGGCAAGGGTCCATCTGACCACTGATACCTGGTCTGCAAAGCATGGTCAGGGCAGGTATATCACCTACACTGCGCATTGGGTAAACCTGGTGATGGCTGCCAAGCATGGAATACGTGGCTCTGCGGAGGAGTTGGTGACACCGCCACGACTTGCAGGAAGGCCTGCTGCCACCTCCTCTACTCCTCCTACTCCATCCTCTTCCATAACCTCCTCGGCTGAGTCCTCTTCTGCTGCTGCTATGTCTTGCTCCACATCAACAGCACCCCCCAGCTCCACAGGTACAATTCCACATCCCGGATACAGCAGTGTCAAGCCGTCTTGGGGTTGACTTCCCTGAAAGCAGAGAGTCACACCGGACCAGCACTCCTGTCCGCACTGAACGCACATAATCTCCAGTGGCTAACTCCGCACCAACTGGAGATTGACAAAGTGGTTTGTGACAACGGAAGAAATTTGTTGGCGGCATTGAATTTGGGCAATTTGACACATGTGCCGTGCATGGCACATGTGTGTAATCTGATTGTACAACGCTTTGTGCATAAGCACCCAGGCTTACAGGACGTCCTGAAGCAGGCCAGGAAGGTGTGTGGCCATTTCAGGTGTTCCTACACGGCCATGGCGCACTTTAGAGATATCCAGCGGCGAAAGAACATGCCAGCGAGGCGCTTGATTTTAGACAGCCCGACACGTTGGAATTCAACACTCCTAATGTTCGACCGCCTGCTCCAACAAGAAAAGGCCGTTAACGAGTATTTGTATGACCGAGGTGCTAGGACAGCCTCTGCGGAGCTGGGGATTTTTTTGCCACGTTACTGGACGCTCATGCGCAATGCCTGTAGGCTTATGCGTCCTTTTGAGGAGGTGACAAACCTGGTCAGTCGCACCCAGGGCACCATCAGTGACATCATACCATTTGTTTTCTTCCTGGAGCGTGCCCTGCGAAGAGTGCTGGATCAGGCCTAGATTAGCGTGAAGAGGAATAGGAAGAGTTGTGGTCACCATCACCACCAGAAACAGCCTTATCAGCATCGCTTGCTGGACCTGCGGCAACGCTGGAAGAGGATTGTGAGGAAGAGGAGTCAGAGGAGGAATGTGGCTTTGAGGAGGAGGAGGAAGACCAACCACAACAGGCATCCCAGGGTGCTCGTTGTCACCTATCTGGTACCCGTGGTGTTGTACGTGGCTGGGGGGAAGAACATACCTTCAGTGAGATCACTGAGGATGAGGAACGGGACATGACTAGCTCGGCATCCAACCTTGTGCAAATGGGGTCTTTCATGCTGTCGTGCCTGTTGAGGGACCCTCGTATAAAAAGGATGAAGGAGAACGACCTGTACTGGTTGTCCACGCTACTAGACCCCCGGTATAAGCAGAATGTGCCTGAAATGTTACCAAATTACCACAAGTCGGAAAGGATGCAGCACTTCCAAAATAAATTAAAAAGTATACTTTACACAGCGTTTAAGGGTGATGTCACAGCACAACGGCAATCTAACAGCGGAAGCGGTGAACATAATCCTCCTCCTCCCACGACCACGCCGGCAAGGAGAGGACGCTTTACACACTTGTTGTTGATGGAGGACATGCAGAGCTTAAGTCCTATGCATCGCCACAACCCTTTTGGGTCCACCCTCAGAGAACGACTCGACAGTCAGGTAACAGACTACCTCGCCATAACTACAGATATCGACACTATGAGGAGCGATGAACCCCTTGACTACTGGGTGTGCACACTTGCCCTGTGGCCTGAGCAATCCCAATTTGCCATAGAACTTCTGTCCTGCCCCGCTTCAAGTGTCCTGTCAGAAAGGACCTTCAGTGCAGCAGGAGGTTTTGTCACTGATAAGAGAAGTCGCCTAGGTCAAAAAAAGTCTAGATTACCTCACCTTTATTAAGATGAATGAGGGATGGATCCCGAAGGGACTGACAGTGGGCGATACATTCGATTAAAAAAGGCCTGATAGATGAGCTGCCTTGAGCTAATAATGGTCCACACACTGCTGTATTTTATCCCTGAATGCCGGATGACTTGCATGACTTATCCGCCACCAACTAGGGTTCAAGACGCAATGTTTTAGGGCACTTTCTGCCTGGCAAACTAACATCAATTTTTCTGGTCGCTGCAACAATACTTAATTTTTGCATTTAAATTATTTTATTTTAGAAGGCGTACAGCATGTAATGAAAAATAAAGCATTTTTGAACAGTCTTGCATAACAGTTGTGCAAAAATACATATTTACAATAAAGACATTTTGTGAAAGTTAGCTGACTATTCCTTCTTATTTTCACTTTTTAGGTTAATAATTTTTCTTATTTTTTACTGTGATTGCAATTTAAGAGATACCTAAAACATGGTAAAACAGACAATAGTAAAGAGTATATCTGCAGGAAACACCAAAGTCCTATTAGCTATCATCCCTCCAGCAGTATTAGCTTATTATTTACAATATCTAACCTGGGCAATCACCCTTGGGTTACTCTAGGGCAGGCTTCAGTAAGCGACCTCTCCTTTCCTGGGATGATTTTGCCGCCGGTTGCTTCTGAAGGGTCTCCAGGGCTCCCCCACTCCGGTCCTTCCCCCAGTGTCGCTTCAACCACTAACAAATATTTTATATTTGTAAAGCGACCCAATGATCCCCGTTGATAGAGGTTTATCTTTACAAATTTTGGAGAACCAATTTAAGACCGGTGTCCCCTGTTTCTGGGTCAGGGAGTGTGTGAAATGCCTCAGCCTACAGTAATTGTAATGTTCTGACAGCGGAAGCTCATGCTTGTCCCTCAGTTCCTCATAGGTGAGCATCTGGCCCTTTACTAACCAGTCTCCCAGTCTATCTAGTTTCCTTGACCTCCACCAGTGTTGTGATGTTGTGCTCATGTGTTTCGGGGCCTGAGGGTGGTCAAGAATTGGGGTCATTTGGGTGGATCCAGGGAACAAACCTGTGTGTTTCTTGGCCCATTTCCAGTATGATAGGGAGTGTCTGATTAGGGGGTTTGGCGAGTTTTTAAGGCTCTGAGGCAATTCTGATAGCCAAGCCACCTTGTCCCAGGCTAAGGGCCTTAAAGTGTGGTTCTCTAAATACACCCAGGCCGGTTGATGACATATAGAATGTGCTATTGGGAGGTAAGATAGGTGATGTAACAGGTATTAAACTGATAGGAATAAATAGTACAACTGAACACACCACTTCTATCTGGTGGCACCTTAGATTGCACGTGCAGTGCCCCAAATTCGAAGTAGGAGGTCCGACCAAGCATCTTTTTCCATCTCCCTGTTCCAAAAATCAATGCCATATACACGTCCCCTAATAGTGGACGTAACAGGGATTAAACCGATAGGAATAGTACTAATTAACAGTACACACCTTATAATAATGCAGACAGAGGCAACGCAGAGAGAGGAGTCTGAAAAAGAGGAGTCAGAGGAGGAAGGTGGCTTTGAGGAGGTGGAAGACCAAACACAGCAGGCGTCCCAGGGGGCTTGTTGTCACCTTTCGGGGACCCTTGGTGGCTCGGTGGAGGAAGAGACCTTTAATGACATCAGTGAGGACAAGGAACGGGACATGGCTAGCTTGGTATCCAACCTTGTGCAAAGGGACTGTTTGCGGTTGTTTGTGGTGCATTAAACGGGGAGATTGGTCTGTTAGTGTGAAGCGGGTGTAACCCTTACACTACCTGATCGATACAACATCATACCTGATGTTTTAAAGCATGTTATTCCAAACAATTTAGAAATGTTAGGTGATTTATGCCCTTTATGGCTTAAAACCAGACTCTGCATCAACTATGTAATTTTCCGTGGGAGTTTTGCCATGGATCCCCCTCCGGCATGCCACAGTCCAGTCCAGGTCAACTTTCCCATCACTATTGTGGCCAGAAAGAGTCCCTGTGGGTTTTGAAATTCGCCTGTCCATTGAAGTCTATGGTGGTTTGCCGATGTTCGCCCGTTCGCGAACATTTGATGAAAATCGCATCCACTGTGCAAAAATGTCATGTTCGCGACATCACTAATACTCACCTTTAATGAGTTCTAAGTGAGTCCAGACAATTTTATAATGGACCAGAGCATATATTTTTAGTCAGTGAAGACCTTTCTTTTGAATAGAAGTTCACTAAAAACATCTGTAAAAAAAAATATGCTCTGTGCTTTTATATAGAGGCCTATTCGATTGGCCAAATCACATTTGAATCAATTGTGATTTGGCCAATCGAATAAGCCTCTATATAAGCACAAAACATATGTTTTTTACAGAAGTTTATAATTAGTGAAGACCTTGCTTATAGTAATTAAAGCTGAAAAAATACTTTTAGTCCATCAAGTTCAACCTTTTTAGCTCTCCTCTGATCTGCAATATGCGGATTAATTGTTAATTGATCCAGAGGAAGGCAAACAAAAAAAAAACTGATGTCTCAAAAGGGGAAAAAAATATAAAATTCCTTCCTGATCCCAGATACTGGCGATCGGATTCCTCCCTGGATTAATTCTCCCTGTTCAATTATCCGGGATAGCCCTGAATGCCCTTTTTATTCAAGACTATATAAACTACCTTTTTAAACTTATCTATTGAATCAGCTATCACCACCTCCTTTGGTAGAGAATTCCACAGAATAACCACCCTTACTGTGAAGAACCTGTGTCTTTCTTTAAGGTGAAATCTTTTTACTTCTAACCTTAAAGGATGTCCCCATGCCAGTTGAAAACCTCTTGGCACAAAAAGTGTATTTATATAAGGTAATAATATCTGCTCTGAGACGCCTTTTTTCTAGAGAAAAGAAGCTTAATTTAGTTAGTCTTTCTTCATAACTTAGCCCCTCCATTCCCCTGCATTTTGTTGTCCTTCTCTGTACTTTTCCCAGCTCTAAAATGTCCTTTTTATGAAGTAGTAAAAGATTCTCTACACCTGCTGATTTGAAATACCCACACTCTGGAGGGAATTTACTAAGTATCTCAAGTACATGAGAAGTGAAACCTTGTATTTACTTACACTATTACAACCCCATCTATTCTCACTTCATCTCAGCCAATTAGTGCTTAGTAAATCCCCCTACCATGTTTAACCAGGTAAATGATCTAGTATAAAAGCAATATAAATCTGGATCTTAATGGTACTCCCCATGCATATATAATAAAAATATTAATAATCAGAGACGTTTAAGTGTAAAAGTCTTATCATTACTGTAACGTATATCAAGTGGGTATGTTCTTGTTGTTTATTAAACCCCCGCTCATTGGTTAATCATGCAATTGATGTCATTGATCAGTCCAATTGGTTAAGGAGGTGGGCAATACTCTCTTCTGGCTAAAACAGACACTGAGGTGGCCTTCTGTTTGTTGCCGGTTTACAAGGATAATCAACTACTACAAGGCTGCCATTTTGATGACAGCGTTTACATTGATTTATGTTTGATAATGGGCAGCTCTATTTCTTGCTCCCCTGTGAAGCATTTAGTACATTCTTACAGTCTTGTGTTTCTTCTTGTCATTCTATAGCTCATTATTTGGATATTGTATTTATTGTGGGTCCTGGTCATACCAACTAGTGTCTGTGGCTTCTCTGCACTTTTCAAGAGCTTACTATCCTTGGGAGTGGCATTGATAAGGTAACTGAACTGCAATTGGATCTTCGGGAACTCCTTCAAGCTAAAAAAAATCAACTGTGAAGAAGTTTTAGTCTGCTTTGGGTAACTTACCATTTGTTTGCAGGATTACTCTGGTAAGTCAAATTTTTTGTAGGCTCCTTTAATTGTCTAGAGTTGGTGTGTAACAGCCATTTCACCACATTAACTCATCTAAGCATTTGAGATAAGACAATTTAATCTGGGTGAAATTGTTGTACTCCTTTAATGGTTACTCCTTTTTCTTCAGTCTAAAGTTGATTTGAATATCTTCATCAATTCTGCTTTAGGTTTTTATTTTAAAAAAATAAACCTTTACAAACTCACCCTGGTGCTTGCTAAATCTTTCCAGTTTGCAAGCTGATGCTTTTGTTAGTTCAAACCCCTGAAAATCCCTGCTAAGATTAGAAAAAAATTCATAATTCATTTTGGCCAATCAGGAGAAAGCAGAGGTTAGCTGATACAGATGTATCATACTTTGTGTTGCAAAGCAGCCTGGGATATGTAGTCTCTATCTCGCTCTATCCTTGTGCTCCGATTCAGCTGTGAGCTCAGACCCCACCCAACCATGTGATTCCATCCTGCAGGAAGGGCTTCTTTTGCAAGATCAAACTCTGTACCTGGCTGCTCTCCTCAGTGTATTTGGTTATGTAAGCTCCATGTGGATGTGCAAAGCTGGATTTTACTTTCCTGCCTATAACTTTGTAAATGCACTGAACTTTTCTATATAACACATATTTTTCTGATAATCACGGACTGCTTCTTACCAAGCATTTGAAACCCAGGAAACCTTTAAAAGGCCTCCTCCCCTCCATTCTACTTTTTCCTTGGTGTGTAGAAACAGGTTTGCCACCTAAGAGCGGATCAAAAAAAAAGTGATAACACTCTGCCTCCTTAGTTGCTCAACGGTCTCTTCAATGAGGTCTGGATGTATATCAATGTTGTTTTCATTTGTCACACTGCTAAAATGGTCAGTGAATCTTAATAATGGCCAGTTAACTTCTGTGTTACTTTACAAACATGTGCCATCTATTGGGGACATTAAAGTACTTTATCCAGAATGAAACATTAAAGTGGTATAGCCACATAAACATAAATATCATCAAACCCCCCAATGGGAAGATAGGGTGTCTTTTCATGGACACATTCTAATATTCATTTTGGTTAAAGGTTGTGGAAGAGAGGATATTTAAACAAGCCCCTTCCTATTCAGTATGTAATAGTGCTTGTGTGGTGCAGGTAATTTTCATATTTATGGTGAATATCTGCTACTAAAAAGGACCACTTTAGTGGTTTTATAAATGGATCTATTAATCATATTAAGATTTTGGTTGATAAGGAAATCAGCTTTATTACCTTGTAATGTCTATTTAGACAACGACTTGCTTTTTGTCAGTGATCCCCAGGCTGTGTAAGCTATGGATCTCTCCACCCCAAAGTATTGTGGCTGGAGTGGATCCACCCAGACTTAAAACCTCTCTATGAAACACACAATAGTAGCATGGAGCAGTGTAGCATTAGCTAACTATGTTCAAACACACTTTCTAGTCACCACCCAATTATTTGTGGCATGCCAATTTAGATAACCCTCCCCCTTGGGTGGCTCCACTCCAGACACAATCTTTCATTCAGGGGTGGAGAGATCTGATAGCATAATTCAATAATAGTAATTCATTATTTAAATGCACAAAATGAGTTTTGCTTTTCCTGCCATACTTATCTATACTTTAAAAAACACTTTATAAGACCACTAAAGTGGTTCGAAAGAACATTGAGAGGAGTCTAATACAACAAAATGTCTTTAGATCACTTCTAAACCCATACATCAAGCATGTTATGCAGGCGATAACCAATTGTATGGGGACATCTGGTGGCATAGAAGGGTGGGAGACGCTACCCTTTCTAGTATAACTCAGATAGTGCTCCTCAACCCATTGCTGTGAGCACCCAGGAAGTACCTCTGCTAGTGGGCACCTTCTGGATGGGAGTAATATCTTGTGCACACAAAGCTGCTAATAACATATTGCAATTCACAGTCCCCTACCACTGAAAATGTAGAAATATGTACTATGTGAAAAAATGTCATCCTATTATACCCACTGTGTCATTCTCACATTTGTTATGGGGATATTACCATGTCCAAATCTTTTAGAGAAGAGATAATGAATAACAAATAAAATATGGGGTGTGTCCCTATAAGCTGGTACTGGAGGAGTCAAACTGGGCGTTTTCAGGAATTCTAATTAAAATCTATGGTTCTAGCAAGAAAACTAAAAATAGAGAAAGACCATCTAGTTTCACCTGCTAGTATAAATTAAATTCATCCACACAGAATCACTCATGATAATAGAAATGTTGAAAACTGGAACAAAGTGGCAGCTAAAGTTGCTATTGGAAGGTAAAGCAATATTTTTTTTAACAGTAATAGATAAATGTTAGACAGATAGAGTGCTCAGTATAAACCACTACTGTCTCTCGTTTTGAAAGCAGATGGTAATGCCAATAGTACAAGAAAGATATGGTAAGATTGAGAGAAAACACCAACTTGTTGATGGCCACTAAGTTGATATCATCTGTAACTTCATATTGTTATCGTTTTTTTGTTTTTTTTTTACAATATAATAATTCTGCATATTAGTGTCTGAAGTGGTAGTGGGATTGTAATAGAGATACGAAGAGAGTGTAATTTATGCAGGGAGGTAGAATTATGGAAGAGATGATGAGAAGAACAAATACAACATTGTAATATTCAATTTACATTACACTTAGTTTGAGAACTAAAACATATAGACCTATATTGACTTCTGGATTGCAGTCTTGTAATGGTGAAGGGGCTTGTGTACGCAAGATGGGCAGGTGATAGCAGAGAGGTCAAACAAATAACAATCCACTGGAGAAGGAACTGGCAACCCACGCCAGCATCTTTGCCAAGATAACCTTATGGATCAGCACAGCCAGAGACATAACCATAGATGTGCCTGGCGTGCCGCGGACCATAGGGTCATGGAGTCAAACACAATATCACACACTTTTGCATGTGACCAATTTGTTTCACTTGGAACTTGAGGCCCCATAAAGAGGTCACCCGGAGGACTCTAATTTGTACCCAACGATTTTACAACGCTGATTGCAGCCTTAGATTACATCAATATGCTTCATGTTAATTCTGCTTCTGGCTTGTTAAACATTCAAATCAAACCACACCAATACTTTATGATCATATCAAGTTGTGGAAAATAGATGGTTTAAAAGCAAAATAAGATTGTTTACTAGAGGGTCTGAATGTTCAGAAATTAGGGCGGTTACAGTGGAGATGAAGCCATTGGTTGATGCCTACGTGCTTCACAGTCCCTGCACTCTGTTCAGCCAATGTCTACCTGTAGTGAAGGAGCGGTTGTGCGGTCTGTTGGTTAAATGGCTATGGTAAGGGTCCCTGTTAATATTACAATAAACTACCTAAGTGTTTGTTAGTTTTTACTCACTGAAACGTTTCAGAAGCCTTTTAACGGTCTGCCCCCAGCAACTCATGCAGAGTGTCTTTGGCTAGTACTACAATCACAGTTTGTCTCCACTGCATTTCAGAACATGCTGTTGATAAACCAGTCTGAAGGGCTAGTACATAGAGTACCAAGAGAAACACTGTGTGCATGAGCTGCTGGGAGATATCAGCAAGTAAAAACATAGCTTTTAAGCAATTAATAAAATGATGTTTAGATATGCAAATACTTTTGTAGTTTATATTGATATTAAAAACAGCAAACCTTTCATAATCCTTTAAAGGAATACCTATAACTGAAAAGCTTTTGGTACACACACAATTGTGTAAAAACCTGTTGTATGTATTGTATCCTGCGATGCTGAGATCCTTAAATAGATCAAAAAAAAAAAAGAACACTACAAGAACGCTAGAACCATTCTGCATTTCCCCTTTAACCCATCTATAGCTAAAATATAGTATACACCACTTTTGGACAAAAAATAAAGTGTTACCAAAAGCCAACTTTCTCCGTCTCCTCATTTTACAAGAGGCTTTTTACGGATTGTTTTACCTGTTGCTGGAAAACCATTTAAGGGATATGGAATTTTTCTGGACTCTACTAGGTATAAAATATACCTACAGTGGGGAAAAAAGTATTTAATCCCCTGCTGATTTTTTTTATTTTTTATTAAATGTTTTCCTTTATTTTGTTTATAAATTGAAAAAACATAACATAAATAAACATATAACGTTTGAAGTAATACAAATTGCAAACAGTCGAGTAGTTTGTTTCAGAGTTCCCTTACAAATAGATTTCAAAACATAGCATTCGTAACATTCAAACTTGGACCAGCCTAGAAACAGTACCTGAGGACCTAGAAGGGTCCTACCCTAGCGGCCCTTTGTGTCGTTTTGTGCAGAATTTGTGCCTTTACTAATAGATGAGTGAGAGTTTTAGAAAAAGAACTAACCTCCGAGAGGATCCCGCAGCGTCCAGATGTCCCAGCAGGAGGCCCAGCATCTGTATTTCCCGTCTACTTCGGCCGATAGTGAGCTCATGTTTTGTATGTATCCTATTTTTTGCCTCACCTCAGTGTACGATGGAGAAGTGGCTTTCCAGTGTTTTGCGGTAACGCATCTGGCTGCTAGAAACACCTGACTGGTCAAGAACTGCTCATTTTTTGAAAGACCCATGATCGGAAGACCCAGTAGGGCTTCGCTTGGGTTCTGCGCTAGACGTGTCCCCCATAGTTTTTCTAAAGTGTCATAGGTAAAATCCCATGTTTGGCGAATTTTGGGGCATTGCCAGAGCATGTGTTCTATGCAAAGTGCAAACAGTAGTGGAGATAGAGGACACCCCTGTCTTGTACCTCTGAAGATGTTGATCGGGAGGGATCTAAATCCTTGATAGGAAATAAACGCTTTTGGGGATTTATATAGGGCCATGACCCCTTTTAAGAATCCCTCTCCTAGTCCCATTTTTAAGAGCGTCGCCTCCATGAAGGGCCAGTCTATACGGTCGAATGCCTTTTCTGCGTCTAATGATACCAACATTAAAGGCACTTTTACTTTGTGGGCCATGTCAATTAAATTTATTATTCTCCTTGTATTATCGGGGGGCTTCCCTCCCCGCAAGGAAGCCTACCTGGTCCGGATGGATCACATCGGGCAGAAGTGGGGCAAGTCTGTTTGCTATGATTTTTGAATATAGTTTAACGTCTGTGTTAATCAGGGATATAGGCCTATAACTACTGCATTGGGTACGGTCCTTGCCCTTCTTGGGGATGACTATAATTTTTGCTTCCAGGAATTCTGGTCTCATTTGTTCACCTGCTAAAAACCTGTTAAATAACCTCTGGACGTGAGGTAGTAAGGATACCATACAGTGTTTATAGTAATAGTTTGTGAATCCATCCGGACCAGGGGCCCCATGCGCTTTGGAGTCGTTAATTGCTTTTTTTATTTCTTCAGAGGAGATGGGGCGTGCTAGGGCTTCAGCTTTATTTGCTTTAATTTGGGGGAGGTTGATAGAGGCGAGAAATTCCTCTATACGTTTCTTGTGAGGTTGGGTCCCATAGTGGGTCGCGGCAGTGTATAGTTCTGTGTAAAACTTTTGGAACGTTCCAGCTATGAGATCTGGTTTGAATACGGGGTTATTTGCCGCGTCGGTGATTTTAGGTAGATATGTATCAGCTCTCTGTGCCTTAAGTCGCCTGGCTAGCATACTGTCTGGTTTATTTGTGCAGCGGAAGAATTTAGCTTGCGTCCTTTGCAGAATGGATACCATTTTTTTTCTCATTACCTTGTTTAATTTCTGTTTGAGACCAAGAATTTTGGTATAGATTTGTACATTGTTATGTTTAGCGAACTTTGCTTGTAAATCCGAAATCTCTAAATTAAATTTTGAAATCTGAGCTCGTTCTGCTTTCTTGGCTGCCGCCCCTAGCTGTATGCAGATTCCCCTGATCACCGCTTTATGTGCTGCCCATACTCCTGCTTCGTCTACTTCTCCCTCCGTGTTTAATTTGAAGTACTCAATAATTGCTTTGTTTATTTTTTTGTTCATTTCTACGTCATTTAAGAGGTGAGGGTTAAGGGACCAGTTGGGAGACCGACCTTTTGGTGCTATGCCCGAAAGGGCAATTTTAACCAGCTCGTGGTCCGACCAAGAGATAGAGTGAATGGAGGCTGTCGTTAGGCTGTTGGATTAGGAGGTAATCTATGCGTGAGTGAGATTGGTGTCTTGCGGAGTAGAAGGTATATTCCCTGTCTAGCGGGTTCATGATTTTCCATGAGTCTACCATGCAGTTAGAACTTAAGATCGATTTAAATGCCTTGGTTGCAGTGGGGGTGGAATATGGCGCGGGGGAAGGTGATCTATCTTTACTCGGATCTAGGACGGCATTCATATCGCCCTCCTATTATCCAGATTGAGTTTTCCCAGCTTGTAATGAGATTAGATATCTTATGGAAAAATGTTGCTTGGTCAGTTTTCGGGGCATACAGATTGAGGAAAGAAACTTTGTGTTCCTGGATAGTGCCGTGGACTGCTAGGTATCTCCCTTCAGGGTCTTTTTGTGTGCGAGTATGGCGGAAGTTAAGTTTATTGTGAAATAGGATTGACACCCCTCTTTTCTTTTCACTCGCTGTCGAGTGAAAGGTTTGTTTAAATGCCGTCCCCCAGTACTTTGGGACCGCTGCTTTCTTAAAGTGTGTTTCCTGCAGCATTATTACGTCTGCCCATAGTCTTGTGTAGTCTTTCAGGGCTATACCTCTCTTAACTGGTTCGTTTAAGCCTTGAGTGTTGTGTGTAATGATGTTAATGCTCATGACTCACCGTAGCCTCAGGCTCAGGCACCGCCCAGGTGTGGGGTTAGACGCTGAACTTTCCTTGAGAGCTTCCTTAGGACTGTGGACCTCCTGCTGGGACCACACCAAATGGACCTACCTCCTGCAAGGATTGGAGCACAGCAAAAAATGGTACGTTAGATAGTGAGAGCTGGCGTTAGCTATCCTAACTTAAAGCTTGCTGATCTCTAGTCCTATACAGAAAAGATTTTACTTGTACGGTCTGGCTAGTAGCTGATACGTTGTTGATCTTATCTCTTAAGAGTCTTTAAGTTATCATTAGAACATTATCTTAAAAGGGGAGGAGCAAGGGAAAGAGAGGAATAAGTAAAAATAGAAAAAATAAATAAGAAAGGAAAAGGAAGGAACTTCTAGCTCTCTAAGTAAATCTAGACTAATGTTCGGACAGTCTAGACTCACCTATGCTAGGTAATAGTGAATAGCAGCGGTTGTAAATTAACAGCACTTAACTAAGTAACTTTGGTGGTAGGGGAAAAAAAACTACCTACAGGAGAGCAACTTCTGGCGTCCTTAAACACTTGGTGAATCCAGTAGTGTTACAAGGGAACACTGAGTGGATTCGCCCTTCGTGTGAACTTAACAAAGGTGAAAAGCCCATAAGGGACACTATGAGTCACATAAATCTTTTTATAAGAGTGTGACGACTCTTGTCTGTAGCTAGCATTAACTAGGAAATTCTAAGCAGTTGTCGTAAGTGTAAAACAGAGTACCAAAAAAGGTGTTGGACAAGATAATATATACTGTACAATGAAGAAACAAACCGGTCTTAGAGGTTTGAAGCCTCTCTGTATCTGTTGGTCCCTCTGTCTGGAGGTCTGCCGGTCAGAAGGTTCGGGGTTCTATGTCGGAACTTGGAGCCTCGGCTTCTTTCTCGTACTGGGCGGGTGCCTGATGGGTCTTTGGCGGCCTCTGGCAGCTGAATGTCCCTTGAGGATAGCAGGTTGATTCCTTCCTCCAGGGATTTTATGTGGTAAAATTTGCCATCTCTTGCAATGGACAGTCGAAACGGGAAGCCCCAAGAGTATTTCCACCCATGTGAGAAAACACTGTCCAGGACGGGTCTCATCTTCCTCCTTTTGGCTAGCGTAAGTTGAGAAATATCCGAGAATATGCTGGGCTGCTGCCCATCAATGGCCGGGATTCCTGCTCTAGAGGCTCTCATAAAAAGGTATTTTGTTGTATAATAGTGGAAGCGGGCAATAATGTCTCTGGGACGATCTGGCATCGTGGACCGGCCACCCAGTGCTCTGTGCACCCGGTCTAGACGGTATTGTTCAGAGTTCATGTCTGGTTGGAGGAGTTCACACAGTTCCAGCAAATATAGATGGAGATCCGTCACCGGCTCCGGGACATTACGTAGTCTGACGTTCTGCCTCCTTGAGCGATTCTCTAGGTCGTCTTGAACAGACTGCTGAGATAGTTGTTCCTCTCTCAGGGCCGTGATATCAGCCTCCAGCTTGCTGTGTGCCTCTTCGAGGTCAATATATTTTCCCTCTAGTGTAACAGTCTTGGAGTCCACTTTTATTATTTTGGCTCATAGGTCAGCTGCCACCTTTTGGACCTCAGCTTTCACTTCTTCGCTGAATGATAATATCAGGTCTTTCAGATCCTGAGTATCGCTCTTGGTGCTGAGTGTTCCATGGCTGTTAGGGTGGGGGGTTTTACTGACCCTTGGTCTTTTTGCTTAGAAGGTGGAGAGACCTTTGGAGCGTAATAAGATTGTATACTCTTAGTGCTCTTGCGAGTGGCCACTCCAACCATATACCCTTTGGCGTATGTTGTCGTCACTTTTCCTTATGCCAGTGTCCCTTTGAGGTGGGCTTGTAGGAACTCTTACATCTCAGATTATGGTGATTCTGTTTTGTAAAGAGGGGGTCTTGGTGAGGAGTATAGACGGTCTGTTGTGTTGCTTCACCTCCCCTCAGGCTTGTAGTCATACACTGTCAGACCTATACACTTCTGTGGGTCAATGTGTAGTTTCTCTATTGTCCACCTGGGGTCAGTGTCTGCTTGCTGAGAGTTCAGAGTCAGGGATCGGCTTCTGAGCACATAAGCATCCGAGACAAACTTTTGCTTTGTTTGAAATTCTCTTTGGGGACAATAATATGCTTTATAGTAAGGTTATAGACAGTTCTCTCATCAAGGCTGGTGTTATAGCAGTTGCAATCTTTTCTGAAAGAGGTGGGCACACTTCTTCTAGGCCTGCAGGTTTATTGAACTGAATCCCTTTGGTGCTGTTTGTGGGAAAGTAGCAAAAAGTCCTGCATAAGCATTAGCTGGTAGGTTGTAGTTATCCAATAATTGTTGCAAATGGAGGGGATTCTTGCCAAAAAGTTAGAGTTCCTGCAGTTATATTCTGTGTGCAGCTGGGACTATATGGAGATGGTGTTATATTATGTTGTGCCCAAGTGAGTATTTGCATGAGCTTATATGCCTGTCTCAGTGGAGTAGGGAAAATGGCTGCCACCCAGACTCCAGCCTCCTTCTCCCCCAGCCCCTCTGTACTCACATTTTCCCTGGGGGTTGTTGCCAGGTTAGCTTCTGTCAGGGTACCTCTGGGTTTCTCACTTACCCCAGATGAAAGCCTCTGGTTGCAGGCTTATGAGGCAGTTGCAGGTCACATGACCTTCCCCAACACTTCCAAGATGGCTGCCGCCCATTCGCGGGCTTTTTCTCACCGCTCTCCTCTCTCTCCTTGCCTGCTGGCACAGACTAGAGTGTCCCTGCAGCACTCCGATCGGAGCCTGTTACCTCCAAGAGCTTCTTGGTGTCCTCTGCTCTCCCCTGCAGCCTCAATCCCCTGCTGATTTTGATTGTTTGTCAACTGACAAAAATGATCAGTCTATAATTTTAATGGTATGTGTTTTAACAGTGAGAGACAGAACAAAAAAAAAAAAAAGGAAAAACATGTCTAAAAAGTTATAAATTGATTTGCAGGTCAGTGAGGGGAATAAGTATATGATTCCCTATCAATAAGATTTCTGGCTCCCAGGTGTCTCTTATACAGGTAACAAGCAGAGATTAGGAGCACTCTTAAATGGAGTGCTCCTAATCTAAACTTTTTACCTGTTGCGACAAGGATGGCCGTTTACCACAGGAACTCTTTACGACAAAAGGTTCCGCAATACAGATTTATGATGCAGAAGACTTGTTTATTAATAGGGCTCATAAAACAAGGATTAGAAGTAGAAAAATGAAAATAAAAATCTACATATACGTTTCTTACTAAACATGCAGGAACACCCTGACTACCCCCGGGCAGCTTCTCTGCTCCGGAGAGATTAGAATTCATAAAGTAAACAAATGAATCCAGTTACTTTCAGAAGAAGTTCTGGTGGATCATATAATACAGTCTCTGCTATGAGGGATAGTGCCACCTTGTGGCCAGGATACAAACAGTCTCTTATTTGATCAGAAGTCTTTTCCACATCTTTAAATAAGGAACAGTGGATGAAGCATAGGGCCCGCCCATCTCTCCCATATGCTTCACCCCAGGGACCCTTTGATATTGCAATAGTAACACTGCAATTTAACAGGACAAGCACTCAGCCTCTTCCCTGGGGTATAATAAGTCTGGTACCTTCATTTGGTGCCTCTGACAGCTCCACAATCGCTTAGAATTCTTAGGCAACTGCCTGGGAATCCTCAATATTCACTTCCCTTACTTGGTACCTTTGTAGTTTCACCTCCTGAGTTGCGCGGTCAGCTCTGTTCGTCCAGCTACTGCAAACAGCACACACTTCACCTTGTTTACGGGGGCTGCAAGTTTTGGAAAACAGAAAGATCTCCTCCAGGTTTGCTTTCCAGAGTTCAAAAGGTAGATCCACACAGGATCAGCCAGCAAGCTCCTCTCTTGTGGCTTGCTCTGGCTGCTAGCAGCAGCAACCAACTTAGGCCAGAGCCTAATTAGCTACCCCCTTCCAAGTCTGCTTTCCAGGCTTTAAAGTGAAACTGCACCTGCACCAATTAGGAGATCTTCAGGAGTTAACTCCGTCACTCCTGTCAAGAACTCTTTACACTTCTTTACCTGGCACCATCCTGTAGGGGGCAAACTGTCACACTGTATAGAAGATACCTATCCACAAAAGCAATCCGATTCAAAACTCTGCACCATGGCCAAGACCAAAGAGCTGTCCAAGGATGTCATGCAAACCTGGTGGCCAACTACAAGAAACGCCAGACCTCTGATTGCCAACAGGGGTTTTGCCACCAAGTACTAAGTCGAAGAGGTCAAATTCTTGTTTCCCTCATTTACCTGCAAATCAATTGTTTTTTTTTTTACATGCATTTTTGTTATTTTGTATCTCGCTGTTAAAATACACCTACCATTAAAAATTATAGACTGATCATTTCTTTGTCATTGGACAAAAACTCAAAAATCAGAAGGTCAATTACTTTTACCCCCACTGTATGCATCTATTACTTTTATGTACTTTATTTTATCAAGAAGTGTCTATAAACAATTTTTACTGCCTACAATCATGCAAATAGCTCCTGCATGGGTCCGTCCACTGTAGTCAATGCAGACTCTGTAGAGCTGTATGTGCAATGTACTGCCCTAGTTTCAGGGACCACGTCTCCCATGTTGCTGATTGGTTAGTATTAAACAGCACAGCAAGTACAGCAGAATGCGCTGCAGAGCCAAGAAGGTAATATTGTATTTTTTTAGGCAGCAAAAACAGAACTTTATAAACACCTCTTAATAAAATAAAATACATAAAAATAAATACATAGGTAGATTATATACCTTATAAAATCCAGCAGACTTCCATATCCCTTTAATAGTTTCAGAAGCCTATATCATCAGGGGAGAAGAAAAGACTTTGGGTAGAATATATCACATGCAATAAGTGGTTGCAGCAGTTTCCATTGATCAATTTAGTCAGTATGAAGAGAATCTGCATGTTTAGAAGGCACTGCTGACAGCAAAACGTAGTAGACTTTGAGTACTGATGTAGAAGCTCTCTCAACCTGCTTTGCATCACGCAGCTTATTTCATGTACAATAGACTCTGTTAGCTTTAAATAAAAATAGAATTTTACAGGGCTCAAATGCCAGGTTGTCATGCCACAAAATGCTTACAGGTTGCTAGATTTCATCCACTGTATGTCTCTGCTTCCAGGTAAAACTGAATTGCAGACAGACATGAGTGACTGAGCCAGTGCAGTGTTGGTGTTACATCCCCCGGGGTTCAGCATCACACCCACCAGCCAAACATACCTGTGTGTAAGTGAGGAGTGAAAGCTGCTGCTGCTAAAACAGCCCTTACTGACAAATCTACTTTGAGCACCCTTTGCACAGCTAATCTAGGCATCTTAATGGTAACTCTCAAGCAACCAGAAACTACATTTATCCAGCATCTACCAATCCCCATGGGTGCTCAATAACTGAGAGTCTACTGTATATATGGGAATATATGTACCGTATATACTCGATTATAAGTTTTTCAGCCCTTTTTAAGGCTGAAAAGGGCCCCCTCTGCTTACTCGAGTCACTCTCCCCCTGTGTCTCTAACCCTCCCCCTGTCCTCACTTTCGTCCATTTGCTGCTGCTCCTCCACGCTCCTTTCTGCGTTGGGACCCGGCATATGCTAATGTGACGTCACATGCGCGCCACGTCATTAGCATTGGCCGGGTCAAGATGCAGGTAGGAGCGGAGGAGGAGCTGCAGATAGAGGTAAGTGAGGGGAAAGGGAGAGGGGTAAAGTGATGGGGGGGTTGAGGATGAGGAGGGTTTGACACAAGAGGGTTTGACACAAGAGGGTTTGACACAAGAGGGTTTGACACAAGAGGGTTTGACACAAGAGGGTTTGACACAAGAGGGTTTGACACAAGAGGGTTTGACACAAGAGGGTTTGACACAAGAGGGTTTGACACAAGAGGGTCTGACACAAGAGGGTCTGACACAAGAGGGTCTGACACAAGAGGGGCGACACAAGAGGGGCGACACAAGAGGGGCGACACAAGAGGGGCGACACAAGAGGGGCGACACAAGAGGGGGACACAAGAGGGGGACACAAGAGGGGGACACAAGAGGGGGACACAAGAGGGGGACACAGAAGGCACACAAGAGGGGGACACAGAAGGCACACAAGAGGGGGACACAGAAGGCACACAAGAGGGGGACACAGAAGGCACACAAGAGGGGGACACAGAAGGCACACAAGAGGGGGACACAGAAGGCACACAAGAGGGGGACACAGAAGGCAGCACATTTCCCACCCTCGGCTTATACTCGAGTCACTCATTTTTCCCAGTATTTTGTGGTAAAATAGGTGCCTTGGCTAATACTCGGGTCGGCTTATACTCGAGCATATACAGTATTTATGTGAAACCCAAACCTATTTTGACTCTACATTGATTTATACGGTCATAGTGATCGAACACAAGTGTGAACTTAAGCATTTGAAAACAAAATGGTCTATTTAATGAAAAAATACTAATACTGCGTTTCTGCTAAAGGTACAATTTAAAACTGTAGGTAATAAGTACTTTGCCCTTCTGGACTGCTACCTTGTCGTTGTCAAGGTGTTTGTGTACCTCAAATCTCTGAGCTATACCATGTAAGGTCACCCAAGATGGGCAGTGCATAGCACAGAGATCAGACAAATCATTCTACACTGGAGAAGGAGCAAGCATCCCACTCCAGTATCTTTGCCAAGAAAACCTTATGGATAGGCACAACCCAGACAGACAGATGTGCCTGGTGTGCTGTGTCCATATGGTCACCCAGTGTCTGACAACTGAAGGACTGAACAAGTACTTATGATTTGAATGTTATTAAATGGCTTTTTCCTACAGTAAATTGATGTTGAATTTTGCCACCTTGGGCTGTCACAGTCAGCCATATGATCAACCCACAAATAGGATTAGTGTCTTTATTAGCCTCTGAGGCATTGTGTTATTGTCTCGAGCATTGCAATTTGTTTTGTGTAAATGACTTACAAAGAGGGAGAAGAAAAAAAAAAAAAGTTTTTCCTCTTTTACTGATCTGTTACAATATATAGTGGCATTGAATACATTTACAAAAGGTGTGATTTATTACTACCCTTCTGAATACAGATTGGGTTAACTAGCACTTGATAAGACGTCTGTTCAAGGTTGCGTCGGCACAAGTCAAGCTGAAGATATTCTGTGTTTAGTATTAGTTTTCAAAAGCCAATGTATTTTGATTCATGCAAAACTCAAATAAAAAAAAATAAAAAAAATATATATATATTATATATATTTTTTTTTTTCAGACCTCACAACCTCTGAACACCTTAGTGAATGTTGACCAACGCAGAGAACAGACAAAAATGGATTGGACCACTAATATTGAAAATCAATTGAACTTTATTATAAAGGTTTCTATTTTAATAAAATATGGGCACATCCATTTCCATGAGCAGTTCAAAATTATACAAAACACTTTTAAAAGATCATGATTTCTTAAAGGAATTGTGAAATACAGTAATAAGAAAAACAGACAATGCAGAGAGCGGGGCTCTACATAATTAAAAACACATATATAATACAGAAAAAAAAAAAAAAAAAGACTAAAACAATTAAATAAAAAGGACCTTAAAGCATGATCGTGTTAAAAGCAGAATGGTGCAGGAGATGGTTTTGTTACTTTCTGTTCCCTGTAAAAAAATAAAAAAAGAGAATAAATAAGATTGTATGACACACAAGTTCTACTTTGCAGTACTGATCCAGATCCATTACACAATGTGCTCAGTTTCTTAGAAGTGAATTGTTCATCACCAAAAAAAAAAAAAAAGTGATAAAGGGACCACCTAGGTACGTGGCATTATTGTACTCTCAGTTACCCCTTGGATGCTAACATTTTTAGAATGTATAGGTTTATATATAATATGGTTCTAATTTTTTGTATTTGTTCAAAAACACTGCAGCAGTGTCATTTTTGTTATTGGCTCTGAATAATTTAAGCTGCACCAACCTTTAAAAGGTGAATGAATATAAAAAACAAACCGTGTCCCATTAAAGGGACATGAAAGGTTTCTGGATTTTACCATGTGTACATTTACTTTTATGTAGCTTATTTTATTAAAAAGTGCTTAGAAGCTCTGATTTTAGTCAGTATTAAACAAATAGTACCTGCATAAGTCAGTCCTCTGAAGCTCATGAAGACTCTTTAGTACGAACTGTGCAGTATTTCATATGAGCCAAACAGGGGAAAGTGTCAGCAAAAAGCTGAGGGGACTACACAGCCAGTACAACAGAGTATGTGCTCTTATGAGCTGCAGAGGTCTGACCCATGCAGGGACGGTTTGATTTTAGTCAGTAAAAACTTTTTGGTCCTTTCAGAATCTACAAATGTAGGCAGTTAAAGGAATAACCAAGCTTTATAAAAGCTATTGTAAGATGCATCAATGTATCCAGTTTCAGTTCTGTTTGATGATGCAGAGCAATATAAGATCAACGTCCCAAAGCTCCCAAGGGATAACTGAAGGCAACAAGTATTTTTCAAAGGTGGAATTCACCAAAGTGCAATAGTAATTCTCAGAAAAAAAGGTCCCACTGAGTACTAGCACCTTAGGGCAGAGCGGGAAGAATCTGCAAAACTCAGGGATCATAACTTGGTAGGGAGAAGCGAGAAGGAGCGCCTCTTCGCCTCTGTTTATTGTCCGTCTCTCCTGTAGATTGGATGCAGTGTTATGAAAAATAACAGAGAGTGAGGACAGGGAAGCCGGGCTGGATGGTTAGTCTAATAAGTCAGTCAAAAAAAAGTTAATGGATCTTACCTTCTCGTAAAGGAGCTTTTGTATAGATATTTTCTTTGCTCTCATGTTTAAAAGCTTTAGATGGATCAAAACGCTTCACACCCTGCATTTCAGTCACGTGTGCGTGCAGCGTTTTTTCTGCCTGCTTTTCCTTTACAAGATGAGCTCGTAGTTTGGAAACCTCCTAAAAAATACAATGGCAAACTGGTTAATCTCTCCAAGACTGATATTGGCTGAAACTTGGACTGATGCCATCAGTATAATTTAGGTGAAAGAAAACAAAAAAAAATTGGATTTTGCTGTAATTTCCATTTTAAGAATTGGTCATAAATGATTGATTATCCTAGAGAAGAGGGTGACTTGGGACTAATTATAAAAACATTCTGTACCTTGAAGAACCACCATCTTTCGTTCCTCTAGGTTCAGTCAGTATTTATTAATATATTACCGGATTAATAAAGTATGACACATAAATGCAAGTCAAAATAATTGTACAGCAGTCATTTTAAAGAGTCACTGTAAATTAAGAGCATGTTTGTGGCGTATGTAACAAACGGCCATAAGCTGCCAATATTGTTAGAGGTTTAGCTTTTTTTTTTTTTACTTATTTCTACACATTCAAATATGAACACAAATGTACTAATTACTGGTCTATGTACAGTAGAGGACCTTTCACGCTCTTGCTCACCATAATCCAAACTGATGTTGTGGTACCAGCCACGCACTGATGAGATCCATTTAGGATCAAAAACAGTAACGGCCTATGGGTAGGTCTCTCAATTTCATGCATAAGCCAGCCTATGCTATGGGTGTCTTATTAAATATAGTATTTAAATACTACATTTGTGTTAATTGTAGAATGTCTCAGAATTCCGAGAAATTCAGTTATTACACTGCATTCTGGGAGCCCAGGCAGGGACATGCAAATGTGCCCACAAAGGCTTCGCTCTTGCAATCCCCAACTAATTTAAATATGGCTTCCTTTAAGCATATGCCTGCTGTTCAGACGCGTGCACGCATATAAAGACAGGCGCGCACGCGCATTTAAAGACAGCTTATGACTTATGTAACATACATGTTTGGGTTGCACCTACCTGCTTGAGCTGAGAATTCTCCATTTTCAGCTTCATAACATGTTTGATTTTTTGTTTCTGATTCTGGTGACCCAGCAGCTTGGCATAGGCGTCACTAAGTTTGTTTAGCTCATCTTGAGCAGCTCCATGTTCATTAAGCAATGCATTCTTTTCAGCTTCAAAAGCATCCAACTGTTGCTGTTATAAGGGAAAATAAAGTTCTATTTAATATAGAAAGCATTTAATCATCGGTTTTCAATGTGAACAGTAAGTCAGTCAAAACATTTAATTTACTTGCTTGAAAAATGCTTAAAAAAAAAATAAAAAAATGTAATACAATTTGCAACAGAATACTCTATATATGTGTTCCAGCTAGAGAGGGGAACTGGCCCTATGACCCGAGGGGGGTACCTGCTCACTGAAGGCATTCGAAAAAGCTGCAACCCCAAAACTTGCTCTGTCCCTGATTATCTCTGATAATTATTTGCACTTCTTTACAAAGCTTGTCTGCCTCAAAATCTCTTTTTCTCGGTTAAAGTCTGTGGCACATTCCCGGCATACGTTTTGCCACATAACATGGCTACATCAAAAAGGGGTGGTTTCTCTTTGATGTGCTGTAATAGTACACAGTCTGGCTTTTCATTAGTAGACCATAAGTGCCAATTACTATATTTGCTCTGATGTATTGTATATTCATATAATGTTCTGTCTCATTGTACATTTGCTTTATGGATACATTCCAAAACAATATCAGCCTTCTAGTGTAATAGTTTTTAGTGGCTGTGAATGCTTCCCAAAACAGGAATATAGCATAGAGTGGAAATAAAAAATAAAAAAAAGTCAGGTTTCTGTGCTGTAAAAAAAAAAAAAATGACAAAGATAAATAATTTCAGAACTTTTTCCAGCTTTAATGTGACCTATAAACTGTACAACTCAATTGAAAAACAAACTGAAATCTTTTAGGTGGAGGGAAGAAAACTAAAAAATAAAAATAATGTGGTTGCATAAGTCTGCACACCCTCTAATAACTGGGGATGTAGCTGTGTTCAGCAATCACATTCCAAATTGTGTTAAATAGGAGTCAGCATACACCTGCCATCATTTAAAGTGCCTCTGATTAACCCCAAATAAAGTTCAGCTGCTCTAGTTGGTCTTTCCTGAAATGTTCTTAGTCACATCCCACAGCAAAAGCCATGGTCCACAGAGAGCTTCCAAAGCATCAGAGGGATCTCATTGTTAAAAGGTATCATTCAGGAGAAGGGTACAAAATAATTTCCAAGGCATTAGATATACCATGGAACACAATGAAGACAGTCATCATCAAGTGACAGTCATCATAAACAGTGACATTACCAAGAACTGGAGCTCCCTCTAAAATTGATGAAAAGACGAGAAGAAAACTGGTCTGGGAGGCTACCAAGAGGCCTACAGCAACATTAAAGGAGCTGCAGGAATATCTGGCAAGTACTGGCTGTGTGGTACATGTGACAACAATCTCTCGTATTGTTCATATGTCTGGGCTATGGGGTAGAGTGGCAAGACGAAAGCCTTTTCTTACGAAGAAAAACATCCAAGCCAGGCTACATTTTGCAAAAACACATCTGAAGTCTCCCAAAAGCATGTGGGAAAAGGTGTTATGGTCTAATGAAACAAAGGTTGAACTTTTTGGCCATAATTCCAAAAGATATGTTTGGCGCAAAAACAACACGGCACATCACCAAAAGAACACCATACCCACTTATTATATCCACTGTAAATTATATTTTTCTTAAGGAGGCCTGGGACCTCATTGAGGTAAAAAAATTAGACCCATCTCCCTCTTGAATGGAGACAAAGATACTTGCAAAACTTATGGCTGACAATTGCAAATTTCCTCCCAAGACTAATACATAAAGATCAAATAGGCTTTGTCCCCTTCAGACAGGTGGGGGACAATATTAGGAGTGTCCTGGATACCATTCACTGGGCACGCTAAAAACAAATTCCCACTTGTTTACTAGCCTTAGATGTTGAGAAGGCATTTGACTCCCTTCAGCGGACTTCTCTTAAGGTGGTACTTTTAAAATTCGGGTTCTCTGGCCAATTTATGAATCTGGTAGACATGTACTATCAATCACACAAAGCATACTTGAAACTGCAGGGGGAGTTGAGGGCTTATCTCAATAAGCAATGAGGTACCAGACAAGGTTGCCCACTTTCACCATTACCTTTCACCCTAGCAATAAAACAACTGGCCCAATGCATTAGAACTAACTTCGATAAAGGGAATAAATGCAGTCTCTTTGGAGACTCTTATGCAATTTGTCTGAGCTTAAATTATCAAATTCCCACTCTTCTACATATGCTAGAAATTTTTTAGGGTTAAATATTAATGTAGATAAGATGTAAGCTTTGAGTATCTCTATATCTTATCAAGACCAGGAATTCTTACGCCAAAACTATAACTTTACATGGCCAACATCCCATATGAAATACTACAGGGTTAACATCACTCGCAGAGCCTCCGACCTCCATAGGGTCAATTATACTGCCTTATTTATTGCCCTGAGACAATATATGGCTGCTTGGTCCAAATGTCAGGTATCCTGGTTGGGTCACATCCATTCAGTTAAAATTAACCTTCTCCCCGGTCTAATGTAACTATTTCACTCCCTCCCCATAACCCTAAGTTATAAGGAATTAGATATCTTTCAACTGCAAGTTTTTAACTTCATCTGGCAAAATAAATCTCACAGAATATCTAAACAAATCATGTTTGGGCAGCATAAGCCTCCTTTTGATTTGTGCTTAAACTTTAAACTACTACAAAGCTGTATAGCTAGCATTCATCCCAATAGTTATTTCAGTAACCCACTAACCCTTATGAATATTCATTGAAAACCTTATGATGGATCCTTACACATGTGATTCTATAATTTGGCTCCCAAAACCACACCTTAGGAGAGTACAAAACCCATCTATAAAGCATTCCCTTTACCCATTGGTATTGGGTCAATCAAACAGCATGACCTAACACCTAAATATTTTTCCCTCACACCAATTGATCCCCTCCCCAACTTCCTTTTGAGGTTTCCACCAACTCTCTAGAGTGGTGGAAATCCCATGATCTCCTTAAGAGGCGGCTCATGGTATATTGTTAGCACTATCTTATCATTCAATCATCTGAGAGATCATTGTAATATTCCTCTACAAGAATATTTGACATTTTTCTCTATACCCGAGAACTGAAGTTTGTTTACCAAACATGAAAGTGGCTCACTAGAATCTGCCACAAGGCTGCAGTTACCAAGGGCATCATAAGTCTTATCGAACACTTTTAATTAAACCTCTGCCACCCAAAATTTGAAATATGTAACATTACCTGAAAGTTACTTGGCACCAGGAAACTTGGCAAGACTTATGGCAAAACCTCACTAGATGCAGGCTCAATAGTAGCATTTTGGAGACTTCTATAAAAGTTCTTCACAGGATATATATCACTCCCAACAAACTCCATAGATGGAAACTTGCCCCTAGTCCCAACTGCTTCAGAGATTGTCCAGAAATATGATCTTTTCTCCATATTTGGTGGACCTGCCCTCAAGTGGCCCACCTATGGAGGAAGGTTTTTTTTCATTAGCCTCAGACATCTTTAATATACAGCTACATCCACAGGCAGAAATCTGCCTATTCGGACACAAGTGTAATCCACTCAATACCTATTGCTGGCAACAAAAAGAGCCATATTGCCAAACAATGGAAAACCTGCACCCTTAGCTTACAAATTGTTATAAACAAACTAAATTATATACTTAAACGAAAGTTTCTCCCACCTTATAGAAGATTCTATTCCTTTTTTGTGCAAACATGGAGCCCATGGCTAGATTCAACTCACAGCATTTCCTTGACCTAATCTCAAATCCCCTGCAATTTTTAAGTTAACATTCTTGAAGATCCCTAGACAGAGTAAGGAGACGGCCCAGGGAGGTGAGTTCACCTTTACTCAGATCGATACCATTTACACCTCATAAGACAGAAGACTTATATTTCCTTTTTTTTATTCATTTTTTCCCTTTTTATTTCTTCGCCCACATTCCTCCCAGTTGTTTCTTAATTTTGTCATTTAGTTTAATGCTTATTTTCAGATATATACAAAAACGGTTAGATTTTAGAATCAGCAGTATTAACATCACACCCAGGGAATGCTCAAAAATTACAGTTTAACGATCTTGTGTGACTAGCTACCTCAAACCGAACACGGACTCTTTCAAATGTAAACAAGTCCTTGGTGTGAGTAAATACCATCTATAATTGTTACTCCAATTGTATCATATGCTGTAATTTGCCAGAACCTATCAATGAAACAAATGTATTTATTTATTATACATTACATTTGTGTTCACATTTGAAGGTCTAAAACACAGTTACACAGTTGATCTGTCAGCTTCATACTGTCTTTATATTACCCCCAAAAATTTGGGATAATAAGGCCTATTTGCAATGTTACTAAAAGATTAGTCACTGTATGGATGTTTATATCTTATTAGAGCACAGTTGTACTTTATAAATTTTGAGTTTATAATTAATGTTCAAAAGAACCTTAAAACTTTGAGTTCGTTTGACGAATCTGTTTAAAATGTTGTATGTCGGAAGTGTGTGTGAGCATGTGTGTGATATTTTGGGGTGATGACAGTTTTTCCAACATGAATTTCTTGAAATGTTTGCTTAGAAGAAAATGGCTGAATGGATTGGTTTGCAGTTGTGATGTAGTATGATCTAAAAAAAAAGTCTACACAAATTTCTTTGCAGATTTTGTAATGACCACATAGCTATCTAAAAGTTCCAAACACAAACCATATGCTTGACACCAATTAATGGATCTTGTTATAGCTTCAGATGAAAATTGCTGTGAATCAAAGCATCCCTTAAATCCTTCCTCTTCTTTTGATAGGTAAGAGACATTGGGTGCAAGCAACTTTTATATCTTCATCTTAACAAATACCTTTAATTATCACCAAAAGTAATACAGTGAATAAGGTTTTCCATTTTTGTGTTCATCTTGTTTTTATACCAATTTCTGTTTCTACTTCGTAATCTGCATAACTCACTCACAAAGGCTTTTATAGGCTAATCTGAGGCAACATTGCGATATCCTCTTTTCTTAAATCCCACTCTTAAATTTAACAACTTCTATTTTATTGTTCTTCAAAGCCACAAATATAGCCCTATTTGAATGACTCTTTAGAAGTTCTGGATGCTGACTTTTGCAATGTAACCGTGTATTTGCAGCTATAGTTTTTAAATGTGTAGTTGTACTCAAATTCCCTTCATTATCCTTTTGTCAGATCTAGAAATACTAATTGAAATATATATTAGAGGTACATTTTAAGCCAATTATATTTTTAATTAGAATGCCTACTAAATGTCCATAATCTTCTTCAGAGGCGGACTAGATTAGCAAAAAAACATCAATATAGTGAAGCAAGAACAAAGCATTGTTGGTAAAATCTAACTGAACAGAAGCTTAAGTCATAAGTAGTAATAAAGTTATAAAATAGAATATTGTGACGTAAAAAAGAACTCACCTGGAAAGGCCGAACTTTGTTTTGCAACTCTTCAAATAACGTGCGCCACTTGTTTATCTCCTCCATGGCCACCTCCGCTTTCTCCGATTCATTCCTATAGAAATAGGCTTGTTAGTACTATGTAAAACCAATCCTAAAGGATATTCAGACAAGAGATGGTGTATTAAAATGCATCAGAGGACTACCAGTGTGAAGGATTTGGATAATTTAGAGGTTTTCCCAAAACAAGGTAATCTAATATAAAATGAAGACATGGCCATAAGGACAGGCAATGCCAAGTAGTGTGTTCCGCACAATACAATCTTGTACAAGTTTTAGAGGATTTGTCCCCGCCTACAGTGGATATAAAAAGTCTACACACCCCTGTTAAAATGTCAGGTTTCTGTGCTGTAAAAAAATGAGACAAAGATAAATTATTTCAGAACTTTTTCCACCTTTAATGTGACCTATAAACTGTACAACTCAATTGAAAAACAAACTGAAATCTTTTAGGTGGAGGGAAGAAAATGAAAAAAGAAAAATAATGTGGTTGCATAAGTCTGCACACCCTCTTATAACTGGGGATGTAGCTGTGTTCAGAATTAAGCAATCACATTCCAAATCGTGTTAAATAGGAGTCAGCATACACCTGCCATCATTTAAAGTGCCTCTGATTAACCCCAAATAAAGTTCAGCTGCTCTAGTTGGCCTTTCCTGAAATTTTCTTAGTCGCATCCCACAGCAAAAGCCATGGTCCACAGAGAGCTTCCAAAGCATCAGAGGGATCTCATTGTTAAAAGGTATCAGTCAGGAGAAGGGTACAAAATAATTTCCAAGGTATTAGATATACCATGGAACACAGTGGACAGTCATCATCAAGAGAAGAAAATATGGCACAACAGTGACATTACCAAGAACTGGAGCTCCCTCCAAATTGGATGAAAAAGACAAGAAGAAAACTGATCTGGGAGGCTACCAAGAGGCCTACAGCAACATTAAAGTAGCTGCAGGAATATCTGGCAAGTACTGGCTATGTGGTACATGTGACAACAATCTCCCGTATTCTTCATACGTCTGGGCAATGGGGTAGAGTGGCAAGATGAAAGCCTTTTCTTACAAAGAAAAACATCCAAGCCAGGCTACATTTTGCTAAAATACATCTGAAGTCTCCCAAAAGCATGTGGGAAAAGGTGTTATGGTCTGATGAAACCAAGGTTGAACTTTTGGCCTTAATTCCAAAAGATATGTTTGGTGCAAAAACAACACTGCACATAACCAAAAGAACACCATACCCACAGTGAAGCATGGTGGTGGCAGCATCATGCTTTGGGGCTGTTTTTCTTCAGCTGGAACTGGGGCCTTAGTTAAGATCCGATTGAAAATATGTGGGGTTATCTGAACAGGGCTGTGCACAGGAGATGCCCTCGCAATCTGATAGATTTGGAGTGTTTTTGCAAAGAAGAGTGGGCAAATCATGCCAAGTCAAAAATGTGCCATGCTGATTGACTCATACCCAAAAAGACTGAGTGTTGTAATAAAATCAAAAGGTGCTTCAACAAAGTATCAATTTAAGGGTGTGCATACTTATGACACCATATTATTTTATTTTTATATATTTTTTCTTCCCTCTAACTAAAAGATTTCAGTTTGTTTTTCAATTGAGTTGTACAGTTTATAGGTCACATTAAAGGTGGAAAAAGTTCTGAAATGATTTATCTTTGTCTCATTTTTTTACAGCACAGAAACCTGACATTTTGACGGGGGGGTGTAGACTTTTTATATCCACTGTATATCGCAGCAAATAAGATTAAATGAGTGCAAAAGGGATTACACCCCTTAACTAATCAGGAGCATCATAATAGCTCATCTTAGTGAAATAATACCATAAATTCATGATCTTAAAATGGTACCTCAAGTCATCTAGTTCTTGCTGCAGCTGCTCCACTTGCAATTCTAGCTTTGACTCTCTTGTGACATCTCGCTCTTCCAGTTTTCTTAACTCATCCTCGTTTATTTGGAGTTTTGTCTCTGCATCTTGTAGCCTCCTAAAATATCAATACAATTTTTTTTTTCCATGTTTAATTAAAAATATTGGCTTTTTCCAAGTTACAAATATGCTGACCACTAGTTTTACATTACTGAAAGTAGTTTAGGTGATTATTTCATCTATGAATAATTATGGTCAAACCTTCATAGGTTTCTAAATGTGTTCAGTGCATTACAGATCTCATTTACTGTACACACCTTTTAAAGAAAATTTATAAAATGGACAAAATGTATTTACTTTTAAAGAGCCAGTAAACTACCAGCTTGTCAGTACCTTGAAACACCTCTATTCTCTCTGCCATCTTTAATACTGTGTAATGGCATCCTTAATTCTGAGGACTATGCTAAGCAAAGGCCACATCTATTGGGGTAGTGCTTCACACCACCAGCCTCAAGCTCCAGAGCCAATGACCTTCACCTTCAACACCGAGCTTCCCGAAACGGGGAAAGATATTACTTTTAGAATAGGATTCAATATATACCCATCAATTTTGTGTGTACTTGCTATCAAAATTCACAATGGGGAAGCTTCCATATACTTTTAAGGAGGAAAACAGAGGTAAACTGTTTTTTTAAATATAAATCCTGGTTAAAGCTTTACTGCTGTTTGCACATGTATGTTTAATGTTACTGGTTTCAGAGGCCCTTTAAACAATGCATGCAGCCAGGCAGGTAGTAGTACCCAATTATTTTGAAGTAGAAAAAAAAATTGTACCCGTGAGTCAAAGTCTCATTAACAGCTATCACATCAACGCAAGTTTACTATAAAGGGAATTCATTTTTCCATTTGATTCATTAATTGTTAGGCTCTCTAGTTTTTAGTTATATATTTATTATATTTGAACCTCATAGGTTTCCCTCTAAGCCTCATAAAATGCATATTTGCTCTTTGCTACTGCTAATGGTGAACTTCTATAATAGACTAGAAAATCTAAGTAAACACAGCTCTAAGTGCACTCTTTTCTTATTACCTTGTGTATTCCTCCTTTATTAAAACTTCAGACTCTTGTAGCTCAGAAAGTTGCAGTTTCATGGCTTCAAGTTCAAGTCGAAGCTGCTCCGATTCCATGTTTGCTTTGGCAGATATCACCTGAAGTTCATGAAGTTGCTGCATCAGCTCATTCTTAGATGTGCAAGATGTTTCTTGCAGTTCTTTAAGTTGCTGAAGCAACTCCTGTTTGGCTGTAGTGGAGGTATGCTGAAGCTCAACAATGAGCAGTGACAATTCTTCCTTTTCTTTGGTGGAGATTTCACGGAGATCATGAAGCTTCTGCTCTAATTCTTCCTTTACCTTTGTGGAAAGTTCCCTGAAGTTGTTAAACTGCTGCTCCAATTCTGCCTTCTCTGCAGAGAAGCTTTCCCTAAGGCTGTGAAGCTGCTGCTCCAATTCTGCCTTCTCAGAGGAGAAGCTTTCCCTAAGGCTGTGAAGCTGCTGCGCCAATTCGTTTTTCTCTGAGGAGGAGCTTTCCCCAAGGTTATGAAGTTGCAGCTCCAAATCTGCCTTCTCTGATGAGGAGCTTTCCCTAAGGCTGTTGAGGTGCTGCTCCAATTCAGCTTTCTCTTTGTAGAAGCTTTCCCTAAGGTTGTGAAGCTGTTGCTCCAATTTTGCCTTCTCGGAGGAAAAGCTTTCCCCAAGTTGCTGCTCTAATTCGGCCTTCTCAAAGGCGGAGCTTTCCCTAAGGTTATGAAGTTGCTGCTCCAATTCTGCTTTCTCTGTAGAGGATTTTTCTGTAGTTTTAAGAAGCTGCTGCTCCAATGCTTCCTTCTCTGAGGAGAAGCTTTCCCTAAGGCTGTGAAGCTGCTGCGCCAATTCTGCCTTCTCAGAGGAGAAGCTTTCCCTAAGGCTGTGAAGCTGCTGCTCCAATTCTGCCTTCTCAGAGGAGAAGCTTTCCCTAAGGTTATGAAGTTGCTGCTCCAATTCTGCTTTCTCTGTAGAGGATTTTTCTGTAGTTTTAAGAAGCTGCTGCTCCAATGCTTCCTTCTCTGAGGAGGAGCTTTCCCTAAGGCTGTGAAGCTGTTGCTCCAAATTTGCTTTCTCTGTGGAGAAGCTTTCCCTAAAATTGTGAAGCTGCTGCTCTAATTCTTCCTTCATTTTGGTTGAGGTTTCCTTAAGACTGTGAAGCTGCTGTTCCAATTCTGCTTTCTCTGTGGAGGATCTTTCTGTAAGGTTGTGAAGCTGTTGCTCTAATTCTTCCTTCTCTTTGGTGTACGTCTCCTTTGCTTTGTCAGCTTCAGCAACCAGTGACAAGTTTGTAGACTTTAGGACATCAATTTCAGTGGCTACAGAAATCCTGAAACTAAAAAAGTTGAGACGTTAGATGGTGTATAGTTTTTTTTTAAATTACAGATTGACGGAGATCAAATTATCACCACTAAATAAACCCGATTGGCTTTACAATATGCGACTTCTAAACAATTATTGCATTGGTATTTGCATACTGTTTGAACGTCAAAGGAACAGAGGTCTTACATTTAACAGTAAGCCCTTATTTGGAGAACTAAAATTGATAATATATAGATATATATAAAAATAAACAGTATTTATGAAATTATAGGCAGTGTTTGAGAACTGTTACCTACTTAAAAGACCATCCTTATCTGACCTTATCGTTCTTGGCAAATGGAAAATAATGCTGGATACCAAAATAAAGTAAGCTGAATTTTACACTTCACATAGCTACACGTTAAGAATAAAGGTTTATTGTGTAATAAAATAAGTTATTTTTAACTTTTCTAAAAATATTTATCTATGATTTATGATAATTTTAAAAGAGGCATATGGTACTATGGGTGGTTTAATGGTCTGCAAAACCTTTGCATTTTAACATAAGGAAAAAAAACAATAGTTCATCATAAAGAAATGGTCAATTTTATACACTTTATAATGGGAAAAATGTTTAGAAAGTAAAATGAAAACAGCCTTTAATCTTTTACATACGAATTATTCATACTGCCATTTTCTTCTTGCAGCTTCTTTCTCAACTGGGTATGTTCTTGTAAGCCATTTAGCTTTGCATTAGGCCTAGGTTTCTCCAACCTCAAAGTAGATCATTGGAAAGTAAAATGGCAGATTCCACAACAGCATAACTGCACATATAAAATTACAAAGTAAATATATTCTTTGTTTGCATTTTACAAACATGTTGCTTATTTTCAAGTGTAGTCCTTTAAAAGGATGATATTTTGAATGTATGCCCAGTGGTCATTTAAGTGACATAGATCATTTGAAAGAGGGATGCAAAAACAGATTAAAATACCTTTCATACTCCGCAAGTTTCAATCCTGAGTTCATTTGGTCTTCTTTCAGCTTCAGAATTGCTAGTCTATGCACCTCCTTCATTCTGTCTAGCTCTGCATTTTTCCTGTAATAAAAAGATGTCGCTGACATTAATAGAGCCAACATTGTATACAATGATACGAAATAGAGGGAGCATTGTCCTTCAAGAGCCTACATATAGGTTAAACAGAGTGTTTGTGCAAAAACAAAGAGTAACCAAACATACAGCCTTAAACAAATCCAATGTACCTTTATACAATTAGACCAGCCAGAAGAGAGATGCAATAGTCAAGACTGGATATGATGAGGGAGTGTATCAGAATCTTAGTTGTGTCTTGTGTAAGGTAGTGACGTATTTTGGAAATATTTTTTAAATTGAAAAGACAAGATTTTGTTAGTGAATGTGAGGAATGTAAGAGGGTCCAGTAGAACCACAAGACAATAGGCTTGGGAGGCGGGAGTGATGATGGCATTGTTCTATACATAAACAAGAAATATGCTGTATTATTGGAGCAAGTGCTCCACAATACGAAACACAGGCCTGAATGCTGCGTTCACTGGACCTATGAATCCCAGCTGTAATTCACCAACGTGACGCAAAATAGGCCAAAAAGTATACTGGGTTAGTCATTTCTCCTGCTAAGTGGAGACTTGCCTCAGAGTTTGGGGGGGTTCAGACCACGGTTTGGATGAAATCACTGACCTATTGAAGGATGTTTTACCTCCTCATATGGATCAAAAGAGCTAAAGGAAAATGCACTGAATTGCCACATACCCAGAAAACAAAATCACTATGGCATTGTTTGTTCCGAGATGCAGAACTGGCCTTTAGGAATTGCTTGACAAGATGTTAATTTTAATCTGCAATATTCATACCTACCCTTTTAGAGTTTCTTCCAGATGAAGCAGCTCCTCTGCCCTTTGCTTATTTTCCTGTTCTAGTTGAGCAATTAATTTGTCTGCCTGTTCTTCCTGAAGCTGTAGCTTTTCAAACTCATCAAGTGTTCCCTCCAGCTCTTCTTCCAGCAGACACCTCTCTTTCATCATTTCCTCTTGTACTTGCTGCAGCTCTAGGCGCAGGGATTTAGAGATTTCCTATAAACACAAATAATACTCCATCACTTTCACAAAAAAGCCAAACTGGAATTGCTATTAGCAAACAAAGCTGGATTGTATCATAGAACAGATGTATATGAAAACATAGAAACGGCCTCAGAAAGTGCTACCCTTAGAGATGTACAGAATATATGATTCAACTGTTTATTTAACCTTGCTCTCGTGTATTAAACTAGCAAAAGAAAAACATCCCAATTATATGTTGCGACTTGATCATATACACATACCTGTTATTAACCCACTTGCAATCAAGAAGCAATAGTCAAAATACTGCTTGAAGTGTCCGAAGGCCTAGAGCTTACACACACTGGTCAAATAAAAATATTTGCCCCCTCCACACATACTAAAAATAAAATGAGACTTATATATAATATTAATCTGATCTCACACTTGTACTGATATTTTTAAAAAATAATGGCAAAATGTCCCTGGTAGTGGTCCTACAACAGGGTTTCACTTGTTTATAGATTCATAATAAAATTATAGTTTTGACAAAAAAAAAAAATTCAGTGGAGTTTTCAAAGCATGCATTTAAATTTAACAGTTTCAGGACCAGAAGAGCTGCTTATTACCACACCCTACTGGGGATTCAGATAGGGTCAGCAGTCAATGTATTTATGACAGCCAAACTTTTCTTGCAATGGCCAGTTTAACTGCCCAGGAGACTGTCCTGCTAGAAATCTTAATTTGCAGAGAGACAAATAAATCCTATGAAGGGAGCCTGCTTAGATTCTCTGCCATCCCTGGACACTACATAAACACTACAGTTAAATAGAAAAGTCTTAAAAGCTAGGGATTGATTTTACTCCTAACCAGTTAATGAATAAAATGTAATCCTGTTGCACGATCATTACGTTGTTCTTTTAAACACTTATGAACAAATATCTGCCATACCTCCTCTTTCAACAAGAGTACTTGCAACTCCTCTTCTCTCTTTTGGATAACTTGAAGTGCTTCTTCCCCTTTGCTTACGGTCTGTTTCAGGTCATCCAGCTCAGCAGTAAACTTTTGCTCAGTTTCTTTACTTTCCACTGCAAGTTGTTCTGTGGGGTAAAAAAATTAATAATAAAAAAAAAAACACTTATTTTATTTGGTTAACATTACTTTTTGTTATTTCATTAAATACCTTTCTCTTGCAGAAGCAATGAATAGATTTCCTTCTGCTTGTTCAGTTGAGACACAAATTCTTCCTCCAGTTTAGTAAATCGATCCTGCTGGCTTACGTATTCTTCATCTTTCTGTTTCAGTAGCATTTTGTGATTTTCAGCTTGTGCAATAAAAGAGCTTTACATGAAAAACAAAAAAGGAACAACGATATAAAACGTATCAAAAACACAGAAGAAAAATAATGGCATCTACTCAGAAAGAGTTGAAAAAGGTACAGATACCCCAAAACCAAGATGTAGTTTTAGCATATTGAGCCTTACATAAGCATGAACAGCACAAACAATGCTCAATAACGGATGGGTGACTGTGGAGAAAAAGTGCTAGTAATACACAAGTCCAGTTTAACGCATTTTAAGAAGAAACAAATATGTTAAGATGACAGTGCCCCTTTAAAGGGCCACCGTAGCATACAGTAGTGTTTTTGTTAAGGAGGAGTAATAAAACTCAGTTTTGCAGAGAAAAAAAAAGAGGGATTTTTTTTGGTCTCTGGGCCTCCGTTTTACTTTTAACATTTGTATACCCCCCACCCCATACATCCCACATAAAAGTAATGCAATGTTAAAAGAAACAATTTGAAATGTATTAGAACATGGAGTCCAAGGTCTACATAAAGAAAGGGTTTAGGTCAGACTCCTAATTTATAAGACAGTCTTACAATTGCAAATATGACCTCACTGTACGAAGTGTTTGTTTGTGACTGGTTGGTGCAAAGAAGCCCGAGATTTACACAGCAATATTATTTAAAAAAGTGACAAATACCATAGCAGATCTGAGTGTAAGTGATGTAAGAAAGAACATTTAGCATTAGCTGAAATTCGTTTGCATGGTCAGTTAATTAGCCAGATATGTTTTTACCTCATTTCCTCTAGGGATTCAGATAACTTTCTTTCCGTTTCAGCCTTTTCCTCCACCAGCTGGCATTTCTCTTCACTGGATAAAATACTAAACAAACATTGGAGGTAAACTTTATTTTTTTAATACATACAAAAATAATATAAAAAATATATATGCATACACACACACACTTACAGCTGTTTTTCAAGTTCAGACACTTTTTGCAATGCTTCTTCCAAGTTGGCCTGACCCTTATTAAGCAATTTCTCCATTTCTTCCAGTCTTGACAGTGCCTAATATAAATATAAAAAAAAGTTAAAAATTTTGTTTTATAGAATAAAGCCATTTTTGTTAATGTTGAAAATTGTAGAGATACATAGGCCATCTGAAACATTACCGTCTTTTGTTCTGATGTCGCAAGTTGTACTGTATTCTGTAACTCTTGCTCTTTAGAACTTATTTCTGTGCGAAGGTCCTTTAAAGGAAAAATTAAAATATTAAACACACACATCTATATATCTCTATCTATTGATAAACTAATTTACTGAGATCCAAGTGTCATGCAAACTTACCTGAATTTGTTCTTGGGCATCTGAAAGATATCCTTCAAGGTTTTTGTTTTCTCCACGCAGCTCCTCAATTAAAACTGAAATGCAGAAATTAATTTTGTTTACTTTAATAGAAGCAAAAAATTAAATTAAATAAACTTGAAGAAAAGAAACAATTCTAGTCTTACTGTGAGCATTGTTAAGCTCCTTCTCAACGGCAGTGCCATGTAGATTGGCTTCCTGGTTGCTCTCCTCTATAAAGGAATAAAAAAAAAAAGTACAGAACTTGACATTAGTGTTCTTATACTATTATAGCATAATGAAATTTACAGCACTTTTAAAAGTAAAATATTATATATATATATATATATATATATATATATATATATATATATATATCTATATCTATATATCTATATATCTATCTTTCAAAGCTATAATGCAGAAGAAAATATATAAACTGTGTTATTTAGATTTTTTTGCAATATGTGAAGCATACCCCGTTCACTGCTGACATTTTATTCAATGTTTTTGTTTCACGATTGATATACAAGTGTAGGACTGTATACAACTGGAAATACAAGGTTCACTTGCACACTCTTCAAGTGTGCTCTGATATAAAAAGCATAGTATTCTGCCATAATTACTATATAGATATACAAGCCACAATAAAGCATAATTATATATTATAGTTAATTATTTAAAGGATATAGATAGGTTAGTAGACTACTAAATTACTACAGAAACACTCAGCGGAGTTAGTCGAAATCTTCCACAAACTGAAGTTAGTTGAAAGCCTTATGTTTAGCTTCTCGAAAGTGAAGTTGTTTAATTCGGATATCTTATGCATGTCACTAAAGTTTAGTAAAGAATTAAATTTCATACCCAATCACATTAAAATTAGAAAACAAAATTACCTAAAAATGTATTTCTTTCTTTTAAGGAGTCTACAGTAGCTTTAGAGGCGTCTAGGTGAATCTGAAGCATTTTGATCTGCTGCTCAAAGCTTGCCTGAAGACAACGTATTTCCTGCAAACAAGATAAGACAATTGCATAATTAAACACTAATATTGCATTACAAACAAACATTTAAAAAAAAAAAAAAAAGCACACACATTAAAAGTAGTCTAGTGACAATACAGCCAAATACTCAATATTTTTTCGGGGGTTTTGACTAACTAAATTCAATGGGCAAAATATTTTAGAAAAAAAAGATCTTTCTTTTTTTTAACATACAATTATTCTTTACAGCAAGATTCCATATTCCTTGAGTCAATTCGGTCAGCTACTTTCTCAGAAGTGTGTGCCCCTTTAAATTAGCTTTGTATTCTACTGAACACTGGCATTTAATTGCCACTCGTGTAAATAAAGACACACTTTGCCTATCTCAAGAAGCCTACTCCACTGCAGCATAACTGCATATTAAAAAGGTAACACATTAGAAGCTAGTATGTAGTACTAGAAAATACAAACATTTTGCCTGTGTTTAAGTGTAGTTATTCAAAAGAGCATTTGAATATATAATATAGGGCAACAGTATATATCCATCACCATGCTATACGAGAAAAGAATCCTATAATTATACTGGTGTAGCCCGTGCACATTATGTATTTGTGTGGCTATTTTATACATGGTGCTCTCACACAAGTGCAAACCCATTAAACATTAAGTCATACCTCTTTAGCAGATGTAGCCTGAGGACAAAATAAAAGTTTCTGGTCAAAGCCTTTTTTATATTTGGTCTAAAGTATAGAAATAAGCGTGCAAAACAGGAATCCAACACTCAAAGGTAGAGTGGTGCTCATATTAGGGGTAATCTTGTCCATTTAGTAACCAATTAAAAACAAAAACAGATTTGTCAGTAGAACCAAATTGACCAGATAAGATGGGCCTATCTACGCACCTAAAAGTTTTGGCTTAACTAGCCTTATGCTTATCCCAGACAAGCTTAAATTAATTAACTACCACATCATCTGGTAGGCTGTTCCACTTTGTTACTCATTCTGTAAAGTATTACACACATGCCCTAAATCTTCCACCTTCAAATCATGACCTTTTTCAAGGCACTTCGCTCTGGGTCATTCCATGTCAATGCAACGAGGTCATGACACCCTTCGACTCCGTATGAAACTTTGTGTACACCCTTCCCTTATGGTTGAAAGACACCCCCCCCCCCCCCTTATCTCAAACTGTTCTAATTTTAAAGCACTACAAAGTTTCATTAAAATCTGCGTGGTCTGTTCCTCTTGAGATCCTCGGCACAAGATACGCTGGCATACATTTTTTTTTCTCCATAACCAAATGATCAGATCTCTGAATTTTTACACGGCGCTCAATAAAAGGATTTCAGTAAAAAAACACCAGCACTCAAAAGATTTTATAAAATGCCTAAAAAGTGTATAAATGCACTTGTAGCATAGTTTTTTGGTGGAAAAACTAGGTTTAGAAAACCTGCATTTTCAGTGTGTGGAACCAAAAGTTTTTGATGTTGAAAATTATTGCAAAGACATGCTCTTTCTTGACAAAGAATGAAATTCATGGGGTTTTTATTCCTTATAATGAAAATGTTATGTTTTTTTTTTTTGTACATTGTGAGAACAAAAATGGCTACTGGGTAGCCATTTTGTACAACTTTGCTACAATAGAAATAAATAAGGAATCAAAGTTGTTCATCTTAAAAATTGGTCCTGGAGGGCCACACCCAGGCCTTGATTTCAATATATCCTTTCTGTGCCCAGGTAAGTCAATCAGGATGACTGTAGTGAAGTAGTGATTAACTCACCTGTGCACCGCAGGGTTATCAAATCCAGGCCTGTGTCGCCCTCCAGGACAGAGATTGGACACCACCTACTTCTGGGTAGTGGTGCATTCTTAGAATTTATCGAATATTTCATTTTTCTGTGTGCTAGTTTTTTTGTTTTGTTTTTTACACGAAAATGGAAGATTCAAAATGTAGCGTGGGAGAGTTAACTGCTAATGAATGTCATAAGTTAACTTTCAGTCACAGAAAAGGGACTTTTCCAACATCAAAACCTTTTGGTTCCACACGCTGAAAATTCAGGTTTTCTAAAACTAGTTTTTCCACCAAAAAAAAAAAAACTAGGCTACAAGTACATTTATACATTTTTTTAGGCATTTATAAAATCTTTTGAGTGCTGTGTATATTTTTCTGAAATCCTCATCCTTTTATTGAGCTAAAATTTCAGTGAGATCTGATCATTGGTTGTGGAGAAAAAAAAAGAAAAAATGTACGCAAGGGTATCTTGTGCCGAGGATCTCAAGAGGAACAGACAACGCAGATTTAATGACATTTTGAAGGGCTATAAAATTAAAACCGTTTGAGAGTGGGAAAAAATGAAGGTGGTTTCTTTCAACCACAAATTTCATCAAAAACCGAGTCGGGGGGTGACGAAACACTGTTTTTATTTGCATTTATTTGATGTGGAATGACCCCTCTTCAACTTTAAATACAGATTTTGTTGATAACTAATTTAATAAAGACAAACAAAATCAATGTAACTTTTAAAATCTTAAAGATTATTGTTAGACTTAGTTCATATGCAGCTCTACAACCCCTTCCATGAGTCCAGGAAGACATGATTTGCACAAAAGGGCTGTCCTGACAAGTGTGTCTTTATAACATTGTTTATCTCTCTCAATCCCTGCCGTTGCTATTGTAGGCAAACCTACTCAGAACAGAAAAAAAAAGCTAGGACAGCCTTCTGGACAGATCCTCTTTCACCACATGGACACCTAATAGGGGTTGGAGAGAAGCCTATGTACTGGAAGCTACAATGTCAATTTCAACTGCCAGTTTTAAAAGTTACATTTGATTTTCAGAAGACTGATTTTATTACTTATTAGCTAAATCAAGAAATTAAAACCTGTTGTGTAACTACTACAGTGACCCTTTAAGTTATTCATAAACAACATCAGGGAAACAGGTTCAGAATTAATATATATCCAATACTTGATATAAACAAACCTTATCTTGAGAATCCACTTTATTTTTGGCTTCCATCAGCTCTGTGCACAGACTGTTTATTCTCTTCTTAGAGCTGTCATCTGAAAACTAGGACGGAAACAAATAGTTAGGCCTCCGTCATATGAACACATTCAGATTATACAATGTATTATAATTTAAGAATAGTTTCAAGTAATACGTTTCTAAAACCAAATTTGCTACATTTTGAATTCAAGAAACAAACAGTTTTGGTTTCGACTGTTTAGGTGTGTGTTTAGAGAGCAGAAGCGTTTAGGGGAGAGCGGAGGCTGTGTGGAGTAAGACAACCTTACTCCTTTTTGCCATTAGTATACAATTTCCACCACATAAAATAAACAAGCACATAAAGAACAAACACATTAAAAAATACTATTAATGGAAGTACTCAAAAATATTACAGTTAACATTCCCTTACACAGGTTTACTGGCTTTGGCCCTCATTCAATTGCAATTTCACCAATTGAATAGGGCTCTAAATAAGCACATAACATATATATATTTTTTACGTTTTTAGTTAGTAAACATCTATCCAAAAGCAAGGTTTTCACTAACAAAAAACTTCTTTAAAAAAATATATGCTATCTGCTTATTTAGAGCCCTAATCGATTAGCCAAATCGCAATGGAATGAGGCCCTTTATAAGGATTGGAGTAGATGAAAAATAAAAATATGCTTTTAAATGCTTTGGAGACCCCTCACAGAGGCTGAATTTACCGGCTTGCCCAAAGTCAAAAATGTTTGTTATCTACAATGTTCATAGTTATTTATAGGAATAGAAAACAAAAAATCACCCGCAACATGGACTCTGGTCTGTAGCAAAAGGAATGCAACACAAACAATGAGCATATGGGTTGATATGTAACACTATAGCGGGCACAAATTGTTCCATAGTTACATTTAACCTTACTCATGGGTAAGATAAAAAGGATAAAACTTTATCTGCGCGTTTTAGAATTACATTTTCATCAATATAATTTTACCATGTGAAGAAATAAAAAACTATTGTAATATTTACAACATGTTTTTTAAAATGCATGATGGAATGTTTTGGACCACAGTGACATTCTGACTGTACAATCTCAAACTTGGTGTTATAGTCTGGTTTTCAAGTAGATAAGTCAAGATAAATTAAAAATATTTACAAAAAATAGGAAATATAGTTTTTCTCCAGGTGCATAACACCAAAAATTATTTTCAAATTCCAAAGAGATCTTAAAATTAAATATTGGTCTTTTATTGTTTATTCTTTGGATTTAGAATTTGAAAATTAAAAATACACAACACCCCCGCCCCAATAGGGTTTATGATAATTCTGATAACATGCAGTCAATGTAAATATTTACCTTTGTTTTTAACAGCTCATTAGCTTTGTTTAGGTCAGAGATCTGACGCTCCAGGGATGCTATATTAGCAGAAAGGGAAGTTCTGTCTCTGACAGCAATAACAAGTCTAGCTTCAGTCTTTTTGAATTCTTCCTCCAGAGCTTGAAGTCTTTTGTCCTGTTTGGCACGTTCTTTAAGTAGTGAGCGGATCTTAAAAAAAAAAAAAAAAAAAGAAAGAAGAAGGGGTGAGGATAGGTTATATATTTTTCATGAATAAACCTCTGTTTAATCACAACATAAAAATGTAGTGTTAAATTATAAAGTGCCAGTTAGATAGCTATTAATATTTTAAGAAAATAAGAACATGTCAAAGCCATTAAGGAGGATACTGATAAAAAAATGCTATATTTTTTTTATCTATAATAAGGACATGGCGAAAGACGAGACAGAGGATAAAGAGGCTCATCTAATCTGCCCATTTTAAATCTGTCCTATTAATTCTCAGTAGAGTCTCACGTTTACCCCATACATGCTTAATCTTACTACTTGCTCTGGAAGTCTGTCCCACTTAGCTATTCTTTCTGTAAAGTAGCACCTTTTCTTGCGTCCCATATTTACCAAACAAAAAAATTGAAGAAAAAAAGAAGAAAAGAAAAAAATGGGTTCATGCAATAGCCATTTAGAGAGAAATTATGTACAGTTTATAAAAAGCTGCCATCTCTTCTAGCCAGCAAATATGGTGGTTTGGCAATGTAATGCGAATTTACCTCTTTCTCCAACATCTTTTGCTTTTTAATTTCCCTCTGGAACTCTGGGTCTTTTTCAGGTTTGACTTTCAAGGTTGGCTGTAAAAACCCAAACACTAGTTTAGTAAAAATACACCTGTAAACACAGACTATATGGCATTGTATACATTGTAGTATAGTACAAACCACTTAAAACGAGTTGCAGCTAGAATAAAGGAAGACAGACTTAAATTTCTGAATACGTTTTTTTCATTTTTATTTTTAAGCTCCGGCTGCACTCAAGAGTTTTGTCATATCTCCTTCCTACCACCCCTCCAACATTGGGGGGTGCCTCCTGAAATTGAAGGTACACCACATGACCATGTGGAAGTTTCTGGCTCTGCTTGGAGCATTAGCAGATAAAATGCAGAGAATTCCAACTTGCCTTGAGGGATTGGGGGCGGTAGAGGCTACAACATGGCAGCATGACAAAAAAAAAAAAGTAATTAAGTACAGTAAATAAACTTACAATTGAACTAAGTGAAGGGTGTTTGCGCAGAGAGACTGGAGAAGTACATTCTGGGTCAGTGTCCATGCTCTGACTATCACTGGAGTCTGGGGGAAAAAAAAAAAAAGAGTTTTGTTTGCATGCAGTTTCACCCCTAAAATCTTAGGGTACATTAGCACATCCAACCCTTAAACTGGGAGAGGTTTAAAGTATTTTTTTCAGACCTAGGAAGTGGTTCAGGCATAATTCTTATATGTGCATTGTTTTTCTCTTCAGATTTTATTCATTGTTTTACATGCAAATTATTAAAAACTAACAAACAACCAACAACTTCATTTTTTTCCTTGTAAAAGCCAACATCAAGCAGGGTAAGTTTAGCAAAAACGGAGATCCCCTGTTTACATGGATCCCCTGTGTACATGGATACCAATTTAAGTATTGTTTTTTTACATTAACTTTTAGCCAGTACTGGCAGAAGCGCAAAAGGATTGTTTGACACTTAACCCGAAATACAGACTCCATACCTAAACAGACAAATATACCCCATGTTGCCATTGTAATATTACAGAAGGATATGTTGTCTCAAAATACAGAAGTTGGAGAACAAAAAAAAAAAAAAATATTCAAATGCCTCGCTTCATAAAAATATCCACTCTATGCTCTGCAAAAATCTCAACTGTTTAAGAATTCCATAAAAAAAAAAAAAAAAAAATCACATTCCATCTAAAAGTTTGATTGAATTAAGCCTCAGGGTAATCTTCTGCTTACCCCGGGCATGCTTGAATTCCTTAACTGAGTTTGACACTTCCACTGGAAAGCTGTTCAACTTCCCCACTGCTCTTTCTGTAAAGTAGTAGAGTCTCCGAATAACCCTAAATCTCCCACCCTCTAAATCATGACTGCTTGTTCTTTCATTCCTCTTATTCTCAGACACTTCCTTCTAGAACTTTATTAAATCCTTGGATAATTGTGTGTGGTTTCTATCATGCCCCCTCTCCTTTCTGACTCCTATGCTACACATATTGAGGTTAACCTTATAAATTTGCATACTTTTAGTTATCCTACTTTCAATGGTTTCTAATCTGTTAATATCCTTTTGAAGACATGGTCTCCAGAAATAGACAGTGTATTACGACCAAGGTAAATACGGATTAGCCTTATATAGGGCCAATCAGAAAAGCATGTTCTTTACCCAACCTGTTAGTGGGGAACAACTGTCAAAGCAAAAAGTATAAAATTGTAAAATAGATTAAAGCCAAAGTAGGATGGTGAGAGTACATGAAACCACATAGGGGGATACCAAGCAGAGTACTACATCAACAGCACATTGGGAGGTAAATTGTCATCTTCCCAGTGGACAATGTCAGGATGCCAGTGCATGGAATATGGCATCATACATTAGTGGAGCCTCCCTAGCCAACACACAGCTTTTTGGAAATTGAAATCAAAAGATTGGCTAATGCCAGTGGAAGGTGGATAAGGTCCCAGGCCTTATTGCACTGAAACACTGGGCACCCAAAACTGCATGGGGTGAAATGCAACCAGAAATGCAGGAGGCGGCTCCTCAGAAACGAAAAGGGGCTGCAGTCTGGTGCAAGAAAGGTATGCATGATACATGATCTCTGCGTTACCATAGAGCAGAGAAATGGAGACAGTCTATTGGGTGAGGGCAAACTAGGTATCTGTAAAGTTGCATTAGTACCTCTCTTTCTGCTCCTAATTCCGCTTTCAATATATTTACGTATCCTACTTGCTTCCCCTCCAGCTTTGTTGCATTGCTTGTAAAGGTAAATATTCTACTTTTGGGTTCTGGTGGTGCATGTGCATAATTTGCATTACTTACGCCCCCCTCAAGGACTACCTTGTTACATATTTTGTGTCATCTGCAAAGAGGCAAACTTTCCCTTGAAGCTCACTAGCAATAGAACTAATGCATAGAAAACATGTCCCAACGGTCAATCTGTCTCCAATCCACTGAACTATGTTTGATTACAGACTATGAGATGTACAAATTAGATGAATGTGTGGGGCAGTGCCAAAAGCTTTATTAAAATCTAGATAAGCTACATCTACTGCCCCATCTTGGTCACCGATCTAGAACTTTAGTTACACAATCAAAAAAAAAAAAATCAAATCAAATAGTCTGACATGAACTTCCACATGTCAAGCCAGCCTGAATATGCAACATACCTTTTTTTGCCCTGAACCGATGTGATTTTTCAAATGACACAGGCCCCTTAAGACCATTACAATTCTTCACATCATAAGTTCCAGGAGCCGGAGCACAACCTGCAATTAAGAACCATAGTTGTGACTTGTATGCGATCAGTTGCGAAAAGCTTTTAGGTACGGAAGAATCATATATAGAACATGTTTTTGAAGATCTTGCTAATGTGCAAATTGTTTGACAATTAAAATAAAGAGAATATTTAATTAACACAATGGAAATTCCAAATATTAGTAAGTAATCAGTTGAAAGTTACTGGAAAGAAAAAATGTAGCAATCAGTCAGCCTTTCTGATACACCCAGGCACCCGAGAGAGCCAGTGCACATGAGGAAGGAGAGGACTCCAGACAGGGCTCATTCAGTCTCACTCACTCCCATTCCTGGGTCTCTATCCTTTACAGACTTATCCTGCCCTACACCTAGCTGTCTATATCCTCTCTCTTGTTTCTCTCCCCTCACACTGTCTCTCTCTGTCCCTCTCCCTAGTCTCTCTCAGTCATAGTCTATCTCCCATTCCTGACTCTCTAACCATCGTCTCATACGGCGATATCGTCTCATACGGCGATATCGTCTCATACGGCGATATCGTCTCATACGGCGATATCGTCTCATACGGCGATATCGTCTCATACGGCGATATCGTCTCATAGGGCGATATCGTCTCATACGGCGATATCGTCTCCAGTCCCTCACGTCTCTGAGTGCGTCTCCTGTCTCTCTGCACCTCTCCGTCCCAGTATCCGCGTCTCTCTCAGCCCTGTCTGGAGTCCTCTCCTTCCTCATGTGCCCTCTTTCTCCTGTCGCTCAGGCCCGGAGATCTCACCTTCACAGACAGTGTGTCTTCTCCAGTATCCGGTCCTCCAGCTACCTGAGGCAGGTGGCGCACACAAAATAGAATAGGTCCAGGAGCCATAAAACTAGTAGACTTTTTATAGAATTTAAAAAGGAGTCCTCCATTGTAAAATTTAGTTTAGGCTTTTGAATTACTTGACTTAATAGTGGACAAAACGTGTTTTACACATTCAAATTGATTCATTTTGAGTTTGTAAAAGGATTAGAAACCTGGGAGCAACAAAGAATAAAGATAAGAGGATTACCTGCCACCTCAAGATAGACAAACTGGGGATACCTTAATGTTAGGTCTACTTGTGCTGTTCTACCTTAAATGTTACACTATAACATGTAATTTACTAGCTAAAGGGTAGGGTTATAGTGTAAAATGTTTGGTAGACTACACGCTGAAGTAGAACAGTTCAGGTAGACCTCATGCTACATTAGAGTAGCAGTATGGACAGAGTAGCAGTATGGACCTACCCATAACGCAATCAGAATAATAAATATAAGGTTTCTCTAAAATTATTTTATGTTTTACTTACCTGGTATTTTGTTATATACATGAGAAGTTTTACCAAACAGTGGCTCTTTAAGATAGATCCTATCTGCACCCAAAGTGACTCCCAGGTGTGTATTTATAGGAGGGCATAAACCAATTCCCCATAAACCAAATGTAATATGTAAAGGTTAAAGACCTGGATTATTTTTTAGGTTCCTAAAGAAATGTTGTCAATGGGCAGTATATATATATGTATATATATATATATATATATATATATATATATATATATATATATATATATATATATATATATATATATAAATGACCCTACCTTACCAGGCACCTTTATGATACACCCACGTTGTACCCGGATGAATGTATCCTCACACACATGAATATAAATATATACACACATACTATATACACATACCAACGTGCTCGTTAAAGCGCTTGAGCGGAGCTTTGGGGAACGACATTTCGCCAGATGCCGGTTCGCTGGTCACTGCACTTCGCTGCTCTGTGTAACCAGCCAATTTCTCAAAACAAGATTCAAAAAACTTCAACACGCCCATTTAAAAATACTCCTCTGCGCCTCCTCCAATCACAAAGCAGATTCCAACAGAAATTACCAATCACAAGAGAGTTAGGGAAACTCAAGCAAATGAAGAAATAGAGAAACACGCCTATTACCTGCGTCAGGAGGCGGGACTCCGCGTTTTATAACAATTTAACGTGAATACGTGGAGCGTAATTGGTTGGAAAAATTGATGGGCAATTCAAGTGTCCAATTACAGATAGGAATTGAGAAGTTGAGTTTCATAACGAGGCGTGGAACGCTTATATGCTGTTTGTTTCATGTTGTGGGGAAAAAAAGATGGCAGAACTATAGATATCCGTAAGTTATAACTGTCACTACCATAAATCACTGTAACAATGTATATGAGAAAGACCATGATTTATAATGAGTGGCAACTACAACCCACTGTTGTTTTCATATAAATAATAATTGATAGATGCACCTATACTTCTCTACACCATCAGACAGCATTAGAAATGAACTCAATAACTTTTTTTTTTAAATTTGCTGCAAGTGTCAGTGTTTTATAAAAATGTTTATATAATCTAGTGACTGTCAGCTGCCTGCCTCTCTGCAATGTGCTTGCAGTTTCTTTAAGGACCAAGAATCATAAGGCCACTTCAAATTACAAAAAACCCTTGTGGTTGTTGAGTCGTGTCCGACTCTCTGTGACCCTATGGACCTTAGCACGTCAAGCACATATTTTGTCTGGTTGTGCTTTCCCAGACGGTTTTATGGCAAAGATACTGGAGTGAGTTGCCAGTTCCTTCCCCACTGGACTGCAATTTGTCTGACCTCTCTGTTATGACCTGCCGATCTAAGGTGACCCTACATGGTAAAGCTCACAGCTTCATTGAAGTACACAAGCCTCTTCACCACGACAAGGTAGCGATCCAGAAGGGGAGAACTTGGTTTCTAATTATTAGCATGGATGGAAATGTCCTGGGAGTCTGGGCTCCTAAAATGTGTACTGGCTCCTAGATATTTTCCCAAAGTACAGTGCATCTCTATGAAGGGATTTCTTCCAGGCTCTTACTATAAAATGTTCCCGGCTACAAAATGTTAAACGCTTGCATATTAGTATACTTTGCACATGCACAATTGTATTTCTACTAATATTCCTCTCTTTCACTCACAGGGGACCATGTCGGGGAATTTCGAGGAAAGGAGCGGGGTGGTGTCCTGTGTGACCCCTTGGGGCAGTTGGTACCAGACTATGGAAGAGGTGTTCATTGAAGTTCAAGTGCCCCCTGGCACACAAGCCAAAGAGATCCAGTGTAAGCTGGGCAGCAGAGATATAACCTTGGCAGTAAAAGGAAAAGACATTCTCAAGGTGACTGGGGCAGTATTGGGGGTATTTAAAGGGCCAGTGTATACACTTCTCATACTAAACCTATTTTTTTAAGCTCACCGTTAGTTAACATTAAATGTATATCTAAGTTTCCCTATTTTTATCTTTCTCTAATCTAACAAATGCTGCTTATATGAGAAACTCACATTACATTGATTCATTTTATACACACACAGATTTATTTTATTTAAAAACAAGATGTATTTTCCACATCCCCAGAGCTGCTTACATAGGCACAGTGTATCTACCAATAGAAACACTGCATTTGGGTATGGATTTTAACACTTTACTAACTTTACTAACCTTCAAGCCAATAGCAACTCAATGCAGAGATCCCACAGATCAGTGTCTGGCTCCTCCTGCTTCCTTCTATAGGGGACTACCCATCCCATTATTCTTTCTTGCACAAACTGCCATCACTGATTGTTACAATGTATTAAAATGTATTAGCTGCATGTGATTGGCCAACATGAATTTGAATTGTATGCTAAATTTAGCAGAGATACCCAGGGGTTGTTAACTCACAAAAGCAACTGCTTGCAAACATTTAGATTTAGCAAAAATCAGGGTAAGTTTGTTAATATTTTTTTTTTTTTTTCATGCAAACATTTGTTTTCATACACTGCTAATTCTTCCCTATCAGATGTATACATAATCCAGAAAACTTAAATATGCATTTAAAAATACATGTATAAACCACAGAAAAGCAAATCTCTTCTTAAGCGGAAGATAAATCACATCTAGTGTCCAAGTCTTATAATATAATAAAGAAAAGTAATAACTTCAAAAAAACTATGAAAATGAGAGTATGGGAGTCGGAGCTCAAAGGAGAATGGCCAGTTGAAACTTGGATTAAAGCATTTACAATTACTGATAAAATCATTAAAAATGCTCCCTACAGAGAACATTTCTTTAAACTAACTAATAGATGGTACTTAGCTCCGTATAACGTGTACCAAATTACTAGAAATGAATCTGAAAAATTGTGCTGAAGGGAATGCGGCCAAGTGGGGACTCCTCTACATGTATGGTGGTCCTGTCCAGTCATCAGACAATTGTGGGAGGATTGCTTTCAGCACATTAGACAGGCTTATGAAATTTCAATGAGTTTTTCTCCTGAAATGATTTTGTTCCATATATTTCCTGAAACCTGTTCTAATGAACTCAAGGCATTCTTAATACAGATTTTTATGGCCGTTAAGTGCAGTATTGCACTGAAATGGAGACAAAAAGTAACCTTCTCTGTTCCAGAAATATTTACTAAAATTGCTAAAATTCGTGCGTTGGAAATAGATCTTGAGGATATAGGTATTATTATGATTCCTAGATATAAATGGAAAATATGGGACAATAAGTCTAGTGGGTGAGTGTGACCAAAATTAGCATTGTTCCGCCTCTTCCCTCCCCCCCGGCTCCCCCGCTCCCTCGCCTCGCAAACAGAGATTAGGAATATCTTTTTCTTTTTTTTCTTTTGGTGGTTTGTTTGTTTTTGAATGTTAATTTATGAATATAAGTTAGATTGTGGTAACATCTAGAGAATCAAGTATAAATCCTCTGGAAGGCCCGTTTATGGATGCAGGTGTCACCGCTATTGAATGGTCTTTCTAGCAATGAAGATATTTGTAATGGTACCTGTCACATGCTAGGCTGTAAATTTTATAATATACAATAAAACTTGCAGAAGGAAGGGGGGAAAAGAAAGGAGAGAAAAGGAAAGGAAAAGCGTAATAAAAGGAGTAAACTTTATTGGCAGGTAGGTCCAACGGACCACCTAGAACTTGTGATAAAATGGTATTATAATATACTCTACATATGAATTGTTATATTTAGGTGTCTTGTTGTACTGATTAAAACATCATGAATGCCAAAAAGTACTATCTCTATATTGGATGGAAAAGGTATTACTCTAATGGCTATATATGCCAACCCAATCCCAAATTGTTTTGGAAATTTGTTAAAAATTCTCCCTTTCTTACATGTAACGAATTGGAGGGTATGATTGTGTCAATTTTAAATGATTTTTTTTTTTGCTTGCTTTTTCCTTGTGTTTGTATATATGTGAAATTTAAATAAATATTTGAAAGCAAAAAAAAAAAAAATATCTCTTCTTAAGTAATTATTGCCAATTACCACCTGGGGCTATTAATGTTTTGTTTTCAGTGAAAAACTATATGCATTTGAAAGCCTGAACATGCCCAGACTTGAGTTAGTAACTAGACTGGAGACTAAAAGCAATAAACCTAGAGCCCCAGGGGGTAATTGGCAATGATTTCAAATATCAATATACATTTTTATAGTATAAGGTTTGAATCTGTACCTGAATGCAGTGTTTCTATTGGTAAGTACCAGGTGCCTATGCAAACAGCTCTGGAGGTGTTGAAACCAATTAAAGAAATTAAATAAAATACATCTGTGTGTGTACGTAATGACTCAATGTAATGTGTGTTTCTGATGTAAGAAGCATGTGTTAGATTAGAAAAAGGTACAAACAGGGAGACTTCCATATACATTTAAGTGCAGTTTGCGCTCCGAGGAATGGGAATCCCTAGCACCAGTACACATAAAGAGGACCTAACCTGTGGGATCCATTTATTTGTCGGTCCAGCTGGTTCATCCTCTTGACCGTAATATTTGTCAAACACTTTCTCTACTACCACTTTGTGGCCATGGGTTTCTCAAGACGGTTCCAAAAGTTTACACTCTAGAAAGCTTTGTGGTAAACTTGAAGTGTCCTGGAAAGAGGTTATAAGATCCCTGGTGGAAGATTTTAGGTTTTGAGAACTGTTATTAGAGACCTGGAAGACATTTCCCGGAGGAACCACTTTGGAGAGAGATTTGTACCATTTTGAGTCTTAAAATTCTGTCAATGGGGTCCAATAGCTGGAATAGTTTTGGGAAAACTCATAGGGAATTTATGGGAAAAGTATAAGATCTTAACATTTATTTCTTGCTAATTTTTTTTTAAAAAATATTATGTATCGGTTTTATCTACTCCCCACTTGTGCCTAATCTGACCATATATTTTTGTATATACTTGGCATACTGTGTAGCTATATGCTGGACACCTTCCATTGCTCATAAAGACTGGCTGTGAGATCCAGGACATATTTAATGGTGGCACTTACTAAGTTTTCATCAAGCTTTGCACTGACTTAGGCCCTCATTCAAGTGCAATTTGCCCAATTGAATAGGGCTCTAAATAAGCACATAGCATATATTTTTTAAATACGTTTTTAGTTAGTAAACATCTATTCAAAAGCAAGTTTTTCACTAACTAAAAACTTCTTTAAAAAATATATGCTATGTGCCTATTTAGAGCCCTATTCAATTGGTCAAATCGCAAGTGAATGAGGCCCTTAGAGTACAGTTTAACTTCATCATGAGGAGGAAGCAGCCAATGAATGGATCCCACCGGTTAGATCCTCTGCTGGTTTTCAGTGTATCGGTGCAGGGTGGGAATTTTGGACTGGAGCAAATCGATTTAAATCTGAAATACAGCTGGCACACCTTTATACTTTCAAACAATGTAATGACCTTAATTGAAATACACAGACTTATATACATGGGAGAACAAACAGATCCCGGTAATGCAATTAGTCTGGGTGCAGAGGAACAAAAGGTAACATAATTAAGATAGGAAGGTCAGCTAATCCAATCATTCAGCACAAGGACTTCAATGCAGAACATACCCATTGGGTCAGCATCACTATGAGCCTCACAGACCTGACCTCACAAACAATAACTGGATCACAGTATATGAATTACAAAACTACAAACAAAAAATACATACCAAAAATAGATTTGTCCAACATGGATACAATTGGCACAATGTCCAAAACACACAGACACAAACAGTATGCACTGGGTATGAGGGTCTCCAGACCCAAGACTGTACTATATGAATATGTTTAAATATTGTTTTTCAGGGAAGACTGTTTGACACAACAATAACAGATGAGGGAACTTGGACATTGGGTAAGATACACAAGTAACTCTAATTAATTTTATTTGTTGCAAATGAAAAATGTGTTTGTCAAATTAATATATATTCTAGATTTTCATTCTAATTAAATGTTTGAACTCTAACCAAAAAACACAATACATCCTGCTTCAGAGTATAGATCAGGACATTTTGGATCTTTCACGTTAGCTGCCCTACAGCAGTGTCAGCCATCGGCCACTAGGTGTTGCGGCAAAGATTTTAGTGAATGTCTCGTTAGTGTAAAGCAGGGGTGTCCAAACTCGGTCCTGGAGGGCCGCACACAGGCCTGGGTTTGAGGATGTCCTTTCTGTGCACAGGTGAGTCAATCTGGATGACTGAAGAAGCAACAATCTTACCTGCTTGCACCAAGGGTATCCACAAATCCAGGCCTGTGTGCGGCCCAGCAGGACTGAGTTTGGACACCCCTGGTGTAAAGCTTATCTGCCAGTAGCCTAACCCTAAACACTAGGAAATTTACTAAAATCTCGGCAGCACCACCTTGTGGCCGATGGGCTCCACTGCTGGAGGTCAGCTAAAAGGACATTTTTTCATACCGTATCTTCTAGGAAAAGCCTGTACAGACCATTGGGTTTCTGGTATTGCATTTATCTCCGTGCTTTTGTGCCTCAAGACTGTATTGGGCAACCTATCACTTAAAGGGCCAGTGAACACACTTTTCATGTTAAAGCTATATTTTAGTTCACCCTTCATTAAAGCAAATCACCCCAGTCTTGTATGTGGGTGTACAATGACAATGTAGCTAGAGGAAATGAGTGGTTAATTTGGAAAGGATACACATGCTTTATCCGATTGGGCCAGTAGGCAGCAATGAATATTTTATTAGTGGACAAGAATTGTATTTTTAACAGACGAACATTAAATTTACTCTAACTAAATAATAAATAAAATATCACAGACTGGAGCCTGCAAGTCTGCATATGATCAGCTGGTAGGAACCTTTGCTTGATATCATTTTCCTTAAATGTTTTTTTTTATAGCATTTATAGTTGTAACTATGGTACCTTAGACTATATTCTCTGACATATTTTCCATTTTTTATTACTTATCTTTAAGTCAGGCTTGACAAATTCAAGGAGTCAGGGACTCGAGGTTCTTAAAAATTTCCTGCTGGATCCCAAATGTTTAGTTATTATACATACACTTTCATGTATAATCCATAATCTCCTAAAAAAAATGTTCGAATATGTATGGCTCCTAAATTTCAGATAAACAACTTAAGTACTAATTTCAGTACATAACTACAACAAAACATCTCTATATTTTAGTTACCATTTTAATGGTGCTACACTTCCTGGCCTATCATTAAAGGGACATGGAAGGTTTCTGGATTTGACTAGGAATGTAATATACCTATATACCATATTGGTCCGCATATAAGCCGCACCCGTAAAGTTCAAGGGGGAAAAATAGAAAAAAGATAGTACTCAAATATAAGCCGCACCCGTAAAATTAGAGAGAAAAAGACTCTCGAAGTGATCAGCCATTGCAAGAAATAGGCTTTTTAATTAGCACTGTAGCTTTTTTTGCAGGTTACAGGCCTTACAGGATGTTAGAATCACTAAAACCGTAAATCGCTAATCAATTGCTACAATACAGCAGTCTCAAGCACAAAAATCGGCACCCTTAACTCGCAATCGCGCAAATCAGCAGTAAATTTGCGTTCATGAATAGAAGCCGCACACGTAACAAGCAAAGTTTGCAAATTGGCAATGATTCTTTTTTTTACGGTCGCGAATATAAGCCGCATTCGTAACTCGCAAGCTCAAAAATCGGAAAAAGGTGCGGCTTATATTCGGACCAATACAGTATTTTATTTTATTAAGAAGTGTGAAAGCGCTTTTTTTTTTTTTCTTCTTAAAACCATTCAATGTTTACCTTTTGGGTCTGCCTTTCGTAGCTCATGAATGCACAGACTGTGAAGTGATTCAAATTAGCCTGTCAATGAATGACCTCTCTTAAGTATCATGTTGCTACTGACTGGTTATTATGAGACCATGTAACCTGTGTACTTAAAGTCATATCTAAGTTTCCTGGAATATGAGTGCATCTGGTAGAGGAGAATCAGCAGTGATTGCAAACTTGTTTGTATGAAAAAATACCAAGATAAACATTTACAAACTCACCCTGATGTTTGCTAAATCCCTTCAGTTTGCAAATGGCAGCTTTTGTCAGTTGACACCCCTGAAAATCCCTGCTAAAATTAGCATAAAATACATTATTGGTTTTGGCCAATCAGAAGAAAGCAGAGGTTAGCTGAAACATTTGTATCATACTCTAGGGATGGAAAGCAGTCCTGGATATGTAGTCTCTCTCTCTTTGTGCTCTGATTCAGCTGTGAGCTCAGACCCTGCCCAAGCATGTGGTTCCACCCTGCAGCAAATACTTCGTTTGGTCTCTACCAGAAAGGTCAAACTCTGTACCTAGCTGCTCTCCGCAGTGTATTTTGTTTTGTAAGCTCCCTGTGGGTGTGTAAGGCTGGATTTTACTTTCCTGACGATAAGTTTGTAAGTATGCTGAACTTTTCTATATAACACATATTTTTCTGATAATCACTGCCTGATTCTTACCAAATATTTGAAACCCAGGAAGCTTCTATATACCTTTTTTAAAAGTATACTTGGTCTTCATGAGTTGCAGAGGGGAGAAACTAGTGAGGAACTCTTTGTAAGATTCAAGACCAAACGATTTCCTAGTGAAATCCAGAAACTTACCATGTCCCTTTAAATTAGTTATGTAGCGAGTAAGAGTATTGCTCATTTTATTTTGTATAAATATAGGCTATACAAAAAGTAAGTCTCAAAAACCCATCTAAGGTTTATATTGCTATATCCTTCAGTAAATTAACATTTAAGTTTGACATTTTGTGCTGTCAGTCTTTCTGATCCACCCCAAAAATGAAATCCTGTCAAATTTTTTTTTTTAATGAGAGATTTTTGGAATTAGATTTATAGATAAGCCTCAAAAGCACTGAATGCATTGCCTTCCATGGAGTCACCTTCACAATGAGCATGCCTAGACTATTTTGTGCAGGTGTCCACATGGAAGACAATGGATATAATATCACAGTGGCTATCACGAATATAGTTTTTGTAAGTGTGTAACGCTCCATGGGAGCGTTCATATGTACTTCCTGAGTCCGTACAGAACTACAAGCACGCATTGTGCAGCAGAGCAGCTCATGCACATCTCGTGGCGATAGTTGTAAGCGGGATGGGGAGGAAGAGGGAGGGAGAGAAAGACACAGGGGAGGGAGATGGGGGGGGGGGACGCAGGGGAGGGAGAGATACAGGGGAAGGGGGTGAAAAAAAAAACTCCTGTCATTTATGGCGGGCAAACGACTAGTTAGTAATACATGCCAATGATCTGCTTAACAAAAAGAAATAGAATATCATGTTGGGGATGGATAAGAGACTGACTGCCCAAAATTACAAATTTCAATTTTACGGTAGAAAATGCATTTTTCTAATATTCAGTTGATGAAGTTCTTAATTAATATAGTTTTAAACCATACCATATGTGGAACCTTTGCTGCGTCTCTTTAATTGGTGGTCTGTAATATTGTACATCAGTATGTAGTATTTGCTGTTTAGCATTTTTCTCAAGCACCCATTGTTAATCCTTCTTTTTTTTTTTTTATGAAAGAGGATAGGAAACTTATAAGAATAATTTTGATGAAGTGCAATCGGGATGCTGGCAACTGCTGGGCCTCTTTATTAGAAGGAGAATATGCGGCTGATCCGTTGGTCCAGGATGAGATGCAAAAGAAACTTACATTGGAGAGATTTCAGAAAGAGGTAGGATAGACCAGCGGTTCACAAAACTCTCCACGGGATGCACCAGGCAGGCAATGATTTTGGTTTAACACTGTGTGAACACAGGCGGAGCCATTAACCTTCATAGGGATCGAACCTAGGAGTAACCAATGAAAAAAAACTTTAAAACAGGTTGCTTATGTCTGCACCATCATATTCTGCTTTTAAAGATTGTAAGTCCATAATACTATGTATAACCGTTTCAGCCTGATTATTTATGCAGGTTCATGCTTGATCAATTTTAAAAATGTAAATACATTTTCCACGTGATTTTGCACCCTCTTACAGTTCAGGGCACATGTGGTCCTTTTTAATATTGTCTAATGTTCACATGGGTTCCCTGGTGGCCCAGTGGTTAGGATGCAGGTTCTTTCACCACAGCATTCTGGGTTCAAATCCAGCCAGGGAACCAAGAGGTTACACTGGTGAGTACTTGGATAGGAGATCACCTGGAAATACCAGAAGCTGTATACTGTGGCCCACTGGAGAAGGAACTGGCAACCCACTCCAGTATCTATGCCATGAAAATCAAGTGGATCAGCATGGTGGTTTCTGACACGACTGAGCAATGCCATTTACAATGTTCACATGAGTTTTGTTATTGCATGACAGTTTATCTTCCTTATGTGCAGTTTATTTATTTTCAGTATATATATTTTTTTTTTAACCAATTAACCAGTGATTTTTTTTATTTATTTTTGGTCACATACACAATTTTGTTGTGCTTCTGTTGTAGGTGTACATGCTAAAACCAAAGTCCAATTACGTTTTCTTTACAAGAAAATAGCACGCCATTTTGAGGAGTTTTCCTTTTTGGCTTCTGAATGTATAAGATCTTAATCTGTAGGTTGTAGTATATACATAAGAAAATAATACAACAAAGTGTTATCAATGTGATTTGTCTTGTAATAACATTAATGTTTCTTGTCTTCCTCTTCAGAACCCTGGTTTTGACTTTAGTGGAGCGGATATTTCAGGAAACTACAGTAAAGGAGGACCTGACTTCTCTGGTTTACAAAAGTGAACTCAATCTTCCCTGGAGGACATCATTTAGACTATTGTATTCCTTGGTTTCACATCAAACAATACAGTATGTTACTGTATGCAGATGCTTTTGGCAGAAGATAGTTCTCATGGTGAAAACATGCAATTTGTATTTGTTCTTAATTTTGAAATCAAACTTTTTACAGCTGAAAATTTGTGTTTATGAAGCAGTATTGGATCATCATTATGCCGCTTAAGGCCGCTCAAATGTTAAACATTAAAATTCTGATACAGTACTCACATTTGGCAGTTTTTTCCTGTATTATTGGGTATGAATATTTTGTTAGATACACAAAGAGTGAGCAGAACCACCTGTTTCACATGAATAGCTTTATTCTTTATAATCACATCAAAATTATTATATATATATATATATATATATATATATATATATATATATATATATTTAATTATTATTATTATTATTATTTTTTTTTCACAATATAGATTTTTGTCACTTACCGGTAATATCTTGGTAATCTTTGTCGGCAGCAGAAATACAGAGACCACTCCTCCTCCGCCTGATATGACAGATGAGACGCCAAGATTCAATAAAATAGACCCCCACTTCCCTGCCTCCCCCCTGTGTAATTTCTAAAGCTACTCTAATAAAAACACAATACATAACTTTGAGCGGTTTAATGGGAGGGAACGCCCTGTGCTGTAGTCAAAGACTATAAGGAAACTAGCAACTTGCCCGTCAAAAATAATGTTTGTTACACAATGCAAGGTTCTCCCCCCTCTAACGTGCGGGCCTCAAGCCAGTCATGTACGGACCTCGCGGTGAGCACCTTCAGTGCTGGCCAATAGAACATTTGGAAGCATTATCATCAGTGCTCATATAACCAACCAAGAACATGTAGGCAGTGTGTGGTTCTTGGAGAGTATGAGTTGCATCACAGAGTATTCCTCCAAATAGTGCAGAGAGAAGCATGGCAGAAGTAGACCTGATGATCTCATCAAGAACATGACCCAGTTTATGCTTTTGCGGAGGCTAAGCCAATCTATGGCTACAGATGCTATAATTTAAACCTAGTATTTCAGAATTGCCGAGCTATACCCAAGAATGTTACAGAAACAGAAGAGAGAAAAACTGTAATTAATTCTAATAATATGTTACTGGCCTCAGAGCATAGCGCTCTCAGAGGTGTTTCAACTTCAGATAGAGCAGCTATTTCACCTAGGGAGGACCTATATTATTCCGATCCTCAGGTCTCTATCCTTGATGGTCTGGAAGTTGAAAGGTGATAGTTGATGGGGACAGGATTGTCCCACAAGGTGGTGGAGATGTTACTACACAGTTGGAAGGCAACATCCTCCAACATATATCGATGGATATTGCAAGAGTTCCTACACTATTGAAACAGATGCCAGGTTAGTGTCCATCCTGCAGATTATGGATTTTCTCCAAATAAGATTTGATAAATGTTTTAAGACCATGACAGGTAAGGTGCAGATTGTAGCTTTAAATTTTTTTTTTTTTTACTGGCAAAAATAACAAACCACTTGCTGGTAAAGAGATTCATTATAGTAACATGGAACTTACGGCCAACAAAGTTAGTAAAATTTCCAAGCTAGGATATCAACAATAGATGTCTCAGTCTGGGGAATGAGGTCTGGATCTGTGCGTGTACACTGAAGCACTAAGACAGTTTCTATTATTTGTTTTCTGTCTTTAATTGTAAAAGTATCCCTGTAACAATCGATACTATTGAGACACTAAACATCGGGCCGTCTGGATTAAAAACACCAAGCAACATAAGGACGACAGGACAATATCTGTGTCATCTCATATATAACGTGAATTTATATCATATTGAATGTGAGTGTAATGGTTTTAATTATTTGTTATAATAAACCTTGATGTACATATTTTACAATTGGTTTGGCTTTGTGCTTGTCCCTCCCACCCCTCTTCTTGTTTTTTTAGGATATCAAATCCGTTAGAGCCTATTCATCAATCCTCACATTTTCTCACACAGATGTTTTCTTTGCAGAGATAACAATGGCTTGTAAAGTTGGAAATATTCTGTTGCTACTTGTGCAAGAGTCATTTTCTATTGATTGCGCCTGCTCTGAAGTGGCTCATTGTGAAGCCCTTAAGTTACGGGTTTGACAGGGCTGTAATGAGCGCCGAACGGAGGCACGTATGTGCCTGGCTTGATGGGGCTGCAATGAGTGACCGGAGGCCGTAATTGCGAGTTGTCGTCATGCAATGTTAAAAGTTATGGGCTTGAGCATGTGCAATGCTGTAAGGTTGTTACCTACTTGTTACCTACTTGACTTCACTACTGATGTGTTATACAATATCAAGCTGCAGTTGGACGAGTTCTTCAAAATGCATCAAATCCAACCATACTATGTGTAGCCCCCATAGATTAGCTGACCATCTTGCTTCTCTGAGTGTTCACTTTACCTGCACATAATTCTCCCCATCCTTTTCTGCCTGCGTGAGTGGTTATTATCTGTCACCTTGAAGTCCCAGCTGTCTACTTGAGTCAGATTAATTTGTGCCATCTATCAAGTTAAGGAAAGCCTTGTTTTTTGTGATACGTGCATCTTCTGACCCAGAGCCTGAACTCGGCGGTCCCATGCCTGCAGAATATCTCCTTAGATAGAACTCAAAGGTAACTTCTCCCAAGGAACTGCTGGGATTGCTGCTGACATGTATCCCATGTACACAAAATACAAAAAAAAAGATACTTAAAGACCCCTAAAGTACCTCTTCTAGGATGTAAATTATGATGTCATGGCAAAATTGCAGAGACACATCATGTAATTAAAATAACAAGTGTATTTAATAAAATTAAACAACAACAATTAAAATAGTAAGAATGAAACACAAATCACACACTGATGAATTATAATCAAGTATACCAGACTTTTTTTCACCAAAGAAAATTGATGTTTAATAGTCTCAGGAAGAAACACACACAAAAACTATATATATAAAGTGCTAGTGCAAAACAACTATCTGAATATCCCTTAATTATTATGGTGGTAGCGGAGCCTACCACTTACTCCTCTGTGGTTACACCTGCCTATGGAAGCTATCCCTGTTCTAAGTGGTAGACGTGGGGGTCCACCACTTCCCCCCCTAAATTGTAATAAAACTAAACTGTACTAATATATCCCTCTACTAAACTAAAAAAAGTGCCCATACGATCCTGTCCAGGTCCCACACTGATGACATCAGCAGTGAGCTGTACACACGGGGGAAGTCTGGATGTCTATTAAGATAAGTGTACACTTGGAGATTTCTCTTCAGATATGATCCAGCAGCCTTTTATATATACACTAGCGACTTGCCCGTCAAAAAATGGCGGCAATAGGATTGTAAGGCCGGTAAATTTTGATTGGTGTTCCAAGATGCTTTGGCGCTCATCGCGTGGCTGTTTGTGTGCTATGAGCATTGTTTGTTTTTTTGCTAATGTTAATGAAATAATTAATAAAATAATACATCAATATACTTTACCTATTTTGAAGTAATATATGCAGGAAGCATTGTGCAGAAGAGCTGGCAATCTGTTTTGATGTTGCTGCAGCATACAATGTGCGTTTTGAGTGCTGTGTAAGTGTCAGCAATGTGTGCAGTGTGTAGTGTAAATAGTGTGCGTGCGCGAGGAAAAGCCGTTAGGGTAGCCGTGTACTTATGCATTGTGTAAGTTAGCAATGTAAAATGGCGCCTAATGTGTGTTACGTGGCCTTGGCTGATTTGGCGACCTTGTATCGCGTCCATCGTTTTCAGAAAATGTGTATGCGCTTGGTGGTGTTTTGCGTCTTTAGGGTCCTGTAGCCTTGTTTTCGTTTTTTTGTGTGGCCATTTTTTCTCTTGCTTACGTGATTTTCGGGTGTCTAAACTCTTTCATTTCGACTTAAATTGAGGTGTAACTTCAGTTTCCAAGGTTCCTTGCTGTGGGTAAGCTTTTTATGTGTTTATTGTGTGTATATATGATGTTCTTGCGGTTTTCTTGTGCGCAGGGTTCGGGTGGTAAGGTTTTTTATTTTTCGAAGTCCCACATCTCTGATTTTTTTCTCGTAAGTCCGTAAATTTTTGCAAGGTCTGCAGTTGCTGGCAAGGAGCACCTTCGACGCTCCATGCCAGTAACTGCGGCCCTCGATATGCGAGCCCGCAGCATTAGCAACGACCCGCATGCTCACAACTATATATGTGATTAATAGATACAGCACGACACATTTACAGCCTTATTAACTGTGACTCGGCAAATTATAAAAGGGCTCTATTTAAGCACATAACATATTTTATTTACAGTAGTTTTTAGTTAGTAAAGACCTTGCTTTTGAATAGAAGTTCACTAACTAAAAACTTCTGTAAAAAAATATGCTATGTGCTGAAATAGAGCCCTTTTATAATTTGCCGAATCACAATTTAATAAGGCTGTTAGTGTATAGAGTGAGAGCTATACAACTATATTATTTACAGCTTATTTCATTCAGATAAAATTCTAATCCCTGGTGAAAAAGTATAAGTCCTATATTATTAGATACTTTTGACTGATTAGGATAGCTGTTACCATTAGGGAGGATGTTTTATTTCTGTGTTGGCGTAGGTAATTAAATATGGAGATCGTCTTGGTACTTAGCACGTTTTTAGTTTAGTAGAGGGATATATTAGTATAGTTTAGTTTAATTACAGTTTAGGGGGTAAGTTGTGGATCCCCAAGTTCTACCACTTACAACAGGGATAGCTTCTATAGGCAGGTGTAAGCACAGAGGAGTAAGTGGTAGGCTCCGCTACCACCATAATAATTACCTCTAATTAATAAAATGTATCCACTGTACTCTGACAGCAAATTGATGCTACTAGTTCTGTCCTTAATCTCCTTTATTGTATTAACTAGCTTCTTTTGTAGTGAAAGGAGTAATTTTCTTACATAGAAGTCGAACTGAAGACCCAAGGAAAATACATTACATGTTGGCCACCCTGTTCTTGTCAATATATAAGGCAATCAGATGTACCACAAGGGTGACTAGCACTTTTGTGAATACATGAAGGGCTGATGAGAGTCCAAACGGTAGAGATTGGACCTGCCAGTGTTCTCTGCGGAGTCTTACATTTTTGAAAACATGTTGATATTGGAATGTGGAAGTACATGTCCTTCAGGTTGATGAGGATTCCTTTCCCAATAATTGCCACAGCTGCCTTATGAGGTCTACCTCAGCTCTGTAACCCCCAGAGGGTGTGACATCAGTCTCTACATTACAAACTTCATCTTGATACTGTTTATGCTTTATGACAGCACAGGGATTGCATATATATCTATACAATCTATTTAACCCTCTCACTGAAGCATTTAGACCTGTTAACCCATTTGTGTAACTGCACTCTTGCCTCTTTGTAATATGAGCTATGCTTTCATACTCCTCACTATCAACTATGAGATCATAAATTACCCTCAACCAGCAGCCTGTTTATTGCTCTGCACACTGAAAGGTGTATATATAAAGCTATCTGTGCAGCTATGGAAGACTGGTACTCACTTAAAAGTAGGGAAAGGTGCGTTACCAACATACGGCCTCACACACTACTAGGCACTCCTGCAATAGGCTCTGCTTGGACCCCTCCCCCCACACTCTGTATAACTAATACAGGAGCTAGTAGATAAAAACAGCATGTAAACAAAGATTTAAAAGGAAAGATTTTTTAGCTGTTATTCTAATTAAAATACAGATAATTTTAACATACAATTTTGTTCTCTCACACCATGAAAAGCACTAACAATGACATCAGTGGTCCTTGAACTCACTATGTAGTTAAAAGGCTGATTGTGCTCTATATCATTGGTTAAGCGTCTTATATGTTTCTATTGGCTAGGCCCTGCCAGGAAAAAAATACTTAACCCATTATGCCCATGTCAGAACTACAACGCAGCCATCTGTATTTTTGGTGCCTTTCACAGCACCATCTTGCTTCCAATGTTGTCTTTATGGCCATGCTTATCTTATGATGAATCTTATTTCCACGATTGGCCTTGCCACCCTGCTGTTAATATGGTGACATCCAGCGCTCAAAATGCTTTGCGGCCTCTCAGGTCCCTATTAAGGTAACTCATTGTAACGGTCTATAGGCCCCTGTAATAGCTGCCACTAATCTCAGATCATAAAAACAAATAGGATACCAGCTGTATATATCCACACCACATACAACTTAATTAACACCCACAAGCAATATTAGCATTAAAAGGCCACTTAATTCACACGTCGGACCACATCACAGTAGATCTCCTAAAAGCATGTTCAAATACTTTTTGAATTTTTGGCATATGTGCATTTTTCACTTTGAGATCAAATAAAATACATCTTTAATGTGTATAACAGACTGCCTACACTCTGCTCCATCACTGTAACCAATCAGGTTGCAGGGTGTGAGCTATGAAGACCAGCTCAGGGGGGAAGCTGAGGTGCTCCCAACAAACAAAATTCTGTTCCTTACATCTATCTCTGTAGGCATGGAATACTGGTACTCCCCTAAAACAGGAAAGCTATGGGTTAACTGGTAAGCGTAATCAGGGTCCTGGGGAAAGCTTTGCTATCATTCATAGCCTTCCCCCATAGAGCCTCACACAGCTCACAATGGACTCAGCACTATGCAAATGACTCATGCAACAGCTAGTGGGAAGACATTTTAGCCGTTACTAGTGTAACTAAAAACAGATAATTTTAACACACAATTTTCTAGTCACACCATGATGAGTAGTTCGTGAATTCAGTGGCCCTTGAAGGCAGTTTTAAGACCTATGTGCTGCGGCTTACCACTCTTACTTTATATAGTCTAACCAAGTGTACATAGCCCTGTTGTCCATTGATAATAGGAACTATACAATTCCCCATGCTCTCACTGGAAGAGGCCGCACCTTTTGAGTCATTTGCTTGCTAATCCGTCTATAAAGAGAGAAAATTACACACCTCATGTATATGATTACGGACCATGGAGTTCAGAAACAGAAGACAAGGATTCTCCGGAAACACCGATCCTGTAGGTGATTTCTGGCATGACTATGAAATTTACTGCGTGATCCAAGTATACATCCTACCTCAGGTAGGACAGCAACAAGGGAGAAGGGAGGTCTGCTTTACTTGTTATTAGGGTTTCAGCTTTCTAAAGGGTTTAGTAGACATTTCTATTTTACTTGCCACTTTGCAGTTTGGGAAACATTTCAGGTTGTTACTTTATTCCACTTTAAGAACAATGTGCCAAATGAACAGGAGTAAAAAAGTGTTAGTCTTGTCAATATGTGCCACATATTAGAGAGCGGAAGCTGTATCTGAACAGGAATGTGATCGTAACTTGTGCAAAGGCTCTACTTGGCACAAGTGGGGGGTGGGGGTAATTTTCAGTATTATTGTGGCCTGTATTGTACACTTTAAGCATGCTAAGGAATAGAATTCATTTTAGCATTACAGTTAAAGTAAAGCAACTCACAAATATGCTTTTCAATACATGTTTATTGAAAGGTACAATTCTTATGGATTAATACAGAGTAACTTCTGTAAAAGTGCACCCAAAGCTTCTGGAGTCACATGAAGTTGCATAATGCGATTGATAAAACTGATACTGCACCCCGCGACAAGTTATGTAAACAGAGGCTTTACATAAGTTCATGAGCCCAGTACATATGCAGACTTAAAATTGACAATTCTAGAGTCTCAGTTATTTGCTTAGCTTTCCTCACTCATTTAAGTAGTTTATGATTAAATATTAATTTCACTTTCATTAACACAGTGCTGTAGAGTGGTCCATGTGATTGTTAAGATTGTTTCAGAAGTTTGTAGTAAAGCTCCTACAGAGGAGAATGCTTGGATTTTTTTTCCTACAGAGACCACTGGGCACTTCTTGGTTGTGGACTTGCCTGCCCCTTATGCCAATACAATTAAGCAAAATTATTTTTTGCAACAGCAGTGGCTCCCATCTTTTTCTGATGGACCATAGATTGCTAGTTTGGGAACCTCTACTTTAATTTATAGTAGAATTACACCTTTCAGACCATACACAAGTGTACAGAACTATCCACACATCCTATTCACTAGTCAAGCAACACTAAACAGCAAAGCTCAGTGCTATACATGGAGACCAAGTAGGTCTGTGGCACATAATTCAGCATTTATTTATTCATGGGCAGCTTGCCGTGCCCTTTTAAAGCTCACTTTCCTACTCCAGACAAAGACTATAGCATGCAAACAAATATAAATTCATTGAATGTGATGAGCCACTGTGGAGATGTAAACTGTTCTGTCCACTGAAGCCTTTGTTCATAAATATGAACAAGCCTGGCCTACTGAATTGTAAAGTAGCACTACAAAGACCTGATGCATACTGCCACCACAAAACCATTAGAGTAATTTCAGATAGTGTGTTTCAAAAGGTTTAATTAAAAAAATAAATATATTCACAAAATTCAAAACCAGGTGAGGATAGTGTATTTCATTAAAATTTCAAATTCAGCTCCTGCATAAAATGTTTAAGATTTGTAAGAAATGCATGGAGCAAATATTTTAAGAAAGGCAAGTGACTAGATCAAAAGGTCTGTCAAATATTCAAATAAATGCATTAGATAATTGATGCTTATGTCGAGATTGCTTCCCTAAAGAGCATTCAATTATTCAACCTGATTTACTGCCCTGTAATAGGGCAATTTTTTATAGATTTGGTGTGCACAGTAAACTAGTGAATAGTTCAGTTTGTTTTAAATACCCATTCCCAACCCATTTTAGTGCTTCCAGTACATTTTTAAATAAATAAAAGTCCAGTCCATCCTTCCACAAAATATTGCCGAAAAAAAATTCAGTTTCTTTAAAGATGTTAGAATTGAGATTCCTCAGCGTTCACAGTTAGTGTCAGACGATCATTGCTTAGTCCATAACATATCACAGCAAGTGGAGGTTTCCTTTTCAGTAGGATCTGCAAAACGAATAAAGAAAATACAAAATAAAACACACAATCCTAGAACACTAATACTGTATACACACAAAACAAATATGAATTCAATTACACACCTTTTATGAGCCAGATTCTGGAATTGTGGGAAGATGTGCTATTCTATAATAGCTGTGCTTCAGCTGTCTTGCTGTTCGGCCCGACACTATCCATTTGAGCTTCTGTACATTTGGCTTAGAACATTTGCTTGAAGAGTACTCTGCAAGGCACTTTGATACTAATTCCTTCCAACACAACAGGTCTCGGCTTCCAATCTATAAATACAATTCCAAGTTAAATAAATTATTCTCATATCAAAGTGACCATGATATTCCAAGCACATATTATGGAGTCAGAGTCCAAACTTCACATGAAGTATCAGTCTGCATGCAGTAATAATTCTACAAAGTATAGCTCTATGCATAAAGGCATTGCATATATGTGCCATTGCTATAAAAGAAAATGGGCATCTCCCCTTGCTAAGGGACAACATTTAGTTCAAAATGCACATTAAATTACCTTTTAGAAGTTTAAAAAAAAAAAAAAGTAGTTTCCACTGTAAGCAAAAAAGTACATTCCATATATCTGTATATTTTGAGAGGACACCAACAAAAATTGTATGTTAAACCCAAGTTCCAACAATGTATGCATTAGTACTAGTTGCAATCTGAATATTTGTTTGGCATGCTCAGCTCTTCCAACACGAATGATCCAAAGTTTATAATTATAAAGGAGTAAAGCTTAGCATTATGGCAGCTTTACGACTTCCCTGCTATTGCAACAAGATTAGTACAGCAATGTGCTATTTAAGCATTTGCTTATTGCACAATTTTGTAAGTTGTGCAGAGTGCAAAACACACCTCTTAACCATTTGACTTCCGAATTACCTTAAAAAAAAAAAAAAAAAAAAAAAAAGGTATATGGTAAAGTTTTACACTGATCATTAAAACTTGAAAATTGGACTACTGTAGTAGCTTTTTAAATCCACCCCATCAATGTTGAAACAAGCATACTAGCCAGTGTAGCTCGAGGGGGCTAAGAGCATAAGGATCAGCAGAAACCAATGTGCTTGCCACATCAAGCAACCTGAGGCCTTGGATCTCTATTTTAGAAAAGTTTTTTGGTTGTGCCAAAACATTGCAACTAGAACTAATAGCAACTATTAGACAATCTGGTCAGGCTAAATGCATATTAATGTGCAGTTTTGTTGGATTGTTTATTTTTATACTATAGCCATTTTGATGCTCTGAGTGCTGTCATACCCTCTTTTCACAATATGCGGGTGGGCAGTTCAGAGCACATTCCTCTGCTCCTGCAGATACAGCCTGCTATTCGCTATTAGCAAAGCTTAGTTGTGGATAGGACAGGTCCGCAATAGTCAAACTACTGAAATAAAGGCAAAAAAATTGATTTTATGAGAGAGCTGCAGAGAGCAGGAAGAAAATGCAACATTTCAAAAAAACTGTACATTAGTCAATATAAACATAAATGCAACAATAATCTGAGGATTAAAATATTAACTGGGGCAATATCTGCCAAGTAGCTCTTACCTTGGAATGTTTCTGGAGGCATTCTACTGCATCTGTCAGGTCAAACAACTTCTGCTCCTGCACTTCCAGTGCAATTATAGACAGGGCTAGCACAGAGGGCTGTATGAAGAAAGAGGGACATTCAGTACCCAGGGTAGTAAGAGTGTCCACCATTCCTCAGTGTTTATCTGATCTACTTTCATTTGCCATGGTTGACAATTCTATGTCCATTTAAACAACATTCAGTATTCTACACTAGAAATACTATTAACTCACCTTTGCTTTGGAGAAACCAAGTCTGCAGTGACAGGCTTTAAGATGACTTTCAAGCCTCTCCAAGGCAAACAGCTTTTTCCTATAGATGAGAAGGAGAGAACCCATTACACATACAATGTAGTCATATCCACCTTAAGTTCACAGTAGTGAACATTTGTTACATTAGGAGAAAGCAGACATTAGACAGTGCCAAATATAAGATCTACAAGGTGGCTAACTGGGAATTTATCAGATATATAGAACTGAGCACAGATATTTACCTTTCAGCAGGCAGGTTGTCATAAACAAGCGAATGGTAGATTTGCAAGAGATGTAATGCAGTGGTAGCTTTAACTTTCCAACCCAGCTTCTCCAGCACAATTTTTTCCATTCGCATCATGTCAAAGACAGTGAATTTATATTGGCTTATTCTTATTAAGTCTGTTGCAAGAGGCACATTTCTTTCTTCTTCAATTGCTTTTACAGCAAGATAGAAACAGGTTAAACCTACACAACCCAAGTGTTTTGGCTGTACCTGAAAGAGAAATGCAGAGTTTAGGGAAAAGCAACTATAGGTTTGTGAATAATTTTTAATACAGCTAAATATCTAAAGTTTAGTAATCAAAATGACTGTAGTTTCTCTTTCTGCATCTTATATATTTTATGCAGAAGCATTACATTGTTCAGAATAACTGGCACATAATCAGTTCTTTAATGTGTGCACAGAATAGTAGTTTGAGCAACAGTTTATGCATGGCAGACTTAATTCCTACCTTCATTTTAGATAAGAACCTGTCCATTAGGTTTATGGACAATGAGAAAGTTTCTGTACTGAAGCCAAAAAACTGAGTTAAGCTAAGCAAATCCTTCACTTCAAAGTCACGAAGCTTGGCAGTCATTCGTAGGCCATTGTCATGAGAGGTTTCAATAAGACGCAAACCACAAGCTTTTGGCTGGCATTTCAGCTCCTGCTCCAAGAGTGAGTTCAGCTGGTAAAGAAGTTCCTGAGCTTCAGATGTTACTAGTGTTTCAATCATCTACAATGAAAAAACAAAAATACGGTAAGTCAAATGCCATTACACAGCACGAATTGTCCAAGAGAGCAGTTTGACAAAGGCTTAGTGTACACTTACTATAATTAAGTGTCACAAAGGTCCCAGTTAATTCAGAAATGAAGTGTGCATAAAAGTAAAGCTTTATTGTCTTATCTCCCTCTACATATAGTGATCATGAGAAACTATAGCATGTAAGGGGTACAGTGTTCTCCCCAGGATGGTGCTGCACCCACCTAATTTGAAGCAAGTAACATGCAAATATACATTGCAGACCTAGATAGCTACCTGGCTCTTAAATTCTTCTAGGGAGAACACTAAAGTAATCTAGATTTGTAACACCTAAATAGAGCTTAATGACTCAACAGTCCCAGTCTATATTAACAATTAGGTGGAAAAATGATTGGAGGATCTTTACTATTTTGTCCCCACCAGCAGTGGCATGCAGCTGGCAGTAGGTGGCTCGCTGAGAACATTCAATTTCTTAGAGTTAGGATTAGATTCGGGGTAGCAGCTAAAAAGATTTACATCGCAAAGGAGTGCATGCCATTTTACTATGTAAAGCTGATCATTTGCCACTACCCTAACCCCCTAAACCTCACCCTGAAAAGCAGTCTCAGCAAGCCACTAGCGCCACCTAGTGGTCGCTGCTGGTGGGGACAAAACAGGAAGGCATCTGGGCTCCTTTAGACTTCACTTATGGCTATATAAATTGACAGAAGTATAAGATAAATATTTAAGAAATGCCTCTAGCTGCTAAGAATTCTAGAAATTCTACCTGGATCATAAGATTGATATATTTTACACACTATTCCATTTTATGTGCACGTCGCAGTGTATTTTTTTTTTTAAAGTCATTATGTAGCATTGTACTGCTGAGTAAGCAGGGTCACATATGCTACACTACTACAATTTACTGTAGCAGACTCACTACTACAGAAAAAAAAAAAATTCTGATCAGGTAACTGCCAGTTCTATTTTTATTTCTCCTTGACACACTATTAGACAACATCACATGCAGGGCTTTAAAGGACATGCTGTGAGCTGGTGTATTCTAAAGGCTAGGTTTTAACTACAGCTCTGATGTAATCTCATTGCCTCTAGGACCCAGCAGCTCACTACGATAGCTTTAACACGACAGCTGCCTACAGTGTAATGGCCGCCTGACAGACCACGCCCCCTTCACAGGGACAAGTCCGGACTTGTCTGCAGCACACAGAGCTGAGGGCCTAGTGACGTACAGGAACCAGACCTAAATTACAGTGAGATACCGAGAGCCCAACAAGGAAGCAGCTGTTATACGGGTCAGATACGTAATCAGCGTTACATGTCCCAAATTACTTAGGATTGTAACATATGTGGCAGTTAAACAAGTACATATATAGATTTAATATCGCTGTATAAGGATAAGAAATAACCCAGCCCGGCTTTATGCCGAAGTTATAAAGTAAAACAAAAAAAAAACACATACGTATAGTATTAAAAAGTCCCCAAACATGTCCCTTCTCTCTTACCTTGTATAGGGTGCGGGAGGTCGGACAGCTTATGTTACAAACGTTGCTTTAGGTTTAGTTACGAGCAGCTTGCAATATTTCTTAAACTCTTAAATGTTTCTTAAGTTCTGAAAATAATTAGCTTAAATCGTGCATGAACAGAAAGTTATTGCAAGAAAGATTATCTTATAAAGCTTCCCCACCCCAATACAGAAACCCCCACAAGTCCTCCTTTACTCAGCTGACTAAAGGGAGAGGGCTGTGACAGCTGCTTATATAGCAGGGCAAGCAGCCAATCAGAGACGGCGCTAGAGCTGCGCCTCGATTGGTCTGCAATACAATACTATCGGCCTTTTTCGGTGTTGCGTTTTCACAGTGACCTGGAACAGACATGCGCCATCTGCTGGATTCCTTGTGTATTACATCCAAATGAGGAAAGTGACATTGAACCCTCACCACTTGCTACATTCCATGGTAATATACTCATATTTCCCCACTGACCTCTCCCTGTCTCCTCATGGGTAGTAATTTTATTTGAATTATTAATATTATAAATGTATTATATTCTACACTGGCAACTTACGGACCTATCCTATTATGTGTACACACCGGTAAGTGATTAGGGTTTTTCTGGTTAGGGCTGGTAAGTGGTGTTGGGGGTTTAGGGGCTTAGGAAGGTACTTTTAGGAGGTTAGGGTTAGGGCTGGCAAGGAGTGTAGGGGGTTAGTGCCGGCAAATGGTGTAGGGTTCAGGCCGGCAAGGGGTGTAGGGGGTTAGGGTTAGGCCCGGCAATTGGTGTAGGGGGTTATGGTAAGGGGCTTAGGGTTTGGGCCGGTAACTGGTGTAGGGGGTTAGGGCTGCCAAGGGATGTTTGGGGTTAGGGAATACATCGGTAAGGCGAGCCTGGCTAGCACCAGGAGGCTTCCCGTGCCATGCGTGCACATAACAGGAAAGATCCCATCTTAGCTAAAAGTTTCCTCATTTTTTAATTAATATTGCAAATTTAGTTTCATTATTTTACCGCTGTCTTATAAAATGCCAGTGAAAGTTAAACCAACATGGAAAGTTCCCTAATTTTTAAATATTAAAATAATTTACTATTTGCATATCTCAATATTATTTTATTAGCAAGTGCGTACAAGCTCTGTTTGAACTTCAACCTTAGGATCTTTCCTGTTGGGTGGCCGGGAGCCGAGTCAGTAGCAGCGTGGCGAGAGGTCGCTAGATGGCGCTGTCAACATCTTACACAATTTCTAACCTTAAACTGTTACCAAAAACCCTAACCCTTACCCTAACTGTAACCTTTACTATATATTGCTGCTTCTCCAAACTGGAATATCTCTGTAGAGAAGGCATGAAGATTTCAGTGTCTAGATTGTGTGATGTTTCTGCCTTTCTCTTTGTTATTTAAAAAAACAGCTCCTGGATATTAATTAGTGGCTTTGATGTGCTAATTAGGATTACAATCTGTTTCTATAGTGGCAAGACAATGTCCCCTCTAAGGTTATTATGTGGTTAGATCTCCTCCGCCACTCTTACAAACAACCCTGAGACTTAAATTCGCACAATGAGCCACACAGTAGCATAAAGGAGCTGCACATTCAATGCTGATTATTTTAGGAATGATTTACTATATACAAAAACAGCCAATACAATGTAGAGATGGTTTTAATGTGCTTTAAAATGTAACAACCACCTTTTTGTTGGGGTGATAGTGTCCCTTTAACCAAATAAATCATTTTACAAAGTATCTCTATGAAGGGCTTCCTTACAGGCTCCCAGAAAACAGCAGGTCTAATTCCTAAAAAAATCTTCTTGGCTTCTAAGTTTTAGATATTGTTGTCCACCCCTACCCAGGTTTGTCCTAACGGTGTGGACATTCTCTTTGGTTTACCCCTGCAATTAGGAAGCTATTCCATGAATAAACCACCATATATGTAGACTAATCCTCATTTAATTTTGCTCTCACCTCTGAAACACAATCATACATTTTAGAAGCCTTGGCGCTTTCCAGTTTTATGCTAGCACAAGTGCACTTGCATCTGTTATATGCAGGCACGCATGGTGATTTGTTCCCTGTCGTGTCAGTCAATATAATCAGCCAATCATAAGGCTCATACTCTATGCACACACCCACTCCGACTGCTCTAGAAGGTTCCAGGATGTGCAGGCAGCTGAGGCATATAATGTGTCTCCAGCCTCACTTTCATCTTGAGTCTGCAGTTTAGACGCCTGCAGGGCTGACAGTTTTGTTCTGAGTCAGTTTACTGTCTTCGCTCAGTGAGCAGATAGTGCTGGGAACAGGGACATGTCCGGACATGTTTGTATAGCCGAGCATGATATTAGACATATATATATATATTAAAATACAAATATAAAAACATACACTTTTGTTCCAAAATTCAATTACTAATATTACAGATTTATTAGACATTCAATTAGGCTGTAACAAATATGATCATGTCTTTACTATTAATATTTCATGCAAAAGTATTAGTTACATTGATATAGGTGTATTCTCAGTATCAATAATCAGTATCAATAATTATAATTTAAATAAATAGAAACATGCCATTTGATCGCTTATTAAACTTTCAAATAAAAGCGAGAAACAGTGATCAAAAAATAAATACAATTATATATGTGTGAAAAAAAATAATATTAATTAAATGATAAACCCATAACTCTAAAGTCCTTACAAGACTTATGGTGGCGCATACAAATCCGATCGAAAGACATTCTCAGGAATTTATCTCATCTGTGTGTATGTATGTGTGTGTGTATATATATATATATATATATATATATATATATATATATATATATATATATATGTATTTATATGTATGTGTCTGTCTCTCTCTCTCTCTCTCTCTCTCTCTCTCTCTCTCTCTATATATATATATATATATATATATATATATATATATATATATATAATCACATATACAGTATATATATATATATATATATATATATATATATATATATATATTGTGAAAGTAAAGGGGCCCACTAGAATAGTCTGTACAATCAAAATAAGGTTTATATAGAAGAAGGACTCGAATTGGTGTGAAAGTGTATGTGTATAGTTGCTATGGAAAAAAAGAGAAAGACAAAGTGGCAACTAATTGACAACATACAGAAATCACAATGATATCAAATGATGTATAGGTGAGCTGGTAAATATAGTGTTATCAGCTCATACGGTTGACCTTAGGATCGTGAGAATTGCACAATCATAATGAATGGTCAAAGGCATACCAAATCATCGCTGATGATATAAGGCTAGTGTGACAATGGTGTGATATATAGAATGTAACCTTTAATGGGGTATATCTAAAATAGATAGGTGTATAATGATGCAAACAAAAAGAAAAAGTAATAGAAAAAATATATAATAAAAAATCTGTAATATACAGAATATATAACAATGTACAGTAGTGTATCATAAAAGACTAAACACAAAAATACATAATGTAAAGTATAGTGCTCTATGATAAGAATAGCACTAGTGTAAAAGAAAATGACATATATGAATGCCCAAAATAGGAGATGTGGGATACTTATCAGTAATAAGTGACCGGATAGTGGCACAAAAAAATAATAAAGAGTTGCCAAAAATGAGAATGTCTCCAACAGTGTGGTGCACAGGCACAAGATCCAAGTGCAAAGTAACAGTACACTGTGTTGATAAGGTCCCAAAAACTGCATATAAAATGACCTCTATTGGGAATAACCCAGTAACTAACTAAAATAAGACTCAACAGACACAACTGATATACTAGATCTAAGAGGGAATCCTCTATAGTGTAATGGTAAGTATATAAAACAGGAAAAAGTGCTAAGTACTATGCACCTCACCATTGGAGAAGTTTCATGTCTCAGCTCCTGGAAGTGCCTGCTGTAGTCTCACGGTCACACGCTCTTGCGCGTAGCTGGTTGGCGAGGTGTAGCGAACCTTTCCTCCCGCCTACTGCAGGGTTCATTAACCTGCAAGTTTTGTGCTTGGGAATGCCATGTGTCTCTTTCCAGCATCTCCCCCCGTGCTTTACCTGTGTGTTTTTCTTCTGTGTGTCTGCCGAATGTTTGTGTGGCGCGCGCTGACTGCGGTTTGTTTTATTTTCAAAGTCCCGCGTGCCTGGGGTTGTTGGTGTAAGTGTTAGTGTCTTTGCCGTTGTGTATTTTCTAAGTCCTGTGTGCCTGGCTTTGCTCAGCCTCGTTTTCATCCAGTTTCAGCCATTTTTATGTTTTTCGTCCACCATTTTTTTCTCACTTAACTGATTTTCGAGTGATGAAACATGTCAAATAAGGCTCAAAATCTCTTGCAACCTCACTACCATGCTTCCTGGCTCTCGCCCTGTGCTGTGTGTGAGTGTGTTTTTATGTTTTTTTTTATGTGTCTCTCCCCCCTCCTCTCCCTCCCCTGTGTCTCTCCCCCCTCCTCTCCCTCCCCTGTGTCTCTCCCCCCTCCTCTCCCTCCCCTGTGTCTCTCCCCCCTCCTCTCCCTCCCCTGTGTCTCTCCCCCTCCTCACAATCCCCTGTGTCTCTCCCCCTCTTCTCACTCCCCTGTGTCTCTCCCCCCTCCTCTCACTCCCCCCTCCTCTCACTCCCCTGTGTCTCTCCCCCCTCCTCTCACTCCCCTGTGTCTCTCCCCCCTCCTCTCACTCCCCTGTGTCTCTCCCCCTCCTCTCACTTCCCTGTGTCTCTCCCCCCCACCTCTCACTTCCCTGTGTCTCTCCCCCCCCACCTCTCACTTCCCTGTGTCTCTCCCCCCCACCTCTCACTTCCCTGTGTCTCCCCCCCCACACCTCTCACTTCCCTGTGTCTCTCCCCCCCCACCTCTCACTTCCCTGTGTCTCTCCCCCCCCACCTCTCACTTCCCTGTGTCTGTCCCCCCCCACCTCTCACTTCCCTGTGTCTGTCCCCCCCCACCTCTCACTTCCCTGTGTCTGTCCCCCCCCCACCTCTCACTTCCCTGTGTCTCTCCCCCCCCCCACCTCTCACTTCCCTGTGTCTCTCCCCCCCCCCCACCTCTCACTCCCCTGTGTCTCTCCTCCCCCCCACCTCTCACTCCCCTGTGTCTCTATCCCCTCCTCTGGGTCTCCCCACCTCCCCTGTGTCTCTCCCCCCTCTCCTCTGTATCTTCCCCCTCCTACCCTGTGTGTCTCCCCTATGCGCCTGCGCGGCTTGTTGCGCAATGCGCCTGCTCGGCCCGTTGTTTATGCCGCTCAATGTGCATGGGTGCCCAATTTGCGACAATCGTAGTTGTCAAACTGCGATTTGTCGCATTGATAACTATTATATGTGAGATTATACATATATATATATATATATATATATCTCACATATAATAGTCGTCAAACTGCGAGACGTCGTCACGCTTTGCGAGGTGCGTATGAGCTGCGGCGCTCATCGCTTGCGAGCCTAGCAAAGCGAGCCGTTAACATGTAGCACTTAGCCGATGAGCGCCAAAGGCGCTCATCGCTGCAAGCCTCTCCAAGTGAGGCGAGATGTCAACACGTAGTACTTAGGCAAAGGCGCTCATCACCTGCGAGCCTCGCATAGCGAGCCTCGCATAGCGAGGTGAGCCATTAAGGCACTACAATGCACTACAACTATCACCACAAACCCGATGAGGCAATAAAACACTTCCTAAACGCTGGATCGCCTTGGCCTGCAAGCACACACAACATCAGCAACATTATTTATATATACTTGTAATAAATATCAGTACTTATTAAAAATATGTAGTTTTCAATCTACATATGCAGTTTTAAGATTTATCTTAAGTATTCACTGAATTAAACTGTGCTTCTGACATTTAAACATACATTTCTGTGCTGTGTCATGTCATTATGCTGTGTCACATGGTCACATGAGGCTTTTTTCAAGCAGACCATATCTTAAAATAGTTCAGATATACCCGTGACAACATGAAAAGCCTACACAAAATGGGAGTTTATTTTTGTTTTTCTTGATTACAGGTGGAAGTTAGAGCTTATAAACGGATTTTACGTTTCTGTCACTTCACTGATTGAGTGTTTCATTAGGCAACCTATATTATTGGGGATAATGTTAGGTGCCATGGGGGTCCATAATGTTAGGTGCCATGGGGGTCCATACTCATACAGGGTAGCAGGCCATAGACAAAGTGGTCATTAACCCATGCATTTATTTTTATTTATTTATTAATCTTCCCTGCTGCGGGAAGGGGTTTATATAGACAGATGGATTGATAGGGGTGGGGGAATATTAGACCTAGTGAGGTGTGTTCACGTTAGTAGGTAGCATTGTGCTTACAAGGTGCCAAATGAGGACTTCCCCACGGAAGGTTACCTCCAGCCTACAAATCAATAATTAACTCAACTGAGATAGAGGGTTTTGTTTTCACATACAAGGTATTACCCAGTGAGTCTTAGTAATTCTCCAGCCACCTTCAGTAAATGTGATAATATAATGTGCCGTCACTGTACTGTATGTTACATCAGAGCATTGGCATATCAGTGATGTCACATGACATGTCACGGGAACTGGACTTTCATTGTATGATTGTGGGTGGCTGGAGAATTTGAATCCTCACTTGCCACTTCCTAAGTGATACCCCTTTGCACCCCAGGGATATTATACATTGATATGGGGGTAAAATTCACTTGCGGGGAAGAGCGTTAGCTAACACCTAATATTTTAAACACCTTCTGCCCCATCTAGTGCATAGTATATTGATAGATGTAAGAGTGGGGGGTGCCCGTTTTATGCAAGGTAGAGGAGAGTCATAGGTGGGCGTCTTCAACAATTTGATGGGCCTAGAGCAGTGGTGGCGAACCTATGGCACGCGTGCCACAGGTGGCACGCCGTGCCCCTTCTGTGGGCACGCGGCCATAGGTCGCCGGCAGCATGCTGGGCCTGCTCATCGTGCGCGAGCACGGCGCCTGAGCGCTCTCCCGTCACTGAAAAAAGGAGGGCTGTGCTAGCGTGCGAGCGCGGCACAGGCGAACAGACGTTGACAGTGTCCCCGTGCTGCCGCCGTGCACGCGCTCTCCTCGAGATCCGCAACGCGCGCGCGGCAGGGAGACAAAGGAGAAGGGGAGAGACAAGGGTGGGGGAGAGGCAAGGGGAAGGTAAGAGATATGGGGCAGGGGAGAGACAAGGGAGAAAGGGAGAGAGAAGAGGGTTGAGACAAGGGGGAGAAGGGGAGAAACAAGAGTGGAGGGAGAGACAATGGTGTAGGGAGCCAATGGGGAGTTGGACAGATAAGGGAAGTGGAGAGACAAGAGGGGAAAGAGAAGGGTGGGGGAGACTAGGGAGAAGGGGGAAGACAGTGGAGAATGGGAAAGAGAAGTGTGGGGGAGAGATAGAAGGGTGTGGGAGACAAGGGAGAATGGGAGAGACAAGGTTGGGTGAAACAAGGGGGTAGAGAGAGCAGGGTGGGAGAGACCAGGGGGAGAGACAAGGGTAATGGGAGACACAAGGGGAAGGGGAGAGACAAGGGGGGAGACAATGGGGAGGGGAGAGACAAGGGGGAGAGAGAGTGAATGGTGGGAGAGACAATAGTGAAGTACAAGGAGAGACAAGGGTGGGGGTAGAGACAAGAGTGAGGGAGATACAAGGGTGGGGGAGAGATAAGCGGAGAGAGAGGGAGAGAAGAGGGAGAGAAGAGGGAGGGAGGAAGAAAGGAGAGCAGAGAGAAGGGAGGATGGAGAGAAAGAAAATAGGGAGAGGCAAAAGGGAAAGGGAGAAGTAAGAGAGTGAGATGGGAGAGAAGGTAGAGGCACATGAGAGGAAGGGAGAGGAGAGAGAAAGGAAGAGGGAGATGCAAAAGGGAGAGGTAGAGAAGGGAGAGTGAGAGAAGGGAGGAGAGAGGGGAGAGGCAAAAGGGAGAGGTAGAGAATGGAAAGAAAGGAGGAGGGAGAGACACAGGGAAGGAAAGAGACAAGGGGGGTAGAGGCAAGGGAGAAAACAGAGACAATTGTGAGCGGTACAAGAGAGGAGAAATAAGGGTGGGAGAGAGAGAAGGATGGAGGGAAGAGACAAGGGAGAAGGGGAGATACAGGGGTGGTGGGAGACAAGGAGGAAGGGGAGAGACAAGGGGAGGGGAGAGAGAAGGGTGTATGATCCAAGGGGGGAGAGACAAGGGAGAAAGGAAGAGACAAGGCTGGAGGGAGAGACAAGAGGCGAGAGAGGAGGGTGGGGGGAGAGGGAAAAATGGGGAAAGAGACAAGGGGGAAGGGGATATACAAGGGTGGGGGAGAGACAAGGGGGAAGGGGAGACATAAGGGGCAGGGGAGAGACAAGGGAGAATGGGAGAGCGAGAAGGGTGCAAGAGACAAGGGGGAGTGAGAAAGTGAGAGACAAGAGTGGAGGGAGAGACAATGATGTGGGGAGATAAGAGGGAGTGGTAGTCAAGAGAGAAGGGGAGAGACAAGGGAGAAGGGGGCGACAAGGGGAAGCGGGCATATGCATTAAGGGAGCAATGTATAAAATTGCTATTTTTGGATTGAAAGAGTGAGGTGCATTGTATTCTCATTTGCATGGCCCTGCCTTTTAGACATGTGAATGGGCTTATTAATGTAATATTAATTTCCTCTCTCTATAAATGTATATATATATACATACAGTGGGGGGGGGGGGGGAAGTATTGGATCCCCTTCGGATTTTTTTTGTCCATGACAAAGAAATGATCAGTCTATAATTTTATCAAAAATGACGGGAATACAATTGTAAGGCTGGCAATGCTGTTTGCCACATAATGTGAGGCTTTTGCTCCTCTGAGCACCATTTGCGTGGCGCGCACTAACTGCCATTTGTTTTATTTTCAACGTTCTGCGTTCCTGTCGTTGTTCGTCTAAGACTAGAATTTGTTTTTTCAATAAAAAAGTTTGTATCATTGAACTCTCTGTTGTTAGGTTCTTCTTTTAAAACAAAAGATGTTAATGAGTTCGGACAACTGTACGAGTTGTTTTTTCTAAACTTAAACCTCAGTATTTAGGTTTAATTGCCGTGTTGGCACTTAGAGGAAAAAAAAGTTGGCATGTATTGCGGTTTGGGCACTCGGGCTCAAAAAGGTTCGCCATCACTGGCCTAGAGCAACAAAACCTAAATAAACTACTAACTTAAAGGACATCTGTAATGATTCCATTTTTTTATGAGTAAGTATTAAAAAGCAGAATTAACAACTCAAATTATTCTGAATAAAAACTTGGATCTATTACGAGAAAGCTCTTTAAATTATCTGTATTCCAGTCATCTTTAAAGTGGAATTCTTCATATCTTTCTGCAACAAACTTTTCTGCATCAGCTCATTCACTGGAAATAGTTACTAGCCCAGTCTTGGGAAACATGCTGTACTTCTTAATTTTTGAAAATATAGAAACTAGCACTTTTCAGTGTATATCCTCAAATTGAAAAATTATTTAAATTGATCTGTAGTACTTAAGTCATAAAAAACTTGTTTACAGTGATTTTCATTGGAAAATGCACACCCCAAACAAGAAACAAAATAAAATATAATATATGGCATGCACGTGCCCACACAAGTGAGCTCATTATTTGAGCGATCCCCAAAATCTTGGAGCAGGACCCACCTGACACAGGTAAGGTGGGCTTATGGGTGTTAGGTGTTAGCTTAGGGTTAGGGATCTTTGGGTGTAAGGGTTATGATTAGGGTAGGGTTGTAAGGGTTAGAGCACGGGTGTAAGGGTTAGGGTTGGACCAAGGGGTGTAATGGTTAGGGTAGGGGTGTAAGGGTTAGGGTTAGGCTCGGACGTGTAAGGGGTATGGGTGTAAGGGTTAGACTGAGCCCCCGGACACCCACGTAGTGCAAACTGAATCCCTGTACACTCACCCAGGACACCGTACCAACACAGACATCATTCTCACTCACCCAGCCTCTCTTTCTACCCTTCACTCCCCCTCTACTCACTCTCCCCTCTCCATATCTTACTCTCTTCCCTCTACCCCTCACTCAATTCACACCTATCCTCTGTCCTCTCTGTCCCATATTCTCTCCCCCTCTCCATTCTCCTCTCTGCTCCCCCAGTCATCTATCCCCATCACCAGGTTCCAGCCCCCTGTGTGTTATTTACCTGCAGCCCCCTGCATGTCGCCTACCTGCTGCCCTGTACCTGCCTTACCGCTATTTTGGCAGGGCAAATTTTTTTCACAGTGCACTGCTGTCACAACGCTGCTGTCGGCGCCCTGTTGTCGGTGAGGAAATCTAGGTCGGCGTGTTGTTTCGGCCTCTCTGGGCCTTGTCAGTGAGGTGCAGCTGTACTCCCTAAGACACAGTGAGCAAGGGGTCCATGTCTGGTTCCCCCTATCACTCATAAGGTGAGAAAACCTAAACAAAAACAGTACAGGTGCTCATCTGAGAATGAAAAATACATCAGTGGGTTTTTTCTATAGGTCTGGTTACCTACTCAGAGAGAATCCTCTTTTAGTTCACTTTTTAACACTGTTTTTATTTAGATTTTCTCACCTTATGGGTGATAGGGGGACCAGACTGGGACTCCTTGGTAATTGCGCCTTAGAGAGTACAGCTGCACCTCACTGATGAAGCCCAATGAAGGACGAAACGCGTCTGGGGTTTGCAGGTTCTCCTGTTCAGGGAGAATTACCTGGTATTTCGGGACAGGATATTTCTCCCTGTGAAGGGCACAAGTAAACTAGAAGAGGTTTCTCTCTGAGTAGGTAAACAGACCTATAGAAAAAAAACCACTGAGGTATTTTTCGTTCTCAGATGAGCACCTCTACTGTTTTTGTTTCTATAGAAAATACTGTATACTTCAAGAATGATTCACTGTTGAAAAAAAAATATTTGTAAACTATACAGCCATCATAGAGAAAAAACTTCTATATTTGTTTAAAAAATCAAATTTTAAACATTATAACAGTTGTTTGTATTACAGATAATTGATTTATAATGTAGAAATGTTATATTAAATATAAATAATGAAGAATTATTTTATCTTCGCTCCCAATAAGTTATAAGAAACTGAAAGACAGTGAGCTTTAATGATATGTGAACTGCAACATATTGTACTTTTCTGCAATTGTTTTTAACGTAAAGGCGATAAGAAACTACAATTAATATGTTTTATAAGAGCCCTTATTTATACTGGATGCGATAAAAGTGGAAACAACACATATCTGCCTGACTGTTTAGTGTTCATTTTCTTCTATTAATATAATTTACGTTCCATGACGGGAAAAATAAACTTTTGCAATGTATGAAACATGCTTTTTAAATGTGTGACAGAAAATTTTTGACTAAAGTGGTCATCTAATTCTTGTAAAAAAAAAACAACTCAGCTTTTTATGATTATTTAATAATACTTGCCATTTCCTGGTGTCATATATACCATACTTATGCTATTGAAATGTTTGCTACAGAAGCTATGTGGTCTAAAGCAGTATTCCCTACCCATGTACTCCATGTTATCTTTTCTTGATTGCACATGACACTGCTATTTAGAAGCACATCTGTTGTAAAGAAGCACTGTCATGCAAGGTACAGTGCAGGGGGCAGTAAAAATTGCTCAGCTGTATGTTTTTATTAACTCTTATTTTTTTAATATATATTAGAAAAAAAAATCACAATTGACAAACTATACAGCAAATAATAATAAAACAAAAATAACTATAAAAAATAATTTCAATTTATACTAGTATTATTATTGTTATTATTATTATTATTTTGCGTTGTGCAGTTGTTTTTCCGACTCTCCGTGTAGCATACCATGCACATTTTTATGTCCATGGTCATGCTGATCCACTTGGTTTTCTCCAGTGGGCCACAGCATACAGCTCCTGGTATTCCTAGATGGTCTCCTATTCAAGTACTGACCAGGCCCAGCCCTGCTTCAGAGTGGTGTGATCTGTTGGTTTCCCGGTCGCAGCAATGAAAGCACAGTATCCTAACCACTAGAGACCACATCAGAGTAGGGTTCTCCTAAATGCACGTTGAAATACTTTTTACATTTTTTAAATATGTGCATTTTTCACTGAGAGATAAAATAAAATCTGTATTTACAGTACATGTGTAAAAGACTGCCCACAGGCTACTGCATTACGGCAACCAATTTTGTTGCAGGGGTCTTCAAGTCAATGATTACATTTTTTTCCAGACGGCTTACATTTCCAGTTTGAAGGGAACCAGTTTTAATTTTTTTCTTATGGCAGGTTTCTTCTCTCTTCAGCCTCTCTGGACTTTGAGCAATGCAGGCCAATGCAGGGGTCATTGTTCCACTCCAGTGCTCAATTTGTCTCCGTGTAGTGATCAAGACAACAAACAAAAAAATTAAGCCTTAACAATTTTGTGCTGGCATAGATTGTGGACTCATCCAAAACAGGAAAGCTATCAGTTAATTCGTCCATGCAGTGTAACCTGAGTTCAGGGTAAAGCTGTACTATGAATCATAGCCTCAATCATAGAGACCCACACACACATGCTGCACTCAGCATTCTGTTATTAGTGTAATTAAAAAAAAAAAGATAATTTTAACATACAAGGGAATCCTGTATTCTCATGATATGACCAACATATTTAAGCTTTAACCTCATGATCATACCTTCCAGTTAACAGTTTGGCTTGATTTCTTGTAATATTGATCAACTGGATCTTCTTGCAGTCCAAGGGAATCTTAGCACAGTTCAAAGGCATCAAATCTACAGCGCTCAGACTTCTTTATGGTTTAGCTCTCATATACGTATGTTACTACTGGGAATACCATAGTTCTAACTATGCAGACCTTTTGGGATAGTGATTTATATTTATTAGCTTTCCTGATTTGCCATAGATTTGCATGTTCTTAAAGCAATGGGTGCAGCCATCTCATCCACATTCCTCTTGAGGAATTTGTATGTGTTCAGAAGCAAACATGGAACAACCGAAAGGCTCAAAATTGGGAAAGGAGTGCGACAAGGTTGTTTATTGTCACCACATTTATTAATCTTATATGCAGAATACATCAGGCTGGACTGGATGAATCCAAAGCTGAAATCAATATTGCTGGGAGAAATATCAACAACCTCAGATACATGGATGATACTAATGTGATGGCTGAAAGTGAGGAGGAACTAAAGAGCCTATTGATGAGGGTGAAAGAAGAGACTGCAAAATCTGGACAGCTGTTCAATGTTAAAAAGAAGATCATGGCAAACTGCAACCTCAGTTCCTGGCAAATAGATGGGGAAGAAGTGGAGGCAGTGAAGGTCCGCATAGTTAGAACTATGGTATTCCCAGTAGTAACATACGGATGTGAGAACTGGATCATAAATGAGGATGAGTGCGGTAGTATTGAAGCGTTTGAATTGTGGTGTTGGGCTGCAAGAAGATCCAATAAACCCGTACTACAGGACAAACTGTTTATGGGAAGGTTTAGCCATGAGGTTAAAGCTCAGATATTTGGGCCATATCACGAGAAGACAGGATTCCCAAGATGCTGGGAAAGATTGAAGGCACACGAAGAATTGGATGGCATAGGCAGAGAAGGAATAAATGTGGTAATTGAAACATTGAACATGAGCTTGATGGATCGCAGAGGGAAGTAGCTGACAGATGTGCCTAGCATGCTGCAGTTCATAGAGTCAGAGAGAGTTGGGCACAACTGAACAACTAAACAACAACAAAAACACCCATATTTGTCTTCACACTTATCACCTCTTTGCATTTGATATACTATTGTAATTATATTGTAAAATAAAATAAAGGTAGGTCTTGAACCAACAAATGCAGCTCCACAGTCTAGCTGTCTACATTTTGTTATGTAGGGTCAAAAAAACTCAAGAGAGTGTCTCCTTGTAAACTAAAAATCATTCCATTAGACCTAACTAATAAGGTGGTAATTGCAGGTGTCACATCCTTATTGTGCAGACTTTCTATGTATTCAAAGTGTTGTCCCACTCAGGATTTTGACCCACAAAAACCACAATAGCATAATTGCGTATAAAAGGTAAATATATTAGCGTCTGTACGATGTTGTTTTTTATTATTTTACTTTCCATTGTAAAATATTTGATATATCTGCAAGTATAGTTCTTCGAAATAGGATATTGTAAATATATGACTGCAGTACTCCTTTATGTGTGTGTATGTATGTAAGGGACAGCACACCTGATTGCGCACAAGCAGAGCGCCATAATGCTCTGCTATATTCAGCTCCCAGGAAGGCGAACAAATCTAAATAACCAGAGAAAGTGATATTTATTAGGCTTTCGCAGGAGATGCAATGAGGTGTGAAGTGCTGCAATAACAATTGTCGCAGTAGGAAAAAGTGCACGTCACAGCACAGAGATTACATTGCAGACCTGGCAGTGCTTAGTAAATATCCCCCAAAATGTGTTTGTGAGAGGGCAGAAACCTTGTTTGATGCAAATCAGGGAGCAACTTAAAGCATAAATACATCTTAGTACTATATGCCTAGTGCATTTTAAAAGGGGGTTTCTAAGAAATTAAAGATAAGTAGAACACAATACCCTTTCTGGATCACTATCTTATCTTGGTGAAGAGGCTTGTGTATCTCAATGAACCGTGTAGAGTCACCTAAGATGGGCAGGTCATAGCAGAGATGTCAGACAAATCACTGTCTGCTGGAAAATGAACTGGCAACCCACTCCTGTGTCTTTGCCATGAAAGTTATATGGATAAGCATAACCAGAAAGAGACAGATGTGCATGGCGTGCTGCGTCCACATGGTCACCGAGAGTTGGACACGACTGAAGGACTGAACAACAAGAACACAATCTTTTTCATCATTCATTTAACAGAGCATGTTTCAAATATTCTAAAACTTGATTTTGCAAGAAAAGAAGACCTTCATTGAAACCCAAAGGAAAGGCCTGAGTGTGAAAAGAGAGTATGAAAGACCCTAGATCTCACTGGCAGACATAGGGCCCGATTCAATTCCCAAATCATAAATCTATACACACTTAAAATCACTCTTAATATATTGCTACATATTCACCAATTATTACTTATTGGCACTAATTAATTCTTAAGTCAATAGAATGCATGTAAACATCTATAAAAAAAAACACCAGAAGCCAAATTTATGAGTTCAAGTCATTTGCTATTAGTTAATAGAATAGGGCCCTTAGTTACATAGAACCTGATTCAATTGAGCAATTGTAACTTACAGAAGCCAGTAATGGAGACCGTAAGTTAATTTGCTATTCAATTGGCTTCTTTTTGCGGGCTCCAAACGGGTTACGTGTTACAGCCTTGAAATCCTTGCGGTTGTGAGAACCAGAACTTACAGCCTCCCGAAGCCTTTGGTCTTTCACATCCGCAAGAGTTCAGAGCGCTAAAATCGCAAATCGCTATTCCATTACAATTCCCCAAGCCCGCTACGAGCACTGTAAACAGCAAATGTAGGAGAAAATCCTATGGGTAATAGAGAGGACACGCAAGGGAAAAAAATCAACATTGCATTGTAAATAACTATGAAAGTGATGAAAGACATTAGAATTAATTGCACAAAAGTCTCAAGTTTGGAAATCGGCAATACATTTTTTATTTTTTATGTGTCATTTCGGGGTTATATAGATCTTGGGTATCAATTAGTTAATACATATCAGGCCACCCACATGGACTAGAACAGTATTGGCATTCATTTTGATTATTTTGTATTTTACGGTTTTGGCTTTGGCCCCTAACTTGCAGGCTTGTTCAATTGAATGGCACCAGAATTGTAGCAGAGATCAGGCCCGCATACGGCCTGTATACTGTGAGATGCTGGCTTCTAATTGAATCGGGCTCCTAGTAAGTAAAATTGAAAAAATTATTTTAATCCATCAAGTTCAACCTTTTTAGATCTCATCTGATCTGCAATATGCAGATCAATTATTAATTGTTAATTGATCCAGAGGAAGGCAAACAGAAAAAGCCCAGTGAAACTTTGTCAATTGACTCAAAAGGGAAAAAATAATAATTCCTTCCTGACCCCAGATACTGGCGATTTGACTCCTCCCTGGATCAATGCTCCCTCTCTAGTTATCTGGGATAACCCTGAATGCCCTTTTTATTTAAAATATATCCAATCCCTTTTAAAAGTTATCTATCGAATCCGCTGTCACCACCTCCTTTGGTAGAGAATTCCACAGATTAACCACCCTTACTGTGAAGAACCCTTTCCTTTCTTTAAGGTGGAATCCTTTTACCTCTAACCTCAAAGGATGTCCTCTTGTTAGTTGAAAACCTCTTGGTACAAAAAGCTCCCTTGACAAATCTTTATACTGACCCTGGATGTATTTATATAAGGTAATCATATCTCCTCTTAGACGCCTTTTTTCTAGAGAAAATACGTTTAATTTGGTTAGTCTTTCTTCATAACTTAGCCCCTCCATTCCCCTAATTAGTTTTGTTGCCCTCCTCTGTACCTTTTCCAGCTCTAAAATGTCCTTTTTATGAAGTGGTGCCCAAAATTGTACTCCATATTCCAAATGAGGGCGTACTAGGGATTTGTATAGTGGCAGAATTATATTTGATTCCCTTGCTTCTATACCCTTCTTAATACATAATAATATTTTATTTGCCTTTGCATATGACTCAAACAGCTATATTCCTGCATACTGGGTGACAATCCCCAAGACATTTATACATTCAAAGCCTCTGCATTAAAGGGACCTGGAACACAACAGGTTTGTTTTATGCATTTAAAAAAGCACATTTTAAATTTTACAAAAATAGTTTTTTTTGCATGAAAGATTACTAAGTAAATTATTGTTCTTGATTAGTCGTGACCGTATGAACTGTGCCAGGCACATCTATTGTCTGGTTGTGCTTATCCATAAGGTTTTCTTGGCAAATATACTGGTGTGGGTTGCCAGTTCCTTCTCCAGTAGACCGTGATTTATCTGACCTGTCAGACAGCAAGCCCCAAAGAGCAGTTAAACCTCTGAATAAGTGTTTGTGCTCTGAGACTTTTATTTGAAAAAAGAAAGCACACTTTAATACATTATCAAAAATCTCTTTCTGATACAAAAATAAAAAATGCCATGTCCATTTAACAGATGCCATCATTGAAATGCAACAATTAAATGAAAATCACTTTCCATGGATCTTGGTGGAGCAACTACCATCCACTGGGCCTCATTCAATTTCGATTTGGCCAATTGAATAGGGCTCTAAATAAGCACATAGCATATATTTTTTAACAAAGTTTTTAGTTAGTGAAAAACTTGCTTTTGGATAGATGTTTACTAACTAAAAACTTCTTTAAAAAAAAAAGTTGTGTGCTTATTTAGACTCCTATTCAATTGGCCAAATTGCAATTGAATGAGGGCCACTGTATGTGAGAGTTGTTATCTCATATTGGAAAATGCTGTACTACTGATCCATAACTGCATAATTGCTAATGTGTGAACCATGATACCACAGATAGCTTTGCCATGGAGCCCATTCATATAATGAAAGACTATGGGAAAGACTTTAGCTACATGGCCATTGAACTGTGTGAAGAGGATCTGAGCGCTATTCGGTAGTTTTGTGCGCTCAGATCCCAGCTATCTGGGGATATGTGAAATGTGAGTAAATGTGAATTGCAGTAATGCTGATGGGTTGTCAAACTAGAGAATTGACCAACAAATATTTTTGTCCGGACATCCCCAGGCCGATCCGTTGGGATCAGACCGTGTATGCCGGCTTATGGTCACGGGGGAGGTGTGTAACGGAACCCATCACTGTTTTACCCTGTTTTATGGTTATTTAATTCTTGGTTAAAATATGATCCTACTGTTATATTATATGTATTTTGGTTTATGCTCTGCAGAATATTAGCCCAGACTATTGCAGACTATTGCAGGCCTTGGCTAATAGATAATCCTATTACAGATAAGGAAGTCTATTCATTCTCAGACATAAGAACAAAGAAGGATTATCTAATCATTGTCTGATTGTATCAAGTTGCCAGGGAGGTGTGACTCACCTATTGTTCTCTCTATGTGTGTTGTGTGGCCAACTATGGGGGATGTGGATTGCCTGTGGAAAGAGATGTGTATAAAAATTTCTGCACATAACAAAATAAAGTCAGTATTCATTTGACTCCCAAATTGTGTGTCGTCCAATATGGGAGGTCGGGATGGTGAAACTGTAGTGCCTCTTGGGTATTTTACCGTATACCAGCGGAGATATTGGATTCGTGTTCCAATTCCGTTACATTTGTTGGCAAGTGGCGGAATTGTTCCCAAGGTCAGAAGGACAGCTACAGGAGACACCATTCCGTGGAGTATAAATTGAGGGCAACGCTAGTATCCGTACAGCGCCCCTGGCTACAGCAGGATGGAACCAGCTAGTTTTCGGACAGCGTTCCATGATGAGGAGGAGGAGGCGGCCGCGGACTACAGGGATGCAGACAGAAAGGAACTCATGGTTACAGTACCTCTTATTGCCCCACAGACTGAGTTTGGAAGAGAACTCCAAAGCAGACTGGCCTTTTTCCCAGGTACGCTTCCCATAAAAACCTTGGAATGGTTAATGACAGATGTCCACAAATACATAATGGAAAAGCAGCGGGCACGGGAGCGGTCCATCTTGGGAGCTGCTAACACACCTCCCACCATTAACCCCCCCCCCAGCACTGCGTCCGGGTGGTGGGAACTACCAAACCCCTCCACGGTACATCAGGTGCCACACGTGTAACCAGTAGGGCCACATGCAGAGAGACTGTCCCAGAAACAGAAACCGCTCCATGTGGAATACTCCAACTAATTCTCCTCCCCAGCGACCGTGTGTATCCCAGGGGGCCAAAGGTGTCGTCCTTCCCCCCCCAGCGGCAGTGTGTACCCCAGGGAGCTGAAGGTGTCGTCCGTCCTCCCCAGCGACAGTGTGTACCCCAGGGAGCTGAAGGTGTCGTCCTTCCTCCCCAGCAGCAGTGTGTACCCGAGGGGGCCGAAGGTGTCGACCTTCCCCCCCAGCGGCAGTGTGTACCCCAGGGAGCTGAAGGTGTCGTCCTTCCTCCCCAGCGGCAGTGTGTAACCCAGGGAGCTGAAGGTGTCGTCCTTCCTCCCCAGCGGCAGTGTGTACCCCAGGGAGCTGAAGGTGTCATCCTTCCTCCCCAGCGGCAGTGTGTTCCCAAGGGAGCAGAAGGTGCCGTCCTTCCTCCCCAGCGGCAGTGTGTACCCCAGGGGGCCGAAGGTGTCGTCCTTCCCTCCCCAGCGGCAGTGTGTACCCCAGGGGGCCGAAGGTGTCGTCCTTCCCCCCCCAGCGGCAGTGTGTACCCCAGGGGGCCGAAGGGGCCGTCCTTTCCCCCCAGCGGCAGTGTGTACCCCAGGGAGCAGAAGGGGCCGTCCTTCCTCCCCAGCGGCAGTGTTTACCCCAGGGAGCTGAAGGTGTCGTCCTTCCCCCCCAGCGGCAGTGTGAACCCCAGGGAGCTGAAGATGTCGCCCTCTCCCCCCAGCGACAGTGTGTACCCCAGGGAGCTGAAGGTGTCGTCCTTCCTCCCCAGCGGCAGTGTGTACCCCAGGGAGCAGAAGGTGCCATCCTTCCTCCCCAGCGGCAGTGTGTACCCCAGGGAGCTGAAGATGTCGCCCTCTCCCCCCAGCGACAGCTTACCCTAACAAGGGGAGACACCAATCTCCCAGACGGCGCAGATGGGACCAGGGTCTCGGTGCCTGACCTACCGGGATGCTGGACAGCCTGTCCAGATCCCCAACTACTCTCACTGGGACAACCAGAGGAGGGGGTAAGTACTAATTCCCCTCCCCAGCTAACTCCTAATGTGGCCCCAGGGTTAACAGAGGAAATGTTAACCCCCACTGACCCCCACCTTTCCCTGGCTACTGAGCCGGAATACGTCCCAAGTACCCCAGCAGAAGAGCTGACAGTGGGGCAGAGTGCAGTCGGCCTCTGCCCTCCCTTTGTCCCTTGTACAGAGCAGGATGTCCTGCATGTTATACCAGCAGAAGAGCTGGCATCAGGGCAGAGTGCCGCTGGCCTCTGCCCCTCAAGTCCCCTCAGCGTATTGCCCCATCACCACAGCGAAATATCCAGGTGCCTCGTTAGACTTCTCCCCAAAGGGGAGATGTGTGACGAAGTGCCCTTCGCCACTTTGTCTTGGAGAGGACTGTTTGCCAGCCTCCTGCCCTGCGACTATGGCCCTGGGACATATTGCCCTTTTAACACAGTATTCGGCCATACCAGAGTGTATGTCACTCATTCTGGCCCTTTACATACAGGGGGGTCATTCGGTACTTGCCCTGTGTGAACCATGATACCACAGATAGCTTTGCCATGGAGCTTATTCATATAATGAAAGACTATGGGAAAGACTTTAGCTACATGGCCATTGAACTGTGTGAAGAGGATCTGAGCGCTATTCGGTAGTTTTGTGCGCTCAGATCCCAGCTATCTGGGGATATGTGAAATGTGAGTAAATGTGAATTGCAGTAATGCTGATGGGTTGTCAAACTAGAGAATTGACCAACAAATATTTTTGTCCGGACATCCCCAGGCCGATCCGTTGGGATCAGACCGTGTATGCTGGCTTATGGTCACGGGGGAGGTGTGTAACGGAACCCATCACTGTTTTACCCTGTTTTATGGTTATTTAATTCTTGGTAAAAATATGATCCTACTGTTATACTATATGTATGTTGGTTTATGCTCTGCAGAATATTAGCCCAGACTATTGCAGGCCTTGGCTAATAGATAATCCTATTACAGATAAGGAAGTCTATTCATTCTCAGACATAAGAACAAAGAAGGATTATCTAATCATTGTCTGATTGTATCAAGTTGCCAGGGAGGTGTGACTCACCTATTGTTCTCTCTATGTGTATTGTGTGGCCAACTATGGGGGATGTGGATTGCCTGTGGGAAGAGATGTGTATAAATATTTCTGCACATAACAAAATAAAGTCAGTATTCATTTGACTCCCAAATTGTGTGTCGTCCAATATGGGAGGTCGGGGATGGTGAAACTGTAGTGCCTCTTGGGTATTTTACCGTATACCAGCGGAGATATTGGATTCGTGTTCCAGCTCCGTTACAGGTGGTTTATATGACCAAGAAAGGTCAGTCCCGGGTTACTGCTTTGCTGATCTTAATACCATGAATCTAGATTGCGGACTGGATATTTGCATTTGAAAAAGAAGATTTCAGGCAACAACACCAGCAAAACACTTGCAGCCTTATTAAATTACGATTCGGCCAATTGAATAGGGCTCTATATAAGCACGGAGTATATTTTTTTTACAGAAGTTTTTAGTTAGTGAACTTCTATCCAATAGCAAGGTCTTCACTAACTAAAAACTTGTGTGAAAAAAATATGACCTGACTTTTCAACATATTTAAGTTTCCTGGCTTATGAATGCATCTGATAGAGGAGAATCAATAGTGTATGCAAACATTATTTTTGCTTGAAAAAATACCAAAATAAATATTAACAAACCCTGATGTTTGCTAAATCTCTTGAGTTTGCAAGCAGCAGCTTTTGTGAGTTAACACCCCTGGAAATCCCTGCTAAAATTATCATAAAATTCATTTGTTTTGGCCAATCAGAGGCAGCTAATACATTTTAATACAATGTAACAATAAGTGATGGCAGTTTGTGCAGGAAGAAATCATGAGGTGTGAAGTCCACTTGCAGATGAAAGCAGGAGGAGCCAGACATTTATCTGTAGATCTCTGCATTGAGCTTCTGCTGGCTTGAAGGTTAGTACAATTTTAAAATCTGTATTTGAATGCAGTGTTTCTATTGGTAGGTATTGGGTGCCTATGTAAGCAGCTCTAGGGGTGTGGTAAACAAATATTATTTTTAAATAAAATAAACCTGTATGTGTAAAGAATGACTCAATGTAATGTGTGTTTCTGATATAAGCAGCATGTGTTAGGTTAAAAAAAGATATAAACAGGGAAACTTAGATATACCTTTAATAACTACACCAACTATGAGTGTTGCATCATATTCTAAAGGCATTTGAAAAGAAAAAAACACTGTATCAAACTCTCTTATATGCAGAAAACAATTTATTCTCAATACAAACATTATTTTGTCCTTGAAAAATGTTGCCGTATTATCTTCATTATGTGTTATTTACCCTTAACAGCAACAACTCTTTATTGAGCCACAACATGTAACTTATATACAGTGTAGAGAAATGCTATCTCAGGGTCAGTGTTTTGATTGGTGTCTGTCTCGTGTCCCTAGGTGTCTTGGTACATAGTACATGTTCTGAGTAGTCCCTGTGATCCATGGTCAAGTACAAGCATGTCTTAGGACAAGTACAAACATGTTCCAACATACAAAATACCACATTTCAGTTGCTGGCAAGTGGAAAATGAAGTCTGTCACAAATTTGTCACTTCTAAATTTATTTTTTGTGTATGCAAATGACCCTTAAGGGGTTTTCTCACCCTAAGGGTGATAGCGGGAACCAGATGTGGACCCCTTGCTCACTGATGAGGCCCATAGAGGCCGAAACGCATCTGGAGTTTGCTGTTTCTCCTGTTCAGGGTAGAATTGCCTGGTATTTCAGGGCTGGATCACTCTTTTGAGTGGGTCCAGACTGATATACTACAGGATTTCTCCCTGTGAAGGGTACACGTGAGATAAAAGAGGTTGCTCTCTGAGTAGGTAACCAGACCTGGAGAACAAACCTACTTAGGTATTGTTCATTCTCACCTCTGATTTCTTTTTTGTATATGGTTAGTTCTCTGCCATCAGTAATACATTTAATTTTATTTTGGATAAACTATTCAAAAATCTATCTCTAACAGGGTTGGGGACCATCCAACTGAGGAAGAAGCATCTTGCCCTGGATTATGGCTCTTTGCTGAATAGAGACCTGCCTGGGATGTGTCAATTGAGGCTTCCAGAAGGGGTACCCTGTGGATTCTGATTATAATCACATATATAGTTGTGAGCATGCTGGTTGTTGCGCACCTGAAGACATTACAAACACAAAAAATACATAAAAAGATTACACACAGCAAGGGAGGGGGAGGGGGGGGGAGGGGGCACCCAGGATCTCTGCAACTAAAGTTACACCTCAATTTAACTCCAAATTCCACAAAAATCCCCTAAGCAAGAGATAAAATGGCCCCAGAAAAAAAAAACAAGGCTACAGGACCCTAAAGACGCAAAACACCACCAAGCACATACGGCTTTTCAAAAACACCCATACGAGGAACAAGATACACTTTTACCAAGGACACTACATCATCCACAGCCGCGTACCACTCACATTTCCCGCCATTTTACAACACTAACTTACACAATGCGGAAGTACACAGCTACCCTAACGGATTTCCCTCACGCACACAGTCTATTTACATTGCACACATTGCTGACACTTGCACCTCAGCTCCACAACAGTGCAAACCTACATTGTATGCTGCAGGAACATCAAAACAGATTGTCAGCTCTTCAACAAATTGCTTCCTGCATATATTACTTCAAAATAGGTAAAGTATATTCATTTATTAATTATTTAATTAGCATACAAAAAAACATATACACAAAAAAAAATACACTCACAATAAACACAAAAGCCATTCACTGCGCGACTCAGAACGAGCTCCAACACTGCTCATAGCACACAAAGCCTTGCAATAAGAGCAAAAAACATATCACCGCCGACCAAACAATAACACCAAAAGCGCCTATCAGAAAAAAAGGCTCGCAATGAGCACCCAAAGCATCTCGGACCACCAACAAAATTAATGTCTCGACCAAACATCATTACCGGCCTTACAATTTTATTGCCTTCATGTTTTGAAGGGCAAGTCGCTAGTTACATATAAAAGCGAAAAATTCAGTTTGTGTTTATTTGTCTAATTCTGAGAACATTTAGCCAATTATCAAGTTTTGTTATTCATAAGACTAAATATAAAAAAAATACCACAGTGGTCCTTTAAATGAAAAGTACAACCTAAGTACAAGTTGCTTCTATATAAGCTAGTACACTTTTAAAAAGTTTATGTAAAATGAATGGGACTTCTGTAGCTTGCACTTAACTATTATTAGTAAAAAGACAGGAAGCTGTCAATTTCCCAGGGTTTATCGGTTAGTGACATAATCTAATTCTAAGCCTATAATCTGATAGGGCCTCTTGTTCTTCTTAACCAGTATGATTACAGGCCCATAATTTTATATGTACTGTAACTGTCACAAATAATAATACTAATAATGTTACATGTCCATTGTTTTTTACATATGTAAATTTCTTATCTTGTGATCTTTTATGCAAAAAATAATTGTCCTTTAGTCAGTTTCCCATGGACAAAATACAACTTGCTTGTGGTTGCTATTTCCAGTGCTTGATAAATAACGGTTGCTCGGACCAGTTATTATAAACTCCTCAGAGGTACAGAAGGATCATTTCCATCAAGACCATCTACTTGGTGAGGACTTCTGCTCTGGGACAACTGTGTGCACATCTTTTCAGCTGCTCCCTTTATTTGGAAACAACAGATTATGAACACCTTCTCCATTAAAGTGTTTCCAGTTCTGTTCATGAGAACCGTCTAAATGTAGTGGATATGTCAGTGTATGAGAGATACTATTTAAAATCCATCCCTCTACCTGCTATCCCCATTATTTTAGAGTGGCTCTGGTTATCAGAGTGGATGGAGGCTGCCTCTGCCATGCAGTACTTACACCAAGGACTACTCGATTGAGTTCGATAATCAAGTTGGCCCATCAAAGGTCTTTGTAACAGTTTAGGGGCCTTCAGACATCATAAAAGAAAAGATAACTTACTGTTATATTCTGGATTGTCTTTCACATACAATCAATCTATGCCTCAACCTTGACTACCAAATAATGGAATGGCAGCAAAAAGATATAGACAAAATGGAAATACAACCATGTCTAGTTAACACCACACTCTTGGCTCCTGCCTCAGTCATAACTTAGGGGGTCCCATGCAAGTGGGCCATCTACATATCTCTGAACATAAGAAACTTTATTCTATAGAGAAAGCACAATTTGCTCACCTATGACCAGGAAACTGGCTACACCCAAGTTTTCATTGCCAAAGTTCTTATCTGGAAGAGGACCATTCCACTGGCCATCACCTCTATTGAATCAACACATCGGAGACATATCATTCTTGGAGTTGGGTGCCTCCACCAAGTAGGTTCTTGAGGTTTTCTTTATTTACCACAGCTACAGTTATCTTGGTATTGTACTTTCCCAGCATCAGTTGCAAATACAGGCATAACAGCTTGGGGTGTTCATTGTCAAAAAATATGCTTATGGGTGTGGATCTAGCAGCCATAAGGAAAGTATATGAAGCGCGTCAGTTCCTGAATGAAATAAACAAAAGCCTGATAAATTAATTCAGGACTAACAGATTTATCACTAGCATTGATTGCCAAACAGAAAGAGGCCAGTGCGGTAACTGTATAGATCAAGACCATCAAAGAGATAATGAGGAGGACTCTTTATTAGGACATAATGATCCTGCCATGCAAATTACAGAGACAGACCCTTCAACTTCCCAATTAACATTGGCAGTAAGCGGCGACACAAAACACAAGTTAATAACCAAAAAAAAATAAAAAAATTAAATAAAGCTTCACACAAAAGCACTTAAAGAATCTGTAGTACTACTCTAAGGAGAACCCGAAATAAACTTTGCACTTTCCATATCATTGGAAATTAAATATGCCATACTAAGTTGTACATAAAAAGCAGGATTTGTGATTGTCACTTCGTCAACAAGTTTCCTCATATTAACACTCAGAACTCACTAGAACTTTCTAGAATACTTCCTTTTGATATATATTGGCTACACAGTTTAAATTCCTATCTAAGGAAAACACACCATTAACACCATCTTGTGGGCAAAAACTATACAAGTTGTGTATTGCTATTAATTAGATACTTAACCATATTAGTTACATAGTAAAGGAGGTAGGAAAAATACTTTTAATCATACATTTTCAACCTTTTTAGATCTCCTCTGATCCTTGTAATATGTCGATTAATTGTTAATTGATCCAGAGGAAAGTAAACAGAAAAAAATAGTAAAATACCCCTCACTAGTAACCCTAAATGCTATTTTTATTCAAAAATATATCCAACCCATTTTTAAAGTTATCTATCTAATCCACTGTCACAACATACTTTGATACAAAATTCCAAGGTTTAACCACCCTTGATCCCGATCGTGACCCCTTCAGTGTACCCACAGTGTCCCTACATCACACCTATAAAGCAGGGGTAACAGGACCCCTGCAGTGTGCACACATTAACACTATAATGCAGGGGTTTGAACGGGACCCCTGCAGGGTGCACATATGAACTCTATAATGCAGGGGTCCCCATTGGGACCCCAGCAGTGTGCACACATTAACCCTTGCTGCAGAAGTGCCCACATTAACCCATTGCCTTGCTGCAGATTGTCCAGATCATTACCGATCACGACCCTCGGGCACACAGGATTTCAAATTTTCCGCCACGCAGATGCCTTCAGCCAATAAAGGGTGTATCCCAATCTGATTGGCTCACACCTTGGCGTTTTCTGATTGGCTGACATTTGATTGACAGCCATTTCAGCCAATCAGAAGGCGTCAATTTGTTTTTTTTTTTTACAGGGAGGAGGCCCAGAAGCCTCATTAGCTTCGGTGAGCTCCTCGAAGGAGGAGCTCCATTATGTTTTACAATTTTTTTTTTTTTTTTAGAGTGTGGATTCTTCAAGGGCCTAGCAAGGGCATAAGCATCGCCGACAGGTAAGTTTTGAATTTAGAATGTTTATTGTTTTTTTTAGTTGTGTTTATTTGTGTGTGTGTGACTAATATGATGCTTCTTTTCTCCAGGGGCCGGGCCGGAGAAGACAAGAAGATGGACGGGTACATCCTGGAAAAGTAAGTTTAATACTGTATTTAGAATGTTTATTTATTCAATGTAGTGTTTAATTTTGTACTAATTTGATGTTTCTTTTTTCCTAGGGGTGCGATCTGAAGGAACATTTGCAAAAGTAAGTGGTCTTATTTATTCTATTTTAGCTTAGATTTAGGGTTTAATGTGTTATAGATAGGGGGAAATGTATTATAGATAGGGGAAAATGTTATGTAGATAAGGTTAATGTTTTATAAATAGGGGGTAATGTTTTATAGATAGGGGGTAATATTTTTTAGTCAAGGGGATATGTAATGTAGATAGGGGGAAATGTATTGTAGTTAGGGGGTTAATAGTATATATATCGGTGTATATATTGATGTACTGTAATGTTATGTATATATGTGTATATATTTTCTTTGCAGGTGTGTAATTATTTTTTTATTTTTTTTAATGGGGGGTTGTAATGTTCTCTTTAAAAATGTTTGTAGTGGGGGTTGTAATGTTTTTATTTATTTCTTAGCTTTTTTATTTTGAGTAATTACTGGGGTGGGTGGTTTAATAGGGAGTTGGCAGGTCGTGTAGTTGTTAATAGGTTGAGGTAGAGGGGGATTGTTTTGATTTAGTGGTTTATTGGGTGGAATAGTGTAGTGTAGTGTTTGTACTTAGTGTCATGAAGGTCCCGGAGGACCCTCATGGCACTTATGGGTTTAATATTAGGGTTCTAATTGACCCATGAGGGTCTTCAAAGACCCTTATGGGACTGATTAGGTTAAAGAGAGGCTTACGGGGGTCTGTATGGACCCCCGTAAGTTATGGGGTTAGATGGAGGCTTATGGGGGTCTGTATGGCCCCCCCTAAGTGAAGGGGGTAGATGGAGGCATAAGTGATGGGTTAGATGGAGGCTTATGGGGGTCTGTATGACCCTCATATGTGATGGGGTTAGATGGAGACTTATGGGGTCTGTATGGACCCCCACAAGTGAAGGGATTAGATGGAGGCTTATGGGGGTCTGTATAGAGCCCCATAAGTGATGGGGTTAAATAGGCCCAGTTAGAGTTAGATAGACCAAGTTACAGTTAAATAGGTACAGTTAGGGTGAAATAATAGATACAGTTAGGGTTACATAGGTCTAGAGGGGTTAAATAGGCCCGCTTAGGGTTATTAGGTCACTTATTCCAGCTCTGACACATCTATTCAACTTCTCCCTAAACACTGGCAAGTTTCCATCCTCCTTAAAACACGCCACAGTTACACCCATTCTCAAGAAGCCCTCTTCTGACCCAGCTTCTACCTCCAACTATCGCCCTATCTCACTACTTCCCCTTGCTTCTAAACTCCTTGAGCGGCTTGTTTACAATCGCCTCATTCAATTTATTTCCTCCAATTCCCTACTTGACCCCTTCCAATCTGGTTTCCGGGCCCAACACTCTACAGAAACAGCCCTTACAAAAGTCACTAATGACCTGCTAACCGCCAAATCAAAGGGTCACTACTCTATTCTAATTCTCCTGGATCTCTCTGCTGCCTTCGATACAGTTGACCACCCTCTTCTAATCCAAACTCTCCGCTCTTTTGGCATCCAGGACACAGCTCTTTCATGGTTCACATCCTATCTTAAAGATCGTACATTTAGTGTCTCCTTCTCTGGCACCTCTTCTTCCCCTCTCCCTCTGTCTGTTGGCGTTCCCCAAGGTTCTGTCCCAGGCCCCCTCCTCTTCTCCATCTACACCTCCTCCCTTGGCACCCTTATAAAATCCTTTGGATTTCAGTATCATCTCTATGCAGATGATACTCAAATCTACCTCTCTGCACCCGATCTATCCCACTCTCTTTTTTAGCTCAAGTTTTCAACTGCCTCTCTAGCATATCCTCATGGATGTCCACCCGTCAACTCAAACTCAACATGTCTAAGACTGGACTTCTAATCTTTCCACCCTCTACTACAGCTTCCACACCTCAAATATCTCTCACTGTTGACAACACCATCATCACCCCTACCTCCCAGTCCCATTGTCTTGGGGTTCTACTGGATCCCGCCCTCTCTTTTTTATTCCTCATATCCAAGCAATAACAAAATCATGTCAGTTTCACCTAAAAAACATCTCCAAAATTTGTCATTATCTTACAGAAGACACAGCTAAAATTCTAATTCACTCTCTCATCATCTCTCGACTCGACTACTGCAATTCCCTCCTTGCTGGCCTCCCCATCTCTCGTCTGTCTCCCCTCCAATCCATAATGAACGCCTCTGCTAGACTCATCTTCAATACCAAACGATCAGTGTCTGCAGCTCCTCTTTGTCAATCACTCCACTGGCTTCCCATAGCTTCCCGAATCAAATTTAAAATCATGACCCTAACATATAAAGCCCTCAACAACAGTGCATCCCCTTTTATCTATGCTCTTGTTTCAAAATACTCTCCCAACCGGCCCCTTCGTTCTGCTAACGACCTTCTTCTTTCCTCCTCTCTCATCACCTCCTCTTACTCCCGTCTTCAAGACTTTTCTCGTGCTTCCCCATCTATTTGGAACTCCTTGCCCCGCTCCATTAGATTATCTTCCTGCCTCAAAACCTTTAAGAAATTATTAAAAACACACCTGTTTAAAAAATCTTATCACCTTCAGCCTTAACATGTACAACTGAACATTCCACAGCTTAATAAAACTCCCACCCACAATCTACAGTACAACACACAGACCCCTCCACTTTACTGAACCAATTACTTTCAATTGCATTTGTCACCCTCTTGTATCACACATAAACCCTTAGATTGTAAGTTTGCGAGTTTTCAATCTTGTGTCAGTGCCTTGGAAACAAGCTCTATGTACATTTGATTTTATGCTCAAAGACAGGGCCCTCCATTCTTTACAAGGTGTTTAATTTGTTTTCTGCTATGTACTCAACCCCTGTACAGCGCTACGGAATATGTTGGCGCGATATAAATATAGATAATAATAATAATAATAATAATAATAATTAGGTCCAGCTAGGGTTAAATAGGTACAGTTAGGGTTAAATAGGCTCAGACAGGTTAAATAGGCCCAGTTTGGGTTACATAGGCCCAGTTTGGGTTACATAGGCCCAGTTTGGGTTAAATAGGTCCAGTTAGGGTTATTAGGTACAGTTAGGGATAAAGGGATAAATAGGCCCAGTTAGGGTTAGATAGGCCCAGTTAGGGTTAGATAGGCCCAGTTTGGGTTAGATAGGCCCAGTTTGGGTTAGATAGGCCCAGTTTGGGTTAGATAGGCCCAGTTTAGGTTAGATAGATACAGTTAGGGTTAAATAGGCCCAGTTAGGGTTAAATAGGGTTTAGTATGTGTTAATGGGATATAGTTGGAGTTAAGGGGTTAATGGGGTATAGTTAGGGTTAATAGTGTAGTGCTTAGACTTTGTCATGAGGGGTTATGAGAGGTGTCCTATAGGGGTCTATATAGACCCATATTGGACTGAGGGGGGTAATTTTGGTCTCACAGGGGTCTATATTGACCCCCATGAGTGATGGGGTTAATTTTAGGTGCGGGGGGGGGGGCACTTATAGTACACCCGCGGCTGGGGTTCATTTTTTATTTCTTGTGGGTTCTTTAAGGACCTTTAAGGTCCTTTCAGGACCCTCGCAGGGCGTGAAATTTGAATTTTTAATGCAGCTAAGGTCCCCTCCGGGGGTCTTGATGGGGACCGCGCAGCATGGGGGGTTAATGTTAGTTGCCGCGGGGGTACTGTTAGTACCCCTGCAGCTTGGGGTAATCAATAGTGTGCCACAGCCCCTTTAAAGAGCCGCGGCGGGTGATTTGAATCCAAGCCCGTACTCGGAAGGCTTGGATATCTTTAGAGGTTAATAGATATTCAATGTAGCACTGTACATTGCTGTAATTGATAGGGGACACATTGGGGGACATGAGGATGACATGTTGTACATTGGCTAGCTGGCACATAGCTGCTAGCCAATACTGTCATTTGTGGCCACAAGTCCTCCGGCTTGGAGAACGGGTTACTGCCTTGGGAGTCTCCCAAGCTTGTAGTCCTAGGCTTGGATGACTTCCAAGGCGGCAATTCGATCTCCAAGCCCGGGGGACTGCGGCCACAAATGACAGTATTGGCTCTCGGCGATGTGCCAGCTAACCAATGTACTACATGTAATCCACACGTCCCCCAATTTGTCCCCTATCAATTACAGAGCTGTGGAGTGCTGCATTGAATTTATTTTTCACTTTTTAGTTTGGCTGGCTTGCACTCTGATTTGCCGGCTAACGCCAGCAATCAGGTCCAAGCCCGCCAAAGCTAACGGCTGATTGCCTGTATTGTGATTGGCCATAGGAAGGGGTGTGCTGCGGCCCCTTTAATTTGAATAGCAACATAGAAGTAGGGCTACAATTGGCCGCAGCACCCTTGCAAGGAATCGCAGCTTTGCGGACATTTTACGGCCATGAATTGAATGAGGCCCCAAGATAGCATAATTTCTGATAGGTTCTTGTATAACCTTGGCCATATAATGATCGCTGAGTGTAATCAAGAACCTGCTTCCCTTAGCTGAGCTGCTGGTCACACTCATCCATTTTATTTCAACATTGTTAAAATCTCCCATTATTAGAACTTGCCCATGCTTAGCTGCATTTCCAATCTGTAGCAATAATTGCAATTCATCACCTTCAATTATATTTGGGGGTTTATATCATATTCTCTAAATATTCTTTTAGGATTTGTTACTCCGATATTTAACTCAACCCACAAGGATTCAACATTATTTCTAGTTCCACCATAAATATCTTATCTGACTATAGGCATAAAAGCAGGCTTAGCCTACAGACATATCCATCCTATTTTTCTAAATAGATTCTAACCATCCAAATTAACAGACCTGTCATGAGTGTCATACCACCATATTTTAGGAATACCTATCAAGTTCCATTTCTCATTTTCTTCTGATATTTCTAGCTTGCCTATTATCTCTGGCAAGCTTCTTGCATTATCAAGCATACACTTTAAGTTGCTATGACTGTATTTGAGTTAGTTAGCAATACCTCCCTGTTGACTAAACTAACCATCCCTCTTCTCCTCCCCCATGAGTAGTTAATTCATCCCTTACCCCTCTACACATTCCACCCCATTACTTACATCTAGCCCCTGCCCCCATCCTTTCTACCATCCGCTCCCATAGCACACAAGCTCCCTTTACAATAAGGTGGAATCTATCACTGGTATAGAGATTGTACCCAAGCGAAGGCAAGATTAGATCAATTTTTAGTCTTTTTGAGTTTTGCAAAGGCTTGTGATACAGTGCCACATGGGAGACTATTGTGCAAACTAAGAGATACAGTAATTGCAGTAAATATCTGTTCATGGATTGAGAGCTGGCTAAAAAACAGGAAGCAAAGGCTTTTTGTAAATGGAACATACTCAGATTGGACTAATGTGAATTTTGCATCTGGGAAGGAAAAATAGCCATGCAATTTATAATCTTAGTGGAGAAAATCTAGATATGAAAAGGGATTTCGGAGTACTTGTGGACAACCACCTAAGTAAAAGTGTTCAATGCCAAGCAGCAGCTGCAAAGGAAAATCAAATATTAGCATGCATTAAGAAGGGTATAGAAGCAAGGGAAGCAAATATAATTCTCCCACTTTACAAATCTCTAGTACGCCCTCACTTGGAATCCAATTTTGGGCACCACTTCATAAAAAGGACATTTTAGAGCTGGAAAAGGTACAGAAAATGGTAACAAAACTAATAAGGGGAATGAAGGGGCTAAGTTATGAAGAAAAAATAACCAAATTAAGCTTATTTTCTCGAGAAAAAAAGGTGTCTAAGAGGAGATATTATTACCTTATATGAATACATCCAGGGTCAGTATTAAGATTTGTCAAGTGAGCTTTTTGTGCCAAGAGGTTTTCATCTGACAAGAGGACATCCCTTGAAGTTAGAAGTAAAAAGATTCCTCCTTAAAGCAAGAAAAGGGTTCATCACATTAAGGGTGGTTAATCTGTGGAATTCTCTACCAAAGGAGGTGGTGACAGCGGATTTGATAGATAACTTGAAAATGGGACTGGATTTATTTCTGATTAAAAAGGGCATTCAGGGTTATCCTGGATATTTAGAGAGAGTATTGATCCAGGGAGGAATCCGACAGCCAGTATCTGGGGTCAGGAAGGAATTATTTTTTCCTTCCATTGAAACGATTGGATAAGTTTCACTTGTTTTTTTTTTCTTTCTGTTTGCCTTCCTCTGGATCAATTAATTATCAAATTAATAATTAATTAACAGGTAATTGACAACTAATCTGCATATTACAGATCAGAGGAGATCTTAAAAGGTTGAACTTGATGGACTGAAAGTATTTTTCAACCTCAATTACTATGTAACTATGTAACTAAGTAAGATCGAAACAGTGACTGTCTGTTGGTAGGTTTCCTGGCTTCTGCATAATCCATCCTATGCTATGCTTAAAGTGGTGTAATACAGTAAGCATATGCCTAAAAGAAGCCATGTATAAAGTGGTTTTGAATTTAAGAGTGAGAGTGCATTGTAGTCTCATTTGCATGTCCCTTCCCAGTTTCCCAGAGTGCAGTTCAATGACTGAATTTTCTGGGAAACCTGAGCAGGAAATATATAAATATATGTGTGTGTGTGTGCATATGTGCATGCGTGGTTATGGTTGGAGAGACTTTGCCTGGCTGTATGTATTATAAAGGTTATTCATAAGGTCATACATACCCCTTGTCCCTACCTGAAACTACAGCCATTGAAGAATATATATAAGATGACCACAGATTACGTTTTTATTTAGAAGTCCAGTTTTGTTATCTCTTATAGTTTATTAGCTGACATTGTTGATAAATCTACTGGCACTCCCAACTCATTCCCTCTTTTTCTCCTGTTAACTAAACATAGGAACTTTCCAACTAAATTCAGCTTGACCTTGAAAACATAAAAACATGGCCTTTCTTTTCAGCACATCTTGGTGTAAAGTTATGCAGACACTTGTAATAGGGTCAGTCATGACTAAACGTATAAAGTTGTACAGGAAATAATCCAAAACATGGGTAGATGGGAACAGGCAAAGGGCTAACTTCAGGCACCTGCTTCTAGGCTATAACTGTGCACTGCCATTTGTCCCAGTCCTGGGTGAACCAGCAATTCAGACATTCAGTTTTACAACCTATAAAACTAATGGTCAGTTTTAAATGAAGACACTAAACAGTGTTAATTGAATAATGTGTAAATTGTTTGAGGTAGCAGTCTCTGATTCACTGGTTGATATCATTTTATGGCTTGCCAAGATTTCAGGCAAGTCTAATACGCTAAATTGTTTTAGTACAAAAATATGGGTTTTCATCTTGATTGTAATGTAGTATAACCTGGTTCCTGTATTAAGAAATATCAGGTTTCAATATGATTGCCTGAACAGGAGCCAGTCAATTCAAATTGAATTAAATGGCAATGCACAAAAATGTGTCTAGTGTAATTAGTGACCTAGTTAAGATTTCAATTGCTTTTTCCCTGGTTTATATGGAACCAGTTATATTTCTTTCTTGCAGTATTACTGAAATGTTTATCACTGGTATCACATTATATATTATACATTATATGTTATTATATCTCACTTTTATAAGAGACTAGAGACTTGCCCGTCAAAAATTACGGCAATCAAATTTGAATCCTGGCAAAGCTTTTTGCCACACAATGCAAGGTTCTCCCCTTTCTAACTTGCCAACCCACAACTTTCGTGGCCCGCAATGAGCACCGAAGGTGCTCATTGCGAGCCTCTCCCCCACTACTTTCCGGGCCTCGCAATGCAGGGGTCAGCCAACCCGCAGCTTTCGGGCCTCGCAATGAGCACCTTCGGCTCTCATCACAAGTTCCGCAATGAGTGCGAGCCTCTCCCCACTCTCTCCCGCCCTTGTCTCTTTGCCCTCTCTCTCCCTCCCCTGGGTTTTTCCCCTTGTCTCCCCCCCGCTCTTTCACCCCTGTGTCTCTTTCCCCCCATCCCCCCCCGTGTCTCTAACTTGCGGGCCTCGCCAACCCCCAACTTTCATGTGCGCTCATTGCGAGCCTCTCCCCCCTCTACTTTCCAGGCCTCGCAATGCAGGCGTCAGCCAACCCGCAACTTTCGAGCCTCACAATGAGCACCTTCGGCACTCATTACGAGCTCCGCAATGAGTGCCTTTGGCATTTATTGCGAGCCTTTCCCCACTCTCTCCCCCCCTTGTCTCTTTGCCCTCTCTCTCCTTCCCCTGGGTTTTTCTCCTGATCTCCCTCCACCTGTGTCTCCCCCCCTTCTCTCACCCCTGTGTCTCTTTCACCCCCACTCTCCCCCTCTAACTTGCGTGCCTCGCCAACCCACAACTTTCGTGCCCGCAATGAGCGCCAAAGGCGCTCATTACGAGCCTCTCCCACCTCTACTTTCTCAGCTTTGCGATGCAGGGGTCAGCCAACCCACAACCTTCGGTGCTCATCACGAGCTCCGCAATGAGCGCCTTTGGCACTCATTGCGAGTCTCTCCCTACTCTCTCCCTCCCTTGTCTCTTTGACCTCTCTCACTCCCCTGGCTTTTATTCCCCTTATCTCCCTCCCCTGTGTATTCCCCCCCCTCTCTCACCCCTATGTCTCTTTCCCCCCCACTTCTTCCCATGTGTCTTTCCACCCTCTCCTCCCTCTCCCTTTCTCCCCCCTCTCTCTCCTCTGTGCTCCTGTTTGCATTTGCGGGCTTGGGAAATTACACCAGTTAAATATCAAATTAGCTTGCAACCTCACTCACAGGCTCCCTGCATCTCCCCCTTTGCTGTGTGTGAGGTTGTAAGTTAATTTTGTAATTAAATGGCATCTTTTGGCGGTTTCCCAATGGCTTCTGAGTTACGGGCTTGAAAAAAAATGTTGGTCGTTAAATCCATAATTTTTTTGAAGCCTGCAACTCGTAAGCCACTTTGAGCCTCTTCCCCCCCCTCAAGCCAGTCACGTACGGCTCTCACGTACGGGCCTGGTCTCTCTCTCTCTGTCTTGTGTGTCTCTCTCTAAGTTCTTTCTCTCTGACCTGTCTCTCTCGGTCCTGGTGCGCTCTCTTTCTCTTTCTCTGTATGCTCTCGCTCTCTCTGCACTCTCTCTGTGCGCTCTTTTTCTCTGTGAGCTCTTTCTGTGCACTCTTCTGTGTGCTCTCTGCATTCTCTCTGTGCGCTTTCTGTCTGTGGACTCTCTCTCTCTCTGTGCTTTCTGTCTGTGCACTCTCTGTGTGCTTTCTGTCTGTGCATTCTCTCTTTGTCTGTGCGCTCTCTTTTGCTCTCTGTGTGTGATCTCTGTGCACCCTGTCTCTCTGTGCACTCTCTCTCTCTGTGCACTCTCTCTCTGTGCACTCTGTGCACTCTCTCTCTCTGTGCACTCTCTCACTCTGTACCCCTCTCTCTCTCTGTTGATCTCTGTGCATTCTCTCTTTCTGTCAGTTCTCTCTCTCACTGTGCGCTCTCTCTGTCTGCATTCTCTCTCTGTCTGCGATCTCTCTTTCGCTGTTTGTGTGGGTGCTGTCTGTGCGCAATCTCTCTCTTTGTACCCCTCCCTCTCTATGTTGATCTCTGTACGCTTTCTGTGTGTGTGCTCTCTCTTTCTGTGCACTGTCTCTGTGACTCTCTCTCTCTTGTGCTCTCTCTGTCTCTGCTCTCTGTGCACTCTCTTTCTGTGCGCTCTCTCTGTCTGTGAGCTTTCTTTTGCTATTTGTGTGTATGCTGTCTGTGTGTGATCTCCCTGTCTGTGCACTCTCTCTGCTCTCTGTCATTGCACTCTCTCTCTGTGCGCTCTCTTTAGGGGCACTCTCTTTCTTTCTGTGCACTCTGTATGTGGGCTCTCTCTCACTCTCTGTGTGGCTGTCTGTGTGTGTTCTCTCTTTCTGTACCCCCCCTTTCTGTGTGTCCCTCTCTGTCTCTGCTCTTTGTCTGTGCACTGTCTCTCTGTGCGCTCTCTCTCTCACTCTTTGTGCGCATTGTATGCGCCTCATTCAATTGCGATTTGGCCAATTGAATATGTCTCTAAATAAGCACATAGCGTATTTTTTGTAAAGACATTTTTAGTTGGTGAAAAGCTGTCTGTGCTCTCTCTCTCTCTGTGCTCTCTCTTGCTCTCTGTGTGTGCTGTCTGTGTGTGATCTATCTGTGCACTCTCTCTCTGTGTGCTCTCTGTCTGTGCACTCTTTCTCTCTGTGCACTCTGTCTGCGCTCTTTCTCTCTCTCGAGATTTGTGTGCTGTCTGTGTGCTCTCTCTCTGTACCCCTCCCTCTCTGCATTGATCTCTGTGTGCTCTCTGCGTGTGCGCTTTCTCCATCTGCGCTCTGTGTGCACTGCTGTCTGTGTGCTCTCTCTGTCTCTATACCCCTCCCTCTCTGGCAATCTCTGTGTGCTCTCTGTCTGTTCACTCTCTCTGCTTTCTATCTGTGTACTCTCTCTCTGTGCGCTCTGTTGGTGCACTCTGTCTCTTTGCACTCTCTCTCTCTGAGCTGTCTTTGTGCGCCCTCTCGGTCTGTGTGCTCTATGCTCTGTATTTCTTTCTCTCTCTGTCCCCCGCCCTCTCTGTACCTGTCTCTCTCTGTACCCCTCTCTCTCTCTGTACCTGTCTCTCTCTCTGTGTACTTCTCTCCCTCTCTCCCTCACTTTGCTGTCTTTCTCTGAAATGCAAATGACCGCCAGCTTCTGTTAAGATCAGGTTGTAGTCCCCTCCCCCACTGATGTCATAGCCATGCCCCCTTGATGACATCAGCATTAGCAACATTTTTTGCTGCTTACAACTATATATGTGGTGCTTATTAAAGCAAATGATTGTGTAAGATAATGATGGGTTTGTATACATTTTTCCTTTTTTTTATTTGAAAATTGAATTTGCATAATACTTTACAAAATATATTTGCTTTGTTGTTGTATGTGTAGATCAGCGGTTCCCAAACCTCTCCTTCAGTGTAATGGTGTGTGAACACAGGTAAGGCAATTAGTATTCAACAGGCAATGGAGCCTCTAATTGCGTCACCTGTGTTCACACACTGTTACATTGAAATCTTGACCTGTCTGGGGAGCCCTGAGGAGAGGTTTGGGAACAACTGGACTGTAGACAATAACTGGGATGTTATAAAAACACACACACTGAAATATTTCCCACTAAAAATCACAATGCCAAAAACAATTTGTGATGGTGCGTGGATGATCTGACTGGTAGACATCTAAAGACTGCAAGGAGACATCTAAAGACTACAAAAAGCAGCACAGACAAGGCAGTAAGGAATAATTATTTATATAGGTTCATTGATTACAACTTGGTATTTATTAACTTTTAAAACAAAAAAAATATACTTGTGGAACTGTAATAGTTATTTAGTCATATCTTAATTGAAACTACAAATACACCAATGAAATGTACGTAGAAAGTCAGATATCCAGAAAAGGTTGAAAAAATGGATAAAATAAGCAAATATCTGAATAAGGAAATACAGTATTTTTCTATTACATGTTATTCTGTACCTCAGTACTGCCTTAAAATAGAGACGTTAATTAAAACTTTTACAGAAAGGGCAAAAAATAAATAGAACAGTCTTACAACTGAAGTATTAGGGACAAATGCAGTATATGAATTCAAACATATGGCTGTTCAAGGGATTTAAGATGCCAGAAATAGAATGGCAGACTAGATGAGACCACTGGTTATTATTTACTGACAAATGTATGTTTCTACTTTCATTTGTATTTTTCAATTACATTTGATTGACAGCCACAGCCCCTCTTAATTTTCTTACTAAAGCACCTCCTTCCTTCATCACCATCCCCAGCCACTCCCTCCTCTTAATTTTACCCCCCTCCCCGAAACCCCTTCCTAATAAAGCTACCTTCCCTAAATATTCACCTCGCCCTCTAAATACTCTACAAGACCCCTTTCCAAAGCAGATTCCTTGTCCCAGACCCCTTCCCAAAGCAGAACCCCAGACCACATCCCAAAGAAGATCCTCTCATCCAAGATTGATTCCCAAAGCAGAATCCCTCCCCCGAATCCCTTCCAAAAGTATCTTCCCTTCACTTCCCCAATTCCCTTCCCAAAGCTGATTCCCATGCCAGACCCCTTCCAAAGCAGATTCCTTGTCCCAGACCCCTTCCCAATGCAGAACCCCTGCCCCAGACCACACCCCAAATAAGATCCTCTCATCCAAGATTGATTCCCAAAGCAGAATCCCTCCCCCGAATCCCTTCCAAAAGTATCTTCCCTTCATTTCCCCAATCCCCTTCCCAAAGTCGATTTCCCTACCAGACCTCTTCCCAAAGCAGATTCTCCTCCTCGGATCACTTGCCAAAGCAAAGCCCCTTCCTCAGACCCCTTCACACGCCCAGACCCCTTCCCTTAATAGATTATCTGCCATAGACCCTTTCCCATAGCAGATCTTATTAAAGATAAATGTCTTATTAAAATTCATACCTCCTATTGTTAGGGAATTACATTGGTCCTTTAACAATAAATAACAGAGAATACAATGCAAACTGTTTAGAAAAAAAGATTGCCATTATTATCTAAAAAAAACATTAAACCCTTAACAAATTTTTCTAGGTACAATGGTAACATAAGCAGAAAAGTATATATATCTTTCTGCGTTATAAATGTAATAAGTCCATCATGTGTATTGTTCAGAGAACATTGCAAAGATTTAACCTATTAAAACAATTTTTGGTCCAAGTAATTTTCGAAACCTCTATGTTCATCTCATTTCATTTTTAATGACGTGCTTGGCAAAAGTAGATCAATATGTAATTTGTAATTTCATTTTAGTCTATTTATCAATACAATTGCTACCAAAAAGTCATTTGCAGGAATAAATTGCAAACTGAATACCAAGAATTATTTTGTATGTTGTTTGTTAATCAAAACTGTTCTCTAGCAATTTAAAAATGATATTGAATTTTGCAAAACAGGCATTATACATCTGTATGCAGAAGATTATTCTGTGGAGAAGATATTTTTTAATATATTATGTAAATGTGCATGCCAGTAATAAAAAACAAACAATTAGATGGACACTGAAGCCGTAATGTGGAGCAGTTAAAAACCAAGTAGTTTTATAGTTTATAGTTTTATAGTTGTTTTAAAATGTCGCATTGTTTACTTTTATAGAGCTCAAATAGTTTTTTTAACTTGAGCCTAAGCATATTTAATGGGCTCCCTGGTGGTCCAGTGATTAGGATTCAGTGCTTTCAACACTGCAACCTGGGTTTGATTCCAGTCAGTACTTGGGTGGGAGACCACCTAGGAATACCAGGAGCTGTATGCTGTGGCCAATTGGAGAAGGAACTGGCAACCCACTCAGTATATCTGCCATGAGAACCCAGTGGATCAACATGACCATGGACATAAAGACTTGCCTGGTGCGTTATGGTCCATGAGATCACAGAGAGTCGGAAATGACTGAATGATGCAAAGACTGCACCAAATAAATCATTAAGATCATAGACTCATTCTCTTAGGTTCTAAAATGAACAATAAATTATTAGCCCCCTCTCAATTCTCATATTTGTCTTTACTGCAATAATATATTCCAAATTATTTCCCTTTTGACGTTATACTTTGAAGCAGAAAGGATAAACTCGCATTTTGCCAGTAGGTTGCTATTTAAGGGCCTCATTCAAATGTGATTTGGCCAATTGAATAGGGCTCCATATAAGCACATAGCATCAATTTGAACATGCAAAACGTTTTTCTCTTGGTTTTATGATGTACAGCAGTATTGATGAATGCCAAGTCCCTTTAATTTTTTTTAATAGTCTCTCTTTCTCTCTCTGTCACTATAATAGTTGTCAGTTTCCGGAACGCTTACGATGTTTGTCACACTTTGCGAGCCTCCCAAAGCCTTACACCAAGCAGTAACTTTTACACCAAGGCAGTAACACTTTTACACCAAGGCACCAAGGCAGTAACACTATTACACCAAGGCAGAAACACACTTACACCAAGGCAGAAACACACTTACACCAAGGCAGAATCACTTACACCAAGGCAGAATCACTTACACCAAGGCAGAATCACTTACACCAAGGCAGAAACACTTACACCAAGGCATTAACACTTACACCAAGGCAGTAACATTTACTTTCAACAAGGCACCAAGGCAGTAACACTTTTACACCCAGGCACCAAGGCAGTAACACTTTTACACCAAGGCAGTAACACTTTTACACCAAGGCAGTAACACACTTACACCAAGGCAGAAACACACTTACACCAAGGCAGAAACACACTTACACCAAGGCAGTAACACACTTACACCAAGGCAGTAACACACTTACACCAAGGCAGTAACACACTTACACCAAGGCAGAAACACTTAAACCAAGGCAGTAACACACTTACACCAAGGCAGAAACACACTTACACCAAGGCAGTAACACACTTACACCAAGGCAGTAACACACTTACACCAAGGCAGTAACACACTTACACCAAGGCAGCAACACACTTACACCAAGGCAGCAACACACTTACACCAAGGCAGTAACACTTAAACCAAGGCAGTAACACTTACAACAAGGCACCAAGGCAGTATCACTTTTACACCAAGGCAGTAACAATTTTACACCAAGGCAGTAACACACTTACACCAAGGCAGTAACACTTACACCAAGGCAGTAACACTTTTACACCAAGGCAGTAACACACTTACACCAAGGCAGAAACACACTTACACCAAGGCAGTACCACTTACACCAGGGCAGTAACACTTACTTACACCAAGACACCAACAACAGCCCTATTAAATTGCAATTCGGCAAATTCTAAAGGGCTCTATATAAGCACAGAGCATATTTTTTTTACAGAAGTTTTTAGTTAGTGAAGACCTTACTTGTAGATAGAAGTTCACTGACTAAAAACTTTTGAAAAAAAAAATTGCTATGTGCTTATATAGAGCCCTTTAGAATTTGGCGAATTGCAATTTAAGAAGGTTGCAAGGCAGTAACACTTTCTATTTAAATAGTTGTATAATAAGAAATTGGAGACAGCAAGTATTCAGACATTTCAATGTACTGCAACTGCCAAGTAAAAAAAAGCAACACATGTCAAGTGGAGAGAAATTAAAACCATTGTTAAGAAATGGAGCACCCTATGGGTCAAGCGTTATACAAAACATGCTTGCTGCCAACAAACATTTAAAATATGAAAACAGAACCAACTACAAAATAATGAGAGCCAACTGTCTGGCTGGCTCATGCTCCATGATAAACACTCTCCTTTTTCAGTGATCACTCCCTTCCTGAATATGATGTCCAGGGGGTCCCAAAGTACTTTGTGGGACTGTTGGACTGTGGGGGGCCTGGATTAAAATGGATTATTGCTATCTTTTCTTCATTCTCTCCCCTGACACTGACTTCCTCGTCTGGACACTTGGACTTGCATACAATAATTAACCACAGACTCAAGTATGGGAGTAAAACGGGCCACAGCTTTATTGGAATAACAATAAACTAAAAGGAGGAGGAGCCCGACTAGAGGCAGTAACCTCATGCCCTGAGCACGTCCCAGGGCCCCCCAATGCCGTCAACAAGCACACCCATGAGGTAGGAGTGGCCCCCATTTTGGCCACTGTTCCGGGCCACTCCCCTCCCGCCAACACAAAAACATTGTAACTCACTTTACATATATCAAATGATTAATCCAAAATTATACTGCTTATCTCTTATTTAACTCTATAATTATAAAAAATAATAATAATAATATACATTTTGTTAAGTCAACTTTTTGCATTCATTTTTAATTTTAATCATAAGTTAACCATTACAAAATTTGAACAAAAAAGGGGGTTGTGTCAGCTATGCTCAGTCTGTTAGAAGTGCGCAATTCAGTGGACGCACCGCTCCTCGTGGCCCTGAGAGCTAATCAGAGTGCACCCAGGCTCCGCCGGGTCAAGGGGTGCTTCCTCAGAACCAGAAGCCAGGGGCAGCGTTCGGACCCTACAATAGCCCAGCATGATCCATTAGGTGTATACAAAAATTAACCTCAGACTCAAGTATGGGAGTTAAACGTGCCACAGCTTTATTGGGATAACAGTTAACACTTTAACAATACCAATAAACTAGAAGGAGGAGAAGCCCGACCAGAGTTAGTAACCCAATGCCGTCAACAAGCATGCTCATGAGGAAGGTGCAGCCCCCATTTTGGCTCCCGGGCCGGGCCACACCCCACCCACCACAGAGTAGGCAAAGGATACCTCAGGCGGCTGCAATCCCCTATTTTGAAGGCCCGCTTAACTCCTTCCCTGAGCTCAAGCATCATGAGCGCCAATCCTATGTTGGTTAGGTGTAACCCATCCGAAAGTCATTAGGCCGTATGACTATAAACCCCAATTTCCTTATAAAACCAGCCATTAGTTTGTTAACCTTCCGACGGGCTCTGTCTAGGTTTTCGGGGTTCCTGGCATACCTCTACGCTCTCCTCTTTATAATTTCTGACCAGATTATGAACACCCCAGGAAATGTAGTTTGCCAATTCTCTATATCCCTCTTCATATCTCTAACCAAACGCTTCATGGGGACTAAACCAAGATCATTACCTCCCACATGAATAAGAAGGAGACTTGAACTTCCAAAGCGGTGGGCATAAGTCTCCAGCAGCCCACTCACCTGTGCCCAACGTAAGCTGCGGATGCCACACCACTGCACCTGCAGGTACGACTCACCCAGCTGCGAGTTATCACTTGTGACCATGGCAAACCGGTGGGCCCTGTAGATGTAAGAGTGGCCAACAATCCACAGTTGCTTCCTCTGGACTGAAAAAGAGATAGAGAAGGAACTGTTAGGCCGCTGTTAATGGGCTCATATACGACCGAAAGTGCAGAGATTCCCATCTCCCTATTCTTTTGACCACTTCCTCATGTATACCCAGACGTGCTGCCTCTGTTGCTGCACCTATCCAAAACTAATTGGTTCCAAAATCTGCTTGATTAAAACCCAGACGTTGCAGGGATATTTCCAACACTTTGTCAAATTGAAAACGGGAAATCGACAGGCCATTTTCGTGTATTAACAGCAGACCGAGAAAACCTGGTCACTGCTGCAGATAGAGTCTCACACATTCTTGCGAGCAACAATCTGTACCTAATTCCTTCCCTTTGCAGACAGGTATACACCAACTGAACTCCCCCAGACCCTTGCCTGCAAGCCGCTAGTGAAAACGCTAGCTAAAAGGCTGTACGGAAAAGCAAGTATTCGTAAGGTAGCGTACATATCGCAACCAAAACAGGTGAAAGGCGCAGCAATAGGGAGAAAGTAATTGGCTGCCTACTGTCCTGCCTAAGCTCGCCTTTACACATGCCTTTGTTTGACCACAAACTCCTCGGTCAGGTCCCTTAACCCAGCTTGTTTAAACATGAAAGCTAGGGCCGCTACCTGACTACCCAGGGATACCCTGGAACTACCGTTTTCTTTGCAACAAAGCAAAAACCACAACAATATGCCCAAGGTATTTTCTACTATTTCAGTTCCTCTGGCCAATAACACCAAATCGTTCCATCTATACTTTTTTTATGCGTTCCAGGTAGCAGGTGCTAAGGATCGCCTTATCAGACGAGCTATCTCTCCCCTCCAAGCTCCCAAAGCTCCGGAGGGATGCTGTCTCTCTGTAACCTGGCTTCTAGTGCCAGCCTCTCCCCTGAAAGCGAAAAAGTGCATCAACGTTCCCACTGTTACAACCAGGTGTGCTCCTTGCCCTACACCACTAATTCAGAAGAAGGCATACAAGCACCAAATGTCGAATCAAGCGTACTACTGGTATGGAAGACGCCGTCATGGTGTTAATTGCCTGCACGACTGCCATGTTGTCTGTAAAGAAAATCCTCAAGGTAGTAGCCGGATTCGGCGCACGTCACCCATTGCAAGAAAGTGCTGAAAGTCTTGAAATATGCACATGAAATGAAACAACCCACTGGGAGGCAGAGATCCACATAGTTCATATTATCACAACTGCAACCCAAAAGCCTATGACTAGCTAGATTAAGTGGCAGGAGACAGAACGCTGACTCAATGTCCACTTTTGACATCAAGGCCCCTACACCTGCATTCCTGACTATTTCAGTAGCCGAGTAACATGAGGCATAGGACACTGAAAAGTAATCTTTATCTATGACATCATTAACTGAGCTGCCCCTAGGATGGGAAAGGTGGTGAATTAAATGGAAGTTACCCTTTTCCTTTTTTGGGACCAATGGAGAGACTATCAAGTCAGGTACCGGAGGATGCTGGAACGGCCCTGCCATCCTACCAAGCTGAACTTCCTTAAGTAACTTGGTTTGAACCCACTAGTGACCAGGGAGCAAACTACCATGGGTCTTAGTGACCCATCCGAGATCTGCAGGGCTTCAGAGAGAGGCACACCCCCCCATCAGGTAAGAGGGTTGCAGCGCTAGAAATCCTGTTCTCCTATTCTATCCAAAAGCAATGTCTTCAGTAACTAAAAACTTCTGTAAAAAAATGCTTTGTGCTTATATAGAGCCTTATTCAATTGGCCGAATCGCAATTTAATAAGGCTGTTAGTTTGTTTCCGAAGGGACTAGCAATCTCAGGGCCTCATTCAAATGCGATTTGATCAATTGAATAGGGCTCTATATAAGCACATAGCATAGTTTTTTACAGACGTTTTTAGTTAGTGAAGACCTTGCTTTTGGTATTGCAAAATGAATACCCAGACTAAATTTTGCAATACAGGATTATTATTTTAAATATTCTAAGCAGATACATTTATATATTTTGCTAATAAATCAATTATATTACAACTCATTAAACTATTACCAATATATATATATATATATTGATCAGTTTCTTCTATCACCTATTAGATATTTACAGCCTTAGGGCCTCATTCAATTGTGAAGCACATAACGTATTTTTTTAAAGAAGTTTTTAGTTAGTAAGCATCTATCCAAAAGCAAGGATTTCATTAACTAAAAACTTCTTTAAAAAAAATATGCTATGTGCTTATTTAGAGCCCTATTCAATTGACCAAATCGCAATTGAATGAGGGCCTTATTAAATTGCGATTCAGCAAATTTAAAAGGGCTCTATTTAAGAACCTTGCTTTTGGATAGAAGTTCACTAACTAAAATTTGCTGAATCGCAATTTAATAAGGCTGATGGTTTGCTAAAGTATTTTTCCTTTGATTGCCATATAGCTCTACTGGGTGTATAATTATATATTTGGCTAATACATAAAGGCCCTCATTCAATTGCTATTTTGGCCAATTAAATAGGGGTCTAAATAAGCACATGACATATTTTTTTAAAGAAGTTTTTAGTTACTAAACATCTATCCAAAAACAAGGTTTTCACTAACTAAAAACTTATTTAAAAAATATATGTTATGTGCTTATTTAGAGCACTATTCAATTGAATGAGGGCCTATGTTGGTATGCTATATCGATAAGATTGATTTTGTTTTTGCTTATTAACTACTGAATGGAGATATTGATTAATAGTATTTAATTGTTACTTTATCCTTTTTTAATATTATTCGAGAAGGTTTCTGTTGGTAGAGATGGTAGGATGGTTTATGTTCCATAATATTAGTCACTAGAATATTGCCTGTCAAAAAATGACGGGAATGAAATTGTAAGTGAGCTAATGCTGTTTGGTGTATGGTAATCAAATAAATAATACATTAATATAGTAATATACTTTACCTATTTTCAAGTAATATATGCAGGAAGCATTATGTTGAAGAGCTGGCAATCTGTTTTCATGTTGCTGCATCATCAGTGCTGTGGAGCTGCTGTGTAAGTGTCAGGTTTGAAATAGTGTGCGTGCGCGAGGAAAATCCGTTAGGGTAGCTGTGTACTTCCGCATTGTATAAGTTATTGTTCTTAAATGGCGCCTAATGTGTGGTATGTGGCTGTGGCTGATTTAGCGTCCTTGTTTTCGGATGTTGTCCGACTTTTTAGGAAAATCCATAGGTGTTTGGTGGTGTTTTGCGTGTTTAGGGTCCTTTAGCCTCGTTTTCGTTTTGTTCGGCGGCCATTTTTTCTCTCACTTAGGGGATTTTCGGGTGACTAAACTCCGAAATTTGGACTTAAATGGAGGTGTAACTTCACTTGCAGAGGTCCTGGGTGTCACCCCTTGCTGTGGGTAAGCTTTTTATCTGTTTGTTGTGTGTATTTATTGTGTTTGTAATGTTTTTGGGGTCTCGTACTTTTTTTTCGAAAAATCCGTAGGTGTTTGGTGGTGTTTTGCATCTTTAGAGTGCTGTAGCCTCGTTTAAATTTGTTTCAGCGGCCATATTTTCTCTCGCTTATGGGATTTTTGGGTGTCTAAACTCTTTTATTTGGAGTTAAATTGAGGTGTAACTTCAGTTTCAAGGTCCTGTGTGCCCCCCCCTTGCTGTAGCTAATCTGTTTATGTATTTCTTGTGTGTATTTCTTGTGTTTTTCATGTTTTCATGTGCGCGGGTTTCGACCGTTTTTTTGCCGAGGTCTTAATGGGTCGTAACGTGTCTTGTATTTTGGTTTCGTAACTCCGTAAATTTTGCGAGGGCCGCGGGCTCGCTACACGAGCCCGCAGTGTTAGCAACAGCACGCATGCTCACAATTATATATGTGATATTAATATTGTTTTAATTTGATTGCGTTATTAACATCTGTGAATTAATGATATATTACTAATTAAGATTATTATATTATAATTTTATTGTGTTATTCTCAATAAACCCTATTTTATTTAAGAGCTATATTTGTCTATAAATCGACTTTATACTCAAATAACTTATACTGATTAGTTTGAATATCTTGATATAGACATCTTGACAGTGCAATGCTATTATCTATTTTTTCCTAGGAGTAAATATGATTTATTGTACTCATATTGCTGAGTGATGTTTCCCTAGGATGATATATGGTCATGGTTAGGCTTGAAATGCATGATTTCCCCTGGGGCTTCCAATAAAATGGAAAACTAGTTTCTATGAAGCCCAACAGAAGTAGTAGGTTGCCATACTGGACCACTGTTTATCTCATGCCCTTATGTAATTTGCTCAATCATCCATAAAATAAAAACTTTCTGGAGCCTCATCTCCTTCTGCCAGAATATTAAATTGTGTTACTGTTGCAAGTCATGTATTTATGCTTGTCCTTCATCCTCTTGTGTCATTCCCCGATCATTTCTAGACTGTAAACTATGCAGAGCAGGGTCTCTAACTCCCTTTATAAGAGAGTGTTTGCATTGTCTGAAGTCTCATTTATTTGCTATAACCCTTTATCCTTGCATATGCTCTCCAGATCAGGCATCTCAATTAGTCTTTTAAATGTTTAAAGGACCATTGTGTCAAAGATTTTTTTCAAAGGTATACTGCCCATGCAGGCAAAATGCCAAAAGATAATAATTCTGCATGTTATAAAAAACATTATTTAAAACAAATTTATTTTATTCAATTTGATTCAATTTGCAGCTCTGATCAAGCACCACATTCCTCCATTGCTGTTGAGCCACTCTATTAGAATTTGCAGCTCTGATCAAACACCACATTCCTCCATTGCTGTTGCACCACTCTATTTGGATTCCATGTACATTATGGGTGTGTGTGTTACTACTGCCCTTCTAGGCTCTGTGAGTGAGCCTCTGTGAGTGAGCCTTGCACCGGTTGCACCGGCGGTAGCTCCGCCTCTGTGTCCTATGGCAGACAGTCTTGATACCCAGTTTTAAGAGAAGTTATTATTCTAGAGCAGGGTCCTGCAACATATTATATTTCAGTAGCCAAACTATGGAACATTTCAGAGCATTCAGTATATATAAAATGTAGCATAGCTTACACTTTATAAGTCATGATTTTTAGTAAATAGCAATGATGTCTAAATATAATATATGAGACAGTAGCTAAACTAATATGTGATAATATATTGTTTAAAATACATTAAAAGTCAGATTTTATTTTCAGGTGCTGTCCAATGTGAGCATAGTACTAAAATATGAGTTACAACTTTTACTGTAATAAAACTATTGGTGCTGAATGTATAGTTTTTATGGTAAATAAGTAGTGATATATAGTGTCTCCAACAGACAGCAATACTATTACATAGTAAAATAAAAACTTATTGGAAATGAATGATAAATTACTGAATGAATCTGACAAATGTAAAGTAGAAAGCAGGAATTAGATACGTTAAATTAAAATTAATTAAATAAACATATATGGAATGAATTGTAAACTGCTAGTCCCTTTGTTAATCCTTGATCCTGTGTGATAACTATGTGCCTTATTCAATTGGAAGGCCACAGTTAGCGTTATACAGGCTGTAAGCCTGCAGGCTTGAGATTTGCTACAATTACAGAGCAATTCAATTGAACAAGGCCGCAAGTTAAAGGCCAAAGCCTCAACACCGTAAGCCCTTCCCGTGCCCGCAAGCTGTTAGGGGGCTGGAATAACATTGGTCCGCAGTTACAATCCAATCCTGTAATTACATGCGACACATGCGACGTCTTGCCTCTCAGCCAATAGAAACTGGGTTAGCCGAAGATGATTGACAGAGAGAGATTATAAAGTTGAGTTCAACTCGCCCATGCCTTGACTGTGTTGTAGATTCTCACAAAGTAGCACGCAGGTCCTGGAGTTAGTGGTTGGTTATAGAGAGAGAGAGAGAGTAGGCAAATTTGGAAAGCAGGATCTTATGGTTTTATTCTTTTTCATTATTCTAAATACTTAAATTTGATTACACATATTTACAGAATACACATAATATAAATACACATATATTAAATAACACACATAGATACACATAGAGCTAGGTAAGTCAAGAGGCTGGGGGCCAGCACATTGGGGGCCAGCACCAGTGACATTTGACCCCACTGTCCCCTTCCTCCAAAGACTGAGCTTATCACCAGGGCCCTCCGACTGGATGGACAAACGGGGCTTGCCCCCAGCTCCTCTTCCCCCCAGCAGTGGGTCAGACTGGCCACCACCATCAGGCACACAAGCATCATCACAGAGCGAGGCTCCATCTGGGCCACAGAACCTCCCTACTGTGCCACCACCACCGCCACCTCCTCACCCAGCAATGCCCCCGCCCACGGACCTCCATCCCCATCACCACCAACAGCACTCCTCAGTGACAATCTATTGGTCCAAATGTTAAAGTTATCTAGTCTGGCTACAGAGTAAAGAATATAGCATCTTCTGCATCTGCAAGCATTTTCAAAGAAATTAAGTAATTGTAAGATATCCCCAGTGCCTCTCAGATAGACAGTCCTTCAATGAAAGCCCCCCGCCCTTAACATGTAGCTCCCACAATATTAAAGCTATCATATAACCAGATATCTAAGACATGATTGTTGTTAGCTTAAATGTTGACTAATACAGCTATGTTGGAGGACTTGCAAAGTCTCACAATGGCATGTTAATGACAGGCAGCATTAATATATGCACTAGTGAAGCATGTGATCCTAACCTTAATATCAGTCTGAGAACAGATCCTTGGGTCTGATGTAAGTAACATTGAATCTGGCTGCTGACCTTTGTGTCCTCTCTGTATTAATGGGTATTTTCCCGTATTGCTGATATCATGAGTATCCTTTAACATGTGCTAACACTGTATAGCTAATGGGTGTGATATCAATGTTGATTAATGTCAGAACTTCTATATGAATAAAGTTCTATCTTATATGAATATTATGGAATAATATGATATTCCAATTATTAACCACTATTTTTATATCCATTGTATTAATATTTTATATGCTGTTATATTTATATATATACCTACACATGCAATTCTATTACTTGAAAACATCTATGTGAAAGATATATTTTCATAGCTGCTCACCAGTGAATTATCCATGATTTGAATAATCCATTGTTCTATAAGAGATAAATATCTGACTGAACTCATAAGTCTAGGTAATAAAATCACTCCTTAAATATTCACATGTGAAAATATTCGCTTCATAGACATTAAGTCTGGTAAACATAGTAAATCTGTCAAATTGATAACATTCTTATGACTTCATCTTGTTTATAGGTAAAGGGTCAAAGGGTCATTAGCTAATTAAAAGGGATAAAAATTCAAAGGTCTGAGAGCGCCATCTTATGGTTATAGGAATAAATGTCTCTATAGGAAAATATATTCTTTGTAAAATTTAAATAAATGATGACCTCATGAAAAGATTTTATTGGTTAATAGATACTTAAACTGATTTGGGATTCTGATAGGCAAATAAGCAAGAGGTATAATTATGGATAGAGACAGGATCTAAGAGAGGAAGGAGAAAAAAAAAAAAAAAAAACAAAGAGAGAAAAAGAGAAACAACAGGAGAGAGAGAAAAGAGAGAAAAGAAAGGAAGAGATAAGAAAACTTCTACCTTGTGGAAAAGCCAAACAACTTTGGAATTAACTAGTGGAATTGTGTCATAATTGGTAATGTATAAATTGAGATATTTTATTTTATGATATAATTGAGAATTATTACCATAATTTCTCTGTTTGGTTTATTTCTTATCAAAAAGTTATTTAGATTTCCTTTTGTCATTGAAATTTATACTCCGGATATAAATTTTGATACAAAATTAGATATCTCATTTTTCTTTTTGACCAATACAGACAAATTGACCTACTTAGCTAACTTATCAATTATATTATAAAATACTTTACTTATTGTGTGATATTCAATATATTCCTGTATAGCTGCATATATTTTAATATCATTAGACATTGTTAGTACATGCTAAAACGTTATTAAGAATGAATTTTATTAATTGATTTATCTGATTTTTTTTATTCTATGGGTTGCTATCCCAGGTTTTATTGTTCATGTGAATGAAGTACACTCTTATATTGAAATTTTAGGACTGCATAGAAAATATCATAAATAATAAGTATATCAATATGATGTATTGATTTTCTTTTATTTATCTGACTGGCTATACTGTGTTTTATCTGCATTTGATCTTGATATATTACTGTGTTATATTTACATTTGATTTTGATATATTATTGTGTTATATTTACATTTTGATTTGATATATTACATTTTTTCATTAGACTAGTTGATTTTGATATTTTCAATAAATGTTATTTTATAAAAAGGAATATGTGTCTATAAATTGATTCTGAACTCAATATTCAGTATTCTATATTATATAGAAAATAATATGTCGTATTAACCCCGACATATTTGGAGGCCCCAGCGAGATATATATCTTTATAGACACGTGGTCAATTATTTAATTGATTTAAAACTTTTTATTGAATAACATTTGTTAAGAAGAAAATAAAATGGCTGAAGGTGTTTTTGGTTCTGAAACAGTAGGAGCATTATCTTTAGATGACATAATTGGTCATGGTAAACAGGGAATGGAGTTGTTAGTTAAAACTTTAGTTTCAAATGTATATCCTGTTTGTGAATACAGGGAACAGTTGTCAGAATATTTGGCTAAAATACATCCTGAAATTGATGGTGATACAATTGATGATTGGTTCAAAGATAAAATTTTGTTAACAACCATGATGAGCACTATAAATGCAATTCAAATTAAATCAGAAAGAAAGAAGCATTTAGCTAGGTTATCTACTGTTTGGATGGAATTAGCCAGAAGCTGGAAATATCAAAATTCCCAAAAAGAAATTACCATAAAAGATTTAAATAATCAGATCCAAGACATTGCTATTACTTGTCAAACTCTGAGAGATTTACATGGAGAAAAAACGCAGCTAGCAGAGCAGCAATCTATCAAAATTCAAGAATTAAGGAAAACAGTTGTTGAAACGACAGAGACATTTAACGCAGCCCAAAATTTAAATGGTAAATATTCAGAGAAATGCAATGAATTACAGGCAGAAATAAATACATTGGTAGCTGAGCGTGCAAGAGATACCAGTGAGGAAAGTCAAAAATTAGTTCAATTTGAGGAATTGTCTGAGAAATGTGAATACTTAAATGAGAAAGCTGAATATGCTGATAAACTAGCACAAAAGTATGTTCAGGCTTGTCAGGATTTAAAAATAGAACAGAAGAAATTGCAACAAAAGATTGAAATTTTAACTCAAGAATTAACTGACAAGAAAATTCATGAGGCTGAGATACTTGTAGAGAATAAAAAGATCCAAAAATTACTGACTATAGCTAAGAATGAGATTAAACAATACCAACAAGATGTTGAAAATCTAAAAATGGATTTAAATAGGGCTCAAGATTACGCCTCAAGCAAGATTGTGATGAAGGATTTTAGTGATTCTGAGGAAGAATTAGAAATAGTACCTTCAAGGAATAGACATAAACGATCACCTATAAAAATCTTACATAGCTCTAAAAATGAGACTGACAGTGATGAAGATATACGATCAAATAAAAGACTCTCTTTCCATGAGAAAGCCCAGGCTATAAGAAAATTAATTAAACCTTACACCAAAAATTCTAAATTGTCCATAGAAGACCACCTTGATTCACTAGAAAGGGTGATGGTTGAACTAGGGATAAGGGGGGCTAATGATAAAATATCATACCTCCTTTGGTCATTTGATAGCTCTTATACCTCATTTTTCACCTCTCTCCATGACAGCGATATAAATGATTGGGAGATATATAAATCTGAGGTGAGAAAATACTTTTCTGAGTATAGAAACCCACAGGCTGCTATGAAAGCAGTTCATAACCTAAAATGTAAGCCTGACGAAAGTCCAAAAGAATTTTTAATCACCTTAAAACACGCTTATAGACAGACTGCGAAAAAGACAGACCCAGAATCTCCTGAATTTAAGAGAATTTACTTCCATGCACTACCTTTGTACATTCAGAGAAATATGGCGCGTGATTTTGATGACGCCAAGCCTTTAAGTTGGTTGGTAAATGAATGTACTAAAATATATGAGATTCAGCTTGATGATGGGAATAATTATAAGCGAAGGGAAAAATTTAATAATCAAACTGTGGCAGAAATTTCTGTTAAACCTAAATTACAGTATGAGACAGGTACAAAGTCTTACGCAGATGTCGTTAAAAATTCGAACAAATCAAGTCAGGCACAGTTATCATTTAGGCCAGTAAAAATTGCAAGTGAAAAATCTCAAAATACAAATAATGATTCTTTTTATGTTAGTCCAAATTACAGAGGAAACAATCCTATTAAAAATTATGTCTGGAGAACAAAATCTCCTAGTGCAGAAGGGAGATTAACCCCTCCAATGCCTAACACTTCAAATTATTCAGAGAATCAAAGGGTTAAAAGATATAGCCAAAACCAAGATTCTAAACCATCATCTAATTTAGAAGAGCAGGTTAAACTTTTGACACAACAGATGGCTGCATTTATGGCAGGATTTACTACTCAGTCAGTGAGAAATGATCCAACCCAAAATGGTCAAAATTCTCAAAGCCAAAGCCAATGACTAAATACTAATTGTGAAAATAGATTAATGATCAATAACACAAACAGAAGTGATACTAGTGAATCCCCTGATTCAAATAAAAATATAAAAATATGTCCTAAAAAGAATGTTGATAATATATTCCATTTTCCTTCAGAAATTCCTATTCAGCAAGGAAGGAGTGTTGAACCTTTAAGCTCACATGAGGTAACACAGACTGAACTAGTGTCTACCGGTAAAGGATTAATAGTTGAAATAGAAGAGCATTGCAATGTCATGACAGATGATTTATTACCTGTTCAGTTTATTGAAAGTGAAACAAATGTTAATCAGGAAATTGCTGATAATCCTACAGAAATAGTTATAAATTGGATAGATCATACTCCACAATCTGACTTCTCAAATAAAAATAAACAATGGAAGAAGTTAGATATTTTAAGACATACACATTTCTTATGTGAAATGGAGGAAATACAGAACCGATATTATGTTTCTATTGGTATACAGAATGTTGAAACCTTAAATCATAAAGCATTAATTGATACAGGTTCCCAAGTCACTGTAATTTCCAAAGAGACCTATGAGGAAATTGAGAGTAAAACCAAAAAGAAAACTATTCTGAAACCATTCGTGGGAACTGTTAGAAATTTTGATGGTATTAAAGTTAATACTGTAGGCCATGTGTGGTTAGATATCAGAATAGGAAATAAACAAATGAAACATCCATTTATTATAGTGGATATTCCTAGTTACAAAATTATAATTGGGACTGATTTACTTAGAAGATTTAGTCCAGTAATTGATTTTATTGATGGTGTGATATGGTCACAAGTTAAATTTCCCATCAATTATGATCAGGTTAAACAACCTCATATGCAAAGGAACTGTCATGTTATTGAGAAAAAGGAGGAATCAGTAGAGATTCACTTCCAAAACAATCGAATGCCTGAAATGACAGTACTTAAATGTAAAGACATTAATGGAGAACAAATAAATAATGAAAATGTGATCCAAATTGATCAGGCGCATATTAAAAATATTCAAATAGAGGGAAATGTATTAACTATCTCTTTAAATAAGAACGACTCTAAGCCTTTAAACATAAGTAAACACTCTAGATTTCTAGTGGAAATAGAAACCAATGATGAAGGTTTATTTATTCCTGTTGATATTCCAGGTATGAGAAATTCTCAACAAGCAAAACTAGCTCTAAAACATGAGCATAGCTATGTTAATGAGAGCTTATTAAAACAAATAAAGAATATTAATTTAATCCGAAATACACAACCCGATGATCAATGGGTATGTAAAATAGATCATGAAACTTCAACTCATGCTATTATGGCAAAATGTTTATTACCTCTTTTCATTGGGGGTAAAAGGATTCTGCACTTATTCTTAGTTATTCAGGATTCCCAATATCCAATTTATATTGGAAATGATCTATTACATCGCTTTGCATCCCAAATTGATTTAATCAATAATGTTATTTGGTCCAGACTACAGGATAAGCCCTTAGAATTCCTAAATGACTCAGAAGCATTGAAAACTGCACAACAAATGCCTTATGCAGTAACCGTGCAAATGGACCAAAGTGTTACAGTACCAGAGGGGGTGGCACAATTTCCTCTCCCTTTACAGGTAAAAAGGGGTCAAAAGATTAAAGGTATTGATGCCTTTGTAAATCTTAGTCATCAGATGCAACAAAAAGGCCTCACCCTCACTCATACACCTCTAATTACTATAACACAGGTATCATTCATTATTCTGGTAAATAACACAGCATCCCATCCAATACGTTTGGAGAAGGGATCCCTAATAGGTATGGCTATAGATTCTGAGTATTTTACTTCTGAGTTTATGAATATTGTTATTGGTTTGATACCAGAGAATTACGTAAATGATGACCAGATTATGGATCAGTGTTTTGGCACACAACCTGAGGGATTATTTACTGTCCAGTCTATTTATCCCTTTAGTTTCACTGAAAGTAACTGTGATATTATGGATAACGAACTTGTTTTTAACCAAACAATTGATGAACGAGAATATGAGAAGTATCAGAACACTGAGACGCAGGTAAGTATGATCACTACTGATTTGTCTACACAATTGGAGGAGACTTATGAGATTAGTCAGCCTGAGGTATTCCCTGGGTTTAGAGAAAGAGTTGAGGAACAGATAGCCTTAGCTAGCGAATGTTCTAATGACATTGAACGCCAAAAACTAAGACAAGTATTAATTGATTACCAAGATATGTTCTCTAAGGATTCATATGATTGTGGTTTGACAAATTTACATATCACTAAAATTAAAACTGACCCAAATATGCCACCTGTATTTGTGAAACAATATCGACTCCCTCTTGCCTCTTATGAATCATTGGCAGATATTATCAAGAACCTAGAGTCTAGGGGAATTATTAGACCGGTGCACAGTTCTTTTAATAACCCTATTCTAGGTGTCTTGAAACCAAATGGAACTTGGCGTTTAAGCGCTGATTTGAGACAATTAAATAAACGGGTATACATGTCTGCATGGCCCGTTCCATATATCGATCAATGTTTAGCACAAATACAAGGATCTAAATTATTTACTACGCTTGATTGTGCCCAAGGTTATTGGACCATTAAAGTAAATGAAGAGGACCAATATAAACTGGCTTTCACCTTTGGGAAACAGCAATATACATGGACTAGAACCCCATTTGGCTTTATAAATTCAGGGCATGAGTTTGCTATATTTTTACATAAGGCAATGCCTGACGCTCAAGAGCGAGGGACATTAACATATGTAGATGATATCTTGATTAAAAATAATGATTTTGATAAACATATTTTTGAAATTAGATATGTTCTAGATCAATTGAAAAATGCAGGAGTTAAACTATCTCTTCAAAAGGCACAATGGTGCCGCACTAAAGTTAATTTTTTAGGCCATGAAATAACTCCCGAAGGTATAAATCCACAGAAAAAGAAAGTGGAAGCTCTTTTTAAAACCAAAACCCCTACAAATTTAAAAGAATTAAGATCATTTCTAGGTGTCACTAATTATTCTCGTAAGTTTATTGATAACTATGCAGAGGTAACTAGGCCTCTCATTCGATTATTAAAGAAAGGAGAACCATGGCAATGGGGGGAAATTCAAGATCAAGCCGTAAACGAATTAAAACAAAAACTCAGCCAAGCTCCTTGCCTAGTTTATCCTACAATGGGTAAACCATTCTTTTTAGAAACTGGATATACTGATTTTTGCTTGAGCGCTGTTTTATATCAGAAATATGACCAACATAATAAAATTATTGCGTATGCAAGTAAGACATTATCACCTGTAGAAGTAAAATTTAATGACTGTGAGAAAGCTCTGTTTGCCACAGTATGGGCCTTACAGAATTTCCGAAATTTTATCCAAGGTGAGAAAATTATAGTAGAAACCGCTCATCAACCATTACAATACATTCAGAGTGATAGAATTAGAGCCGGTAATTTGTCAAATAGCCGTATAACCGCATGGACTTTATCCTTACAAGGATGGCCTTTGGAAATTAGATATGCACAGAATAAGAGGAATCCAGTGGCCCAAGGATTAGCTGATTTACATGATTGTACCGCCGAGGATCCTCTTAGAGAAAATTGGTCCGAAGTGGACCTTATGAAGGAATACAAATTATCTCCCCATAAGGTATATGAAGAGGTATTATGTAATACTTTACCCACAGTATACGTGGATGGATGTGCATATCATATTAAGGAGGGAACAGATAACAAATTGGTGGCAGGAATCGGTAATGTATGGAAAGACAATATCCCGATTCCACCTGAAAGATATAAAATAGGATCTAAGACTAGTCAAATATCAGAATTGGTAGCCGTATATCGCGCTATCCAAACTGCAATAGAGCATGATCTTAAGGAATTAGTGATCATCACTGATTCGGAATATGTCCGTAATAGTTTCGTAGAATACCTACAGGTATGGAAACATAATGAAATGACAAATGCCCGGAAGAAACCAGTGAAGCATGGTAGGTTAATACATACTATTGATGAGATGGTAATCTCTAATGGAATGACTATATATTGGAAGAAGACAAAGGGCCACTCAAAGATAATGGGACAGGATAAAGAAGGAAATGATTTGGCTGATAAGTTGGCAAAACAAGGTGCCCTAGAGGGGGAGCTTGTTGATGTGGATCATCTTTTGGGTCCATTTCAAATTCAGGCTATAACAAGACAACAAATCCAAAAGAGTACAGAATTATCTACAGCTCAATGGTCCCAAGATACTCCAAATTCTGATTTAATCAGTAGTCAGAAAGAGGATCCAATCATAGGTATATTTTATAACCATATACAAGATCCAGCTGAATATCCTCTGAATGAGATAGATGTTGTAGGTAAAGAAGACCTGAGAATTTTAATGAAGTCAAAAGCCCAATTTAGCATCTTAGATGGATTGCTTATTCGTACATCTAAGAATGGAATACAACAATGGGTGGTTCCTACCTCATATAGAGGTCTAATGTTACAACATGCCCATGATGCCCCAACATCAGGTCACAGAGGGGATAAAATCACCTATGAAATACTGCGAGATTTCGCATATTGGCCGCACATGTTGAAAGATGTCCAGACATATTGTCAGGGATGTTTGGTATGTCCCCAATACCAACCTAATACACCTACACATAGAGCTCCTCTTCAGAAAAGAGGGATGTCTATGCCCTGGTCAGATATCCAAATAGATTTTATTGGCCCAGTAACAACATCATCTAGGGGTAATAAATATATGCTAACGGTTACATGTATATTTACCAAATGGGTAGAATGCCTTCCAGCCACAAATTGTAAAACTGAAACTGCTGCAATATTATTAATTAACCATGTCTTTTCCCGTTTTGGTTTACCACAACGAATTGAGTCCGATCGAGGATCTCACTTTACCAGTGAAGTAATGAACCGTATGTGGAAAATCCTAGGGGTTAAGAGAAAATTACATATCTCTTATCGTGCTGCTTCTAGTGGTAATGTGGAACGGTACAACCAATCCATTGTTAGTATCTTAAAGAAATTCGTGAAAGAATCAGGTAAAGATTGGGATATAAAATTACCTTTAGTATTAATGGCTATAAGATCTACACCTAGTACGGCAACAAAGATGTCGCCATTTGAATTAATGACGGGGAGACGTATGGTACTCCCACAACACCTTATTTACAGAACCCAAGACCATAATTTAGTAAATGCTGCTACAACCCATCAATATATAGAGGATCTGAGGAAACACTTACAGCAGGCATTTACTTTTGCACAAAGGAATTTAGAGAAATCTGCTGTAAGTACTAAAACTTATTATGATCTTAAAACATCCAAAAAGGAGTACGAGATCACAGATCAGATATATTTGTACAACTTTCAACGAAACCAAGTGAAAGAGAAAAAGTTTTTGCCTTCATGGAAAGGACCTTATACTATTATTGACAAAATTTCACCTGTTGTGTATAAAATACAGATTCCAAAAAATGGTGAAATGTTTGAAAGATGGGTTCATATTAATCAAATAAAAAGTTGTCACCAAAGATCTCAATTAAGGATCATTGATGGTACTCCTGATGAATAATGTGACTTTGAATACCCTGTCTAATAAGGTTATCCTATTTTTACATTGTATAGAATATACTATTAAAACTTTTCGTTTTTATTTCCTAGTAATTGAAAATGAAAGAAAGGAAAACAACTCTAATATGGGTAATGCTGATCCTCTGCCAAGAGGTCCGAATGGAACCTATTGTGGAACCAGGCCCTTCTTCAGGAATCCTTATCCAAGAGGCTCCAGGGTTTATTCTCACCGGAAGGAGATTTACATCGCAAAAGATTTTCGTGAGCGTGGATCCACAGATGATGATTGAAAGGCAATTTAACATATCTAATATACAGATGGAGGAAACCAAAGTGTGGTATCGTGAACACATTGGTCGATCACAAGCTACTGTAAAGGAGATGTTGGAACAATTAAGGAAAACTTTTATTCCTGAGTCTTACAGTTCCAACAGCCGACACTCTCAACGATTTACCAGTTTCCTTATTGGGGCTGCAATAATGATTATATTTGGAGCTATTATAGGTACCACTATGTCAATAATAAACTCTATATTATCTGAATCATAAATTAAGGAATCTAGGGAGCTTCGGGATTCCTTGAAGATGGTGCAAAGAGAATCGGAACTCCAAGCTAAATGACTTAATAATTGTAGTGAATGAGACTATTGTTACTACAATTTGCATTCCAAGGTTACTTCCCATTCAATTGACTTACATTGGAAGTACAACATATCCAGGATTGAGTATCTGTTTTTCCGGGAACCACTTACTTCTCATATTTACAACTGTAATAATATCACCTACTTTATTAAAGAGCGATATTATTTCAGAGAGGGGGATATGTCAGAACTTCTATATGAATAAAGTTCTATCTTATATGAATATTATGGAATAATATGATATTCCAATTATTAACCACTATTTTTATATCCATTGTATTAATATTTTATATGCTGTTATATTTATATATATACCTACACATGCAATTCTATTACTTGAAAACATCTATGTGAAAGATATATTTTCATAGCTGCTCACCAGTGAATTATCCATGATTTGAATAATCCATTGTTCTATAAGAGATAAATATCTGACTGAACTCATAAGTCTAGGTAATAAAATCACTCCTTAAATATTCACATGTGAAAATATTCGCTTCATAGACATTAAGTCTGGTAAACATAGTAAATCTGTCAAATTGATAACATTCTTATGACTTCATCTTGTTTATAGGTAAAGGGTCAAAGGGTCATTAGCTAATTAAAAGGGATAAAAATTCAAAGGTCTGAGAGCGCCATCTTATGGTTATAGGAATAAATGTCTCTATAGGAAAATATATTCTTTGTAAAATTTAAATAAATGATGACATCATGAAAAGATTTTATTGGTTAATAGATACTTAAACTGATTTGGGATTCTGATAGGCAAATAAGCAAGAGGTATAATTATGGATAGAGACAGGATCTAAGAGAGGAAGGAGAAAAAAAAAAAAAAAAAACAAAGAGAGAAAAAGAGAAACAACAGGAGAGAGAGAAAAGAGAGAAAAGAAAGGAAGAGATAAGAAAACTTCTACCTTGTGGAAAAGCCAAACAACTTTGGAATTAACTAGTGGAATTGTGTCATAATTGGTAATGTATAAATTGAGATATTTTATTTTATGATATAATTGAGAATTATTACCATAATTTCTCTGTTTGGTTTATTTCTTATCAAAAAGTTATTTAGATTTCCTTTTGTCATTGAAATTTATACTCCGGATATAAATTTTGATACAAAATTAGATATCTCATTTTTCTTTTTGACCAATACAGACAAATTGACCTACTTAGCTAACTTATCAATTATATTATAAAATACTTTACTTATTGTGTGATATTCAATATATTCCTGTATAGCTGCATATATTTTAATATCATTAGACATTGTTAGTACATGCTAAAACGTTATTAAGAATGAATTTTATTAATTGATTTATCTGATTTTTTTTATTCTATGGGTTGCTATCCCAGGTTTTATTGTTCATGTGAATGAAGTACACTCTTATATTGAAATTTTAGGACTGCATAGAAAATATCATAAATAATAAGTATATCAATATGATGTATTGATTTTCTTTTATTTATCTGACTGGCTATACTGTGTTTTATCTGCATTTGATCTTGATATATTACTGTGTTATATTTACATTTGATTTTGATATATTATTGTGTTATATTTACATTTTGATTTGATATATTACATTTTTTCATTAGACTAGTTGATTTTGATATTTTCAATAAATGTTATTTTATAAAAAGGAATATGTGTCTATAAATTGATTCTGAACTCAATATTCAGTATTCTATATTATATAGAAAATAATATGTCGTATTAACCCCGACATTAACAATATCAGATGGAGAAGGTGATAGTACACCTAGACCACTGACGCTGGTCACAGCAAAGCATTTATTGTGAGATGACACATCATTATTAATTGTCATGTCCAGTGAGTTATCCTGAGAACTAGCTAATGGTTAGTAATGCCTGCAGACAGAAATCAGGTGAGTTGGTATATTGTTACAGTTACAGTAATTAGCACTGTACTGTAATGCATGTGTTTGGTGTTTTTTATCCTCCTCCGCCTTTTTGTTTTGACCATCTTTTTTCATTTTTTTTATAGGAGCACACTGTGGCCCTCATTCAATTGCAATTTGGCCACAGAGCATATTTTTTTTAAATAAGTTTTTAGTTAGTAAGCATCTATCCAAAAGCAAGGTTTTCACTAACTAAAAACTTATTAAAAAAAAATATGCTATGTGCTTATTTAGAGACCTATTCAATTGGCCAAATCGCAATTGAATGAGGCCCTGTATGTGTAAAACTGGTTTGGATGAGATAGTCCAGATATGTATGCGTCTGTTTAATTGAGCAGATGCTAACCAACAGTAAGTGATATGTGCATTACTGGTTACTTTGATTAAATGGAGTGATTGCTGCTGATCCTTTTTTTCATCAGAATCCAGGTGCAGTGGTGTAGTGACCCCATGTGACCCTGGTAGGTGCTATGCATCATGCTTATTCTAGACTATGACATTATCCCCTTTAGGTATCCCCTTTTCCCCAAAAAGCCTCTTGCCCTTCCGGGATCCGCCCACACCACACCCATGGTATTAATGCACAGTCTGGTCCATTTCTGAGTGTGCTCTGTGTATGAGTAAAAAGCTTTGTTATACCATTATAACCGTGTCTGTGTGTTTTCAGTGGTTGGGGTTTTGGGACATCCACATTTGTCACATTCCTATATCAGTAATAATACTAATGTAATACAATATCACATAATTTTATATATATAAAATAAAGGGTTAATACACATGCAAAGTCCAATTTCTGATACTATGAAGTATCAACATTCCCCTGAAGGGCTGATAACAGTATGACAGGTGATAATGTGGATTGATTTGTAGCAAAATACTTGATGGGATTTCACCAAATGATAATGGATATACATCTTGACACATGGCCACCATGGCATCAATGGCATGGGATTTTTCAGGATTGGTGTAGCAGGGATTATCCCTGATGGAGTTTAGTTAGCTGTTGCTTCATATGCCTCTGCACAGCCTCCATGGGTTTTTGCGACCTTTCCTGATGGGATAGAGTAGATTAGTGTGGTGTATGTTACCTTGGTCTCCTTCTGGATTGCTACGTTGTGGTGGTGAAGGGGCTTGTGTACTTCAATGAAGCTGTGAGCTATACCATGTAGGGCCACTCTAGGTGGGCAGGTCATAGCAGAGAGGTCAGACAAGTCACAGTCCACTAGAGAAGGAACTGACAACCAACTCCAGTATCTTTGCCATGCACCATTGTGGATAAGCACAGACAAAAACATAAGTAAGTGTGCTGCAGTCCATAGGGTCACATAGAGTCAGACACGACTGAAGGACTGAACAACCAAAAATAAAATGTCCCCCTGTTACTTGATATATGTCATGTAGTGGTGTTATTTGGCCACTATTCCAATGTCGATCTGATGAGTGTGATGTACATAAGAATGTCTTTTATTTTAGGGTCAACATTAGAGCCTCTGTGAGTGCAAAAGCAATAATATGGCAAGCAGTTTCATGTTTTTGTGTTGCAATTTAAACAGGTAGTGTCTCTTTATTTGCTTCATGCATCTTGCAGCCACACTTTTCATATTCGCATATGCATGACCATTCTAACATATGAGAATTTTTTTTGTTTTTTTATGTTAATTAGGAATTGTTGTGCAATGAATTCTAATGCCTTTCATTGCTTCCCCCATATTTTAAAGTCCATTGGTGTGTTTTAATTGTCTTTTGCAGTGTTACAAACTAGTCTGTAAACCCTTTCCGTAATATTTTGGCCGCCATTTGCCGTTTGCAGGTTTGAAAACAATTGCGGCCTTGGGTAATTGTAGCGATTGTAACATTTGCAACCTCAGGAATTTTCAGCCTGTAACCCGTAGATCGTTTGTGGCTTGCAAAAAGACGCCAATTGAATAGCAAATTAGTTTACCGGCTACATTACGCGCTCCTGTAAACAACAATAGCTCAATTGGATCGAGGCATATGTCTCTTTAATGAATCCTAGCAATGTATCCTAGCAACATTTTTCAAAGCAATAAAAAAAGTGAAAATGACAAAAAAGCAAGAAAGTTGTGCAATTAATTCCAATGTCTCTCCTTGCTTTCCCCGTAATCTACAGGGCTGTATTGATTTTTTATTTGCATTTACAGTGATACGGACATGTCTTTAACCCCTTTGCGGGTCCCACCTGGTACCCGTAGGATTTTCTTCTACATTTGCCGTTTACGGGTGTGAAAACATTTGCGGGGTTGCAGAATTGTAGCAATTGAATAGAGATTTGCGATTTTAGCGATTGCAACTCTTTCGGACGTGAAAGATCAAAGGCTTAAATGGGGCGTAAGTTACGATTATAACAACCGCAGGGATTTTCAGCCCTTAACCCGTATATCGTTTGCGGCTCGCAAAAAGACACCAATTGAATAACAAATTAGTTTACAGGCTACATTACGGGCTCCCGTAAACAACAATAGCTCAATTGAATTAGGGACTATGTCTCTTTATTGAATCCTAGCAATGTATCCTAGCAACATTTTTCAAAGCAATAAAAAAAAGTGAAAATGACAAAAAAGCAAGAAAGCGACAGGCATGACTAACAAGCAAGTTATGTACACAGAACAGTTCTCAAACTGACAAAACAGAAATGTGTCACTGCTAATATAGATAAAAATTCCATTATGTCCTGTGCATACATAGACAAAGAGTGCAGCGTGATAAACAGTTTCAGATTTTGATGTTTCCATTCTCTAACAGAAAATTCAATCCTTTATTAGGCGTGTAGGCAGCTGTCAGGAGATGGAAAAGTGCTAAAAAGAAGGTTTTAAAAGGTTATGACATGGATATTACTCTAACACATCATAGGCCATATTATATGGAGTATACATACATCTACTGAAACCGCTTGTCCATGAGCCCAACAGCACCAAAGAAGAAGTCCAGTAGTATTGAGAGGGCAAGAGCACCCAAAAGCAGACAAGTGGTCTGATTACTCTGATAGGACATCATAGTGACAAATCATCAGAAGGAGATTAGTTGCCTTTTAAGGCCAGTAGTACTTATGTGAAAAGTTAGGAATCCACTGAACCCAGTAAAACATCAGAGTGAGATCTGCAGTCCGACATGCCTAGCATTACTCTATAGTGATAGGATTGGTCCAGTAGGCTCAGCATCATCAGCAGGAAACCAGTGATACTGTGAATCCAGCAGCACTCTAAGGGCCTCATTCAATTGCGATTTGGCCAATTGAATAGGGCTCTACATAAGCACAGAGCATATTTCTTTACAGAAGTTTTTAGTTAGTGAAGACCTTGCTTTTGGATAGAAGTTCACTAACTAAAAACTTTTGTAAAAAAATATGCTATGTGCTTATATAGAGCCCTATTCAATTGGCCAAATCACAATTGAATGAGGCCCTAAGAAAGGGCAATGGTGCAGAAGTAGCAAGGAGGGAGCCCAGTTCTGCAGTAAGCCTCTCGGGATCCCTTATGCAACCCTACTGTCAAAGGGTATAGCAGAAGGCACAATGACCTAAGCATTTTCAGAACAGGGTTTGCTGCAGTTAGAAGCAAAAAAATGGTTGTTTATCACACTTAATTTCAGTGTTTTTATTTTGTAACATTTACATACACATTTCCTTACTTACACAGGCATATCCAGATTCATATAAATCAAATGACACAGCCATTAAAGTGGCTCTTTAACAGTACTAAACACAATTAGAAATTATAGTGCTCAAATATCATAATACAATATTGCTTGGTAATCTTGTATTCTATATAAGAGCATGACATTTCTGTGTCACTCTAAACTGTTTGTATGAAAAAAAAGCATATTTGTTTACCCAATGTTTTTTGATGTTATGTTTTAATATATTTTGTATAGTGTGGTTATTATTGTTGTTTGGGAAATCTTACTCATTGCTCAAATGCTGTTGTTCAGTCCTTCAGTCATGTCTGACTCTCACTGACCATATGGCCGCAGCACTCCAGGCACATCTGTCTGTTTTTCTGGTTGTGCTTATCCATGTAGTTTTCATGGCAAAGATAGTGGTGTGCGTTGCTAGTTCCTTCTTCACACTTTGTCTGACCTCTCTGCTTTGGCCTGCCCATCTTGGGTGACCCTACATGGTGTAGCTCTGAGCATTTATTAAGGTCCACAAGCCCCTTCACCATGGCAAGGTAGTGATCCAGAAGGGAATTGCTCCTTTAAGGAACAACATATCCTTTTTTGCTGTTTTAAAGAACATTCTGAAACCTACTTTCAAAATCAATACAGTAACCATTTAACATAGTAGCCTTGTAGAACTTCAACCATACTCTTAGTGTGCTCCTCCAGCTTCAATTCCAAGCCCAAGAGTATTTTGAAATACTCCAACAGCCCCATTAAATTGAACCCTGTAGCGGCATCGGACCACCCGCAAAGGCTGCGGGTTTGAAATATGGCTGTGTTACAGAGCTATTAATTTGATCCATGCAGGGAGTTACCTGCTGTAGACGCAAACCATTCTTGCAAACGTTGGATGAGCAGCACATGATCAGTTAGTCAAACCTGTAGTTATGGGTTTAGATGGAGCTAAATAAGATCATCATCATTATGTCACTGAAAAATGGAGGTTAGATTTCAAAGCCTTACGGGTTTGAATTACGAGTTTCTATCGGACCCGCATTCCAGAAATAGTGCAATAGTAATAAGTTAGTAAATATTATATTCTAATCCATGCGAGTTCCATTATACTGTATGTATTAACACATTGATTGCTGGGATTGATATAGCACGGAAATTAAACAGAAATAAAAGTATTTTATATTGCAGACTTGCGAGCTTGAGAATGTTGTGCTATTCATTTTAATACCTAACATCACTTAGTGTGTGTATATTTGCATTTACAGGACTTTAACCCCCTTGCGGGTCCTCTCTAGTACCCATTGGCTTTTTGGCTCCATTTGCGGGTTACAGGTTTGAGCGCCAGTGGATTCGTAGCAATTTAATATTGATTTTCGAACGTAACAGTTACGGGCTTGACAGATCAAAGGATTTGCAGCCGCGGGGTTCAGATTTCTACGTCCCGTAGGGTTTTTTTCCGCCTGTAACCCACAGATCATTAGCGAGTTGCTATACTGTGCCAATTTAATAGCCGTAAGTCTTTCGGGCTATGTTACAGGCTATGGTTTTACACGTTGAGGGAATTTAATAGGGCTGCAAGTCTGATGAGGAAGTTGGTGGCCCCTGAGGATGGAGTCTGTACTAAGTTTCTGTTCCCTGGGTCAGCTGTTATATCACATCATGCCACAGTCTTGCTCTTTATTTAATTTTACATATAAATGAATACCAAGCAATATTAATAGAGCAATTTTACATCACCTACAAAAATAAAATAGAATAAGAAATATATTCAGATCTGCATAAATCAATGCACAGAGTTCGTAAAGTAAAGGTAATTATTGTTCATACTTGTTAAAAATAACCTAATTTATGTTTCCCAAATATCTAATAAATAGGATTGGAAAATAGTTTGTCCTTAAATAAAAAATAAAATAAAAGAATCATCTGTAGATGTCACTGTTGCTCTTTACAGCCTAGTCTAATGATAATTTCTAACATCAAGTTAAAATAAAGAAGAAAAACAATCTTATAAAATTGGTTCTCAGTCTTTTTTTTTCTATTTACATTTGCAAAATTCAGCCACCAAAGAGCTCTTCAAAAAATATTTTAGATTAAAAGAAGATTATGTTACTTTAACCAATATATGCTATTTGTGCTGTCAGTTCATTTACTCCTTTATGTTGTTTCTAAAGCCTTTGGAAGGACATAAACAGTAGTTACCCAGTAGAGTAGTATTGAATGCTGTGTCGGCTTTTGCAAAGGATTTTTGGATATCAAAGTTATTAAAGGTCAAAATCAGGTATCATAAGAACTGATTTTTCAGTGAGATGGAACCTAGGAAATTATCAGCCTTATTAAATTGTGATTCGGCAAATTTAAAAGGGCTCTATATAAGCACACAGCATATTTTTTTTTACAGACGTTTTTAGTTAGTGAACTTCAATCCAAAAGCAAGGTTTTCACTTACTAAAAACCTCTGTAAAAAAATATGCTATGTGCTTAAATAGAGCCTTTTTTAAATTTGCTGAATCACAATTTAATAAGGCTGTATATATTTTGTCAACTTAAACAGGCACACAGCATGTCACTGTCTGTTTGTTAACAACATTATTCTGGTAATGTGAAACCCCTGCTAGTGTGGTTTGTGAAATATGGCACCCTACATGAGAGAGAACAGGAAGAATGGGGGAGGTTCCAGAAGATGAGAATCGGTTACTCTGGGACTTCTTAGAAGTAAGTGAAGTATAAATTGTGTATGCCATTAAGGTTGAGGAGGATAATATTAAATAAAAAACCTAGTTAAAATGTATATAAAACAAAAACATTTTGCCCAAACAGTACCTTTAAACAAGCATGGTTTATATGTTACAAAAAGTATAAAAAGAGATGGATAGATGAGGTAATTGAAGCAATTAACATGAGCTTGATGGAGCTCAGAGGGTCAGTGGCTGACAGATATGCCTGGCTTGCTGCGTTCCATAGGATAACGGAGAGTCAGACATGACTGAACGACTAAACAACAACAACAGTGGTAAAAAAAAGATACAAATATATGAAGGTGGTCAGATCACAGGGTAATTAGATCACCTTTCTATAAAAATAAACATCTGCCCGCCTCCCCATATCATTTAAAAAACCTCTTTTGATCCAGGTAGCAGAGTGGTTCTGGCAGGGGGCAGCGCAAAACATTTTTAACAACCCCCCCAGAGGGGGGGCCCAAACCTCTTTTTGCACCAGGGCCCTCCATTCTCTAGCTCCACCACAGGTCAGAAAAAGAGGAGGAGAGAAAAAGCCTACCATGTCTACCTTTACAGTAAGTTTTCAACACTATAGAGCTTTTTTTTCAATGCACAAAATGTTTGCAATATGAGAAATAAGTTTATTTATACTTTATTAGAGTTAACAAATCAGGTGAAATATTGCAATGTGTTGTCTTGCAATTGAATGCAGTTGGACATTACTGGAAAAATCTATTAGTATAAAACTTTAGATTATATTTACAGTTAATAGTCAATACATTTAATAGCTCTTCTAAATAATATTTATGTTGTTTCCCTGCTGTAAATGAATATAGCTTAAAAATATATACATTTACAGCCTTATTAAATTGCGATTCGGCCAATTGAATAGGGCTCTATATAAGCACAGAGCATATTTTTTTTTTAACAGAAGTTTTTAGTTAGTGAACTTCTATCCAAAAGCAAGGTCTTCACTAACTAAAAACTTCTGTAAAAAAATGTGCTCTGTGCTTATAAAGAGCCCTATTCAATTGGCCAAATCACAATTTAATAAGGCTGTACACTTGCATTTCCCGCTATAGAAAAGCAACAGATTAATTTTTGGAGGGATCTTATGGTATTTCCAGCATATAATACACATTTGCATATAAGGCCCATCAAACCTTTGGAATGAAAAAATCAAACAGGAAAACATCATACTGCATAAATACTAATCTGATATAAATACCTATAGCATTAATATATAAAAAGGTTGGTACAAAACTTTAAGCTTTATATTGATTGCAGACACAGTACACATAAATTGTGCATATAAAAGTAAAGATAAACTGACAGTAGCAAAATGCTTATTGTTGCTTTGTCGGCAACATTTATAGATCTATCTATCTATCTATCTATCTATCTATCTATCTATCTATCTATCTATCTATCTATCTATCTATCTATCTATCTAGTAAATAAATAGTACATTTGTGTTCACATTTGCATGTCTAAAACAAATAAAATAAACTTGTTTCATGCCCAGAATTCTGAGTAATACAGTTATTACACTGCATTCTGGGAACCTGGGCAGGGACATGCAAATGTGCCCAAAAAGGCAGTCCCACAAAGTAATCCATAACCATTTCAAACATGGCTTCCTTTATGCTTGTTGTATTACACAGCTTTGGACAAAGCTAAGGCACCAATGTACAACTGTTACACATATTTACAGATTACACATAACCCCATCCCCCAACAGTTATTAATTACATATTAATACAATACACACATTATTTTTCATCATACATATACAGCCAAACTTTTGTTGATTTATAGTTATATTATTTTTGGGATTATAATGGGGGGAGGTGAGAGGAGGGGAGAGGAGTGGAGAGGCAGGAAGGAGGAGCTGAGAAGAGGCGAGAAAGAGAGAGGTGGCCCTGGGCAGTGGAGGAGAGGAGGAGAGGAATGGATGAGAGGAGAGGAGGAGAAGTTTGGGAGTGGCAGAGGAGAGGAGGTGGCAGAGGAGGAGGAGTGGGAGGTGGTGGAAGTGGTGGAGGAGGAGGAGAGTGGAGAGGAGGCGGTGGGTGGTGGCCCTAGGTACACTTAGACAAGGGACAGAGGTAGAAAGGCCTGATCCCAGTGGGGGTGGTAGTTCGGGGGAGGGACCGGCCTCAGGGACAGGTCAGGGAGATGAGGATCCCCGTCCACAGTCGGGAGGGTAAAAGGCTAAGTGCAAACATAGAGCCACAATTACAAGCACCAGGAAAATGCAGCTGAGGTAACAGCAGTAGTCACAGCGCAAAGGGATGTGAGGTCCGTCAAGCACCTTTTTGACAACATCAGAGCCAAGGTGAGCAGGATGATGGCCAAGGAGGAAAAGATATATGTGCTATATAGTGAATGGGAGGACCTTCTCAGCCAGGTGCCCACCGCTGGAGGTTCAGGCCTGGTGGCCCAGCAGGACCCAGCCTCCATGTCAGGTGAACATCACATACACCAGCATGCCCCCACATGTACATCACACACACTACACATGTGCATGATGACCAACAAGGACACTGACATGTCAGCTCCATGGAATTAACAATGGATAGATGGATGTGTCATTAAATCTATGAAGCTGACCAATAACTTGTGGGACAAGAGTAATCAACCAATAGAGAATCCATGTATTGGTGTGCCCATTGCAGCCTATGCAGTTACAGACCGCAGCCAGAATCAAGATCATGTTAGGACCCAAGAACAATCAAGACCAAGAAACAAATAATAGATAAAATCTAGCAAATGATAGCTAATCTGAGTTGTTATTCGGAGAATCATCCAGGTTCAAGCCTAGATGTTAGATAGTTAGCAATGCACACAAAACAATGTATTAATTATCATACTAATAATATATACCTTTCTTTTCTCCTTCTCAGCATCAAGGAGGTCTGGGTCCAGTGGCGAGCCAGAGGCGAGGTGTCGGCTTCATCAGAGCAGGAAGTGGAAGAGCAAGCGCCCGCCCAGCAGGAACCAGCACAGGCGGAGGAGGAAAGAAGACGACCCGAGGGCCCAGGTGGAGGAGGATCTCATATGGCTAGAGGGGTCAACTTCAGGACCACCAGCCACATCGCCAGGATTTAACCCCACTCTACCCTTCCTCCATAGACTGAGCATATAGCGAGGGCCCTCTCATTGGAGGGAACATCTGAACCAACCACCACTTCCTGCCCCCCGACAGCAGTGTGTCAGGCTGGCCACCACCATCACCGGGCCCACCAACACTACCGCCCTTACTACATCAGGCTCCAGCTGGGCCACAGACCCTCCCCACTCGGACACCGCCACCTCCTCACTAGGCCACGCCACATGGACCTCCATCCACAACACCAAGGCAGGCTGCGCAGGCGGAGATGCTGGCCCTCATGTGGCAACAGACATAGTGTCTCTGGGGGATCCGGGCCAGCATCTCCGCCAGTCATGGATTGGGGCCCTGTGTCTAGGCAGAGGAGGCCCTAGGGGCTGCGCATATGTTTGTGCCTTCTCAACAGCACTCCTCAGTGACAAACTATTGATCACAATGTTAACCTAATTTAGCCTGGCTACAGCGTCTTGGATCTTGGCCTATGTAGTGGTGAAATTTTGTACGCAGATGGCTACCTCCCAACACATGGTCCATCATCCTCTTCTCTGTGGACATGTAGGGTTCTGTTTAACATTTCACCAATTGATGGTCACTGAGGACTGCTGTTGAGAAGAGATGCTGCAGTCCCTATATTTTTTCAGGCCTTATTTTGTAGTTGTTTTCTTTTTTTATTTTCGTTTTAGGTACAATTCAGGTCCATGAAGGCATCTTCTGCATCTGCAAGCATTGTGAAGGAAATGTATGAGGTACAAGGTTTTCACAGTGCCTCTCAGGTAGACATTACTTTAATGACAGTCCCCCCTTAACATGTAGCTCCCACAATTCTGAAGCTATCATATAGCTAGATATCTAAGACATGATTGTTGTTAGCTTAATTGTAGACTAATACCGCTATGGCGGTGGACTTGCTAAGTCTCACAATGGCATGTTAATGACAGCCAGCATTGATATATGCACTAGTGAAACATGTGATCCTGACCTCAATATCAGTATGAGAACAGATCCTTGGGTCCGATGTAAGTAACATTGAATCTGGCTGCTGACCTTTGTGTCCTCTCTGTATTAATAGGTATTTCTCCCTATTGCTGATATTATGGTTATCCTTGAACATGTGCTAACAGCTGTATAGCTGATGGATGTGATATCAATGTTGATGAACAATATCATATGAAGAAGGTGATAGTACACCTTGACCACTGACACTGGTCACAGCTAAGCATTTATTGTGAGATGACACATCATTATTAATGGTCATGGCCAGTTAGTTATTCTGAGAACTAGCTAATAGTTAGTAATGCTTGCAGATGGGAATCAGGTGAGTTGGTATATTGTTACAGTTATGTATTTAGCACTGTACTGTACATGCATGTTAATTATTTTTTTTATCCTCCTCCGCCTTTTTTTGTGGACCACTTTTTTATTTCACATTTTTGTTTTGTCTACACACGCCAGGTGTGAAACTGAATTGGATTACACAGTCCAGAGGTTGCATCATCTGTTTCATTGAGCAGATATAGACAAGTTGTAAGTGCTATTACATGGAGTGATTTCTCATGATCCTTTTTTTCCATCAGATTCCAGTTGCAGTGGTGTAGTGACCACATGTGACCCTGGTGTGTGCTATGCATCATGCTTATTCTAAACTATGACATTACCTCCTTTAGGTATCCCAGTTTTCTCACAAGCCTCTTGCTCTCCTCTCCTGCTTGGTCCGCCCACACCACACCCATGATATTAATGCACAGTCTTGTCCATTTCTGATTGTGCTCTGTCTATGAAATAAAGCTTTATTATACCGTTCTCACCGTGTCAGTGTGTTTTCAATGGTTGGGGTTATGGGACATCCACATACATCACATTTGTGTCACATTCCTATATCTGTAAACTAATGATGCCTAGTTACTATGCAATATATTAGTACATGACATAACAATAATAATAATAGTAATAATAGCATTATATATCATATAATATATATCATATATAATAATAAAGGGTTAATACACATGCAAAGTCCAATTTGTGATACTGTGGAGTATCAACATTCCCTGAAGGCTGCTAACAATATGACAGGCGATAATGTAAATTGATTAATATCAAAACTTAATGGGAGGTCACCAAATGGGAATGGGTATACATCTTGGCACATGGCCAACAGCAATGGCGTGGGACTTTCCAGGATGGGCCTAGTGACAATTATCCATGATGGAGGTGAGTTGGCTGTTGATCCACGTGCCTCTGCACAGCCTCCATGTGTTTTTGCGGACCTTCCTGATGGGTTAAAGTAGATTAGTGTGGTGTATGTTCATTTGGTCCCCTTCTGGATTGCTAAGTGGTGGTGGTTAAGGGGCTTGTGTACCTGAATGAAGCTGTGAGCTATACCATGTATGTGGGCAGGTCATAGCAGAGAGGTCAGACAAATCATAGTCCACTAGAGAAGAAACTGGCAACCCACACAGGTATGTTTGGCATGCAAACCTTGTGGATACGCACATACAGAGACATTAGTAAGAGTGCTGCAGTTGATAGGGTCACAGAGAGCAAGACACAACTGAGGGACTGAACAAGAATATGTTAAATGTTTCCCTAGTACTTGATATATGTCATGGGGTGGTTTGATGTCCCAATGTAGATGTAATGAGTGAGATGTGTTTAAGATGATCTTTGTATTTTTAGGGTCCACATTAGAGCCTCTTTGAGTGAGAATTTGTTAATATGGGGGCGTGGCCAGCAAGCTAACGGAACGGTCGTGCTGCAACAGAGCTCCTGCTCAACGACCGAATAATCTACTATTTGTGGGTTTAATTCCCACCCAAAAGCTCCACAAGCACTATATTTATTCCCAGTTACCCTCAGGGATCACGGGGATACATTTCTTTGGTGGCACAAACAACTTTCCAGCGCCACGTAAAAGCGGGCCTTGCAAGTGCCTGAAGCATCCCGAGTGTCTCCCTTCCTCCCCCGGCTGGGAGATACTTATAAGGTGACCCTACCACCGCGAACAACACACCTGCACAACTGCACACTCAGCTGAGGACACGAGCGCGGGTTCGGGAGCCCGCAGAGGTCCCACACCGGGAAGCAGTGGCCGCAGTGAGTACATCCCAAGCCCAGGACAATACCTACCCACCAGACGCCGACTCCCACAGCCTCTAAAGACCTCACAGCGGTCGCAACACCATCGGCGGTAGAGGGCCAGAGCATCGAGCCTCCCGCCACGTCGAAGCTGGAGGCCTGGAGGGAGAGAAGACGGCAGTAGGGTAAGGGCTCAAGCCGGCACACAGTCCAGATTCCCTCTCCCCCTCACACTCCATGTATACCACAGACCCAGGGCATCGTTGTGAGGCCGACACATAGGCCCAGAGTGAGGGCACACGACGCAGCTAAATACAAGCTACAACCAGCAACAGTCAACCAGGTGCCAGTAACACCCCTACTAAAGACAATATCCAGACCCTCATCAAGAGGCACAAGTGGACCTACAAAAAAGGCCCAACTCAGCCCCAGGGGTGCGTGGTACCCTCGTGGAGCCTAACACTGACGGCCATTTTGGCTCATCCCTAACAACAGAAAGTAAGACTCTTCCCTCCAAAACAGCGGCAGCCATTTTAAAGAGCCCAACTTACACTCCCTGACTCTAGGCCCAGTGGGCGCATACTTCTCCTCCCTTCCAGTAGTGTCATCTAAACACTAAGAGGCCAGAGGAGACCCACTTCAATAGTATACCCTTATACTACATTGGACACTCTACAATCACCACCAAAAGCAAGAGAATCCGGGGCCTAACAAAGGAGAGAGTCACTGAAGAACAAATTGACAGAACTCCAGCCCACTCTGGTGGCTGCTTCACATAGTGCACAAGAGTGAAACTTACTATCAATCTAATATACTGGCAGTTCATCATTCATATGGAAATCACACCCCTCTAAAGATGTAAACCACTATCAATGCCCACACAAAGGGGAAGCTTACATCAGACAAAAGTAAAGAGTGACTTATAAAGTATTATGGCTGGAGTGGGTACGAGGAAAAGCAACAAAAACATTCAAGCCTACTATCCACCAAAGACAATAACAGCAACCCCTCAGACTCTCCAGTCAACAACAAGTCCTACCGAAACAAGAGCAATGGAACAATCCACACCGAGCACCAAAGGTGACATACAAGAACTGAAGGACCTAATCCGAACGTTCAGAGAAGACATTAAAACGGAAATCTCAAAGGTATCCACAGAGCTAAAATCCGAAATAAAAAAAATAGACTCCAAAACAAGTGTGCTTGAAGAGAAATACAAAGAACTTCAGCAATCCCATCAGCAGATGGAAATGGAAATATCGGCGCTAAAAGAAGAACAAGCTAACCACCTCTTGTTCCAAGAAGATCTAGAAAACAGATCCAGAAGGCAGAACGTGAGATTACGCAACGTCCCTGAATCGGTAACGGATCTTAAAGGATACTTGTACGAACTATGTGAATTCCTGTTACCAGATCTAAACTTGTAACAGTACAACATTGACCGCATACACAGAGCCTTGGGTGGACGCTCAAACATGAAGGAAAGACCGAGAGATATCATCGCAAGATTTCACTATTTCACCACAAAAGAGTTGTTCCTGAAGGCATCCAGAGGAGGCATACCTGAAATCGAAGGGCACCAACCTCAGATCTTCTCCGATCTATCACAACTAACACTCTCCAAAAGGAGAAATATGAAACCCCTATTGGACTGCATCCTTGCCCAGGGCTGGAGATACTCCTGGGGCTTCCCATTCCGTCTGACCATATCGAGAGACAACAAGTTTTATTCCATCAGATCCTTGGAAGAAGGAATCAAATTGCTGACATCTTGGGACATTCAACTACATGCGACCCCTGAACTTCTCATGGAAAGCAGATCACAATGAGAGAGGAGAAGAGGATCAACGCGACGAGACAGAGGGAGAAACATCTCACTCCCGGACTCGAGGAACTCTAGAAACCAAAATGTTACAATGTGATATATTATGCTGTCTTTTCTCTCTTATTCTCTTTTTCCAAGAAACCTATAATGCTGCCGATAAGTAATCTTTATGCAAGGCGATGTAGGCCAAGGCGTTGTAGTGTTAGATTTCACTGTACTCTTCCAAAATGCTTCTGATACACAACCTACAGGGCCCTTACAGTAAATAACACCCGACCTCAGTAAAGTAAACCTGCTAAACCGCAACTTACCCACGCCTATACAACATACTAAACAGGTAGACCATTATAACATGCAGTAGATATAGACAAACTAAATATCTCCTGTCATATCTCTAAGGCGTACTTTAAATTGACTATATGATAGACACCACTGGGTTTACAAACAATCAGTTATTTAAGGCACTTCAAATTTAACTTTCTGACAGATTTTACGGTCCAATACCCTGCATTAGACTAATCTCAGAAACCCTTGGAATAGAGAATAGGTGAGATTTCTATAGGTTCACTTTTTCACTTTAAAAATTATAGACCGCTCACAAAGTCCCCCGTGGGCAATTTAGTTAGATCAGAAAACAGGCGAATCCTCAGTGTCAACTAACGACACGAGTGGATTCACCACGAAAGTTAAGGAGGATAGCGAGTGCTATCCTTTTGATAGTTTTATTACTACTACATTCACAGCTAATCGAAGTAGCTGTAGTTTATTTTCTTGTTAAAACAGTTCACATCCCAGTGAAACATCCACGTTTTGGATAAAGACGACTCAAATTCCTTGTCAACACAGAGTAGTAGAGAACTCCTCTAAGGTTGCCTTTGTATTAGTTTATCACTGTGTAAAACTTAATATTTTTCCCCGTCTTCCTGTTTGCTCCACTAGCACAACCAACCTCCGAGTGTAAGGACACAATCCCAGCAGGGGGCCTATCGGACAATCTCGGCAAGAACGACAAAAGAGCTCTCCGTCACGACCGGCTCCCCATAAGGAACATAGAGCTAAAAGGTAGGACACACCATGAACCTCAACATTATCTCACACAATGCTCAGGGCCTCAATGAACCCGTTAAAAGAGGGATAGCAATAAAAGAATATCACAAACTAAGAGGGGATGTAGTAATGATCCAAGAAACACATTTAAAAAAATTAGCGATCCCCAAATATTGGGGGAGATCCTACATGCAGACATACCACTCTTCAGCTAAAGAGAAAACTAAAGGAGTGTCAATCTTGGTACACAATAGAATTAATTTTTGCCATTCCAAAACTCAATCAGACCCAGAGGGCAGATATTTAGCAATTCATGGATCCATCCAAGAACAAAAGGTGACTTTCCTTAACCTTTACGCCCCGAATACCAAACAGGCACAATTCTTCGCTAAAATATCACGTATTATGATGGGATGGGAGCCATCTATCCTAGTAGTGGGAGGAGACATGAACACTGTACTAGACCCAGACAAAGACCGATCTGCCAAATCTCCCGCGCACACTACGCCAACGGCCACCAAAGCGTTCAAACACATTCTAAGATCCTACGGTCTGATAGATACATGGAGAGTAATAAATCCCTCGGACAGGACATACACCTTCTTCTCCCCCAGACACCAGTCCCACTCAAGGATCGACCATGTGCTGATACAGCAACGACTAACCCATAACTTAATGGGTGCAGATATACACCCCATTGCATGGTCGGACCATGACTTGGTTCTGGTTTCCCTGAATGGCTTCATCCCATCAGGACGATCCCCTTCATGGACCTTAAACCCACACCTACTCAATGACGTAACCTCCAAAGACAAAATTACCAGAGCGATAGACGACTACTTCGCACTCAATAGTGGAAGTGAGGTGGGCAGGGGGGGGGAGTGTGGGCAGCCCATAAAGCAGTCATTAGAGGGGTCTGTATCCAAATAGGAGCAACAACAAAAAAATTAGAACAAGCACAATTGAACACTATTAAGAGTAAAATTTCAGACCTACAAACACAATTCACTAGGAAACACGACCCGAAGATTTACAATGAACTCCTGGTTCAAAAGCAATTATTAAATACTATTCTTCGGAAAAAAATGATAACAATCCTCCAACGCACACAGGCCACAATGTTCAGGAGCGCCAACAAACCAGATACCATGTTAGCCAGAAAACTGAAAACACAGAGAGCTAATTCCTTTATCCCAAAAATAATTAACAAATCTAACAAGCTAGTCTTTAAGCCAAATGAGATAGCCGAAACATTTCGACACTTCTATGAGGAGCTTTACTCAGCCCCCGCACAATCAGGATCCAAAGCCCACAAATCACAAATAGATTCTTTCTTAAACTCAACAGAGCTGCCACAAATTGAGAGAACCCGATCTGTAGAATTAGCAAAACCCATCCCGATAGAAGAAATTAAAGAAGCAATTAAAACAACTAAATCACCTGGGGCACCAGGCCCGGACGGGTTCACAAATTATTACTACAAACAATGCTCACATCAATTACTCCCGCATCTTCACAAATTATTTAATGAGCTATTAAAAGGTCCCCCCATAAAACAAGAATTCTTAGAAGCAAAAATTATTGTAATCCCTAAAATAGGTAAAGATCCGGCCCAATGCGGGAGCTACAGACCAATTTCGTTAATTAATAACGACATTAAAATATACTCAAAGATTCTGGCGAACAGACTGGCCCCATTGTTACCTAGTGTGGTCCACCCGGACCAAGTGGGCTTTATTGCCGGTAGAGAAGCTCCAGACAACACCAGGAGAGTGTTAAACCTAATAGAAATAGCCAAAAAAACAATATCCACTCAATGCTTCTATCACTAGACGCGGAAAAAGCATTCGACAGAATAGATTGGACATTCATGTGGGAAGTGCTAACCAGGATAGGTCTAGGAGAAGGTTTTATAAGAGGGATACAGTCCTTATACATGAACCCCGAAGCCTCCATAACATATCAGGGATTCAACTCTAAAAGACTCAAAATAACCAGAGGGACCAGACAAGGCTGTCCACTCTCCCCTCTATTGTTTGCTCTATGCCTAGAGCCATTGGCGATTGCGATCAGGAACTGCCCGGACATCCAAGGTATAAAAGTTGGCCCCAAGGAATACAAACTCAATCTCTTCGCAGATGATATCCTGCTCTCACTGACAGAACCAACAACTAGCTTGCCCAATTTACTCCACCTACTCACGAAATTCGGTACTATCTCAGGTTTTAAAATCAACACATCCAAAAGTCTGGCACTCAACATTACACTACCCAAGGAGATGAAAGAAAATTTGGACAAACATTTTTCCATTAAATGGGCTCAAAAATTCTTGACTTACCTAGGTATTAATATTCCAGGTTCCATAGACCAAGTATATGACGCGAACTTCCCCCAAATCATCAGTAGAATAAAACAGGACATAGAAAAATGGTCAGCCTACAAAATATACTGGCTTGGCAAAATAAACGCAATCAAAATGAATGTTATCCCAAAAATGTTATACTTATTTAGAGCGATCCCGACGCCAATTAACTTGACAGCCATAAAAGCACTACAAAAAACCCTTTTCAAATTTACCTGGAACCAAAAAAAACCAAGAGTTAACAAAAATACGATGCACACACCCATACAAAAAGGAGGTCTAGCCTTCCCAAACCTGGTTAACTACTATAAGGCCACAAGATTGGCGCAATTGACTAACTGGTATAAGAAAGAAGCCATTCCAACATGGGTCGAGATAGAAAAACAAATCTTGGAGGAAAACCACATAACCTTATCGCATACACTATGGCTCAGCGCACACAAAGAACTGAAAACACAAACCCTTACAAGCTGTATTCGCAACTCATTAACAGTTTGGAAAGAAATTAATAAAAAATCCCCCCTGTTACATGTAGGTTCAGGTTTAACCCCTCTTTGGCAATCCCATAAGGAAGGCCACGCCACCAAAACCTCCCAGATGAAATGGTGGATACAGAAAGATCTGACTATAGTCGCAGACACCTGGACTCTAGCACAAGGGGGCACACTGAACCAAATACCTAATAATGAATGGATTAATCTGATGATAATCAAACAAACGATATTTCAGAATGCAAAATCAAATAGTCAGAATAGAAAATCAGTATATGAACAATGTTGCATTAACAACCCTGGAGGCAAGGGCAACATTTCGGTTATATACAAACACCTATCTGAGGGGTCTAGCATAAAGAAACCACACTATCAGGAGAAGTGGGAATCAGAATTACAGATCACACTAGACGATAAACAATGGAGTCAAGTTATCAAGCAAGCTAACATTTCATCCTTAAATATCACCTTAAAAGAGAACGCACTAAAAACTGTAATGAGGTGGTACCTCACACCAGCGAGACTTCACCACTCAAACAAATCACTCTCTGACAAATGCTACAGAGGTTGTGGACATGTAGGTTCGCTAATTCACATGCTGTGGGAATGCCCCAAAATTAAACATATCTGGCAGGCAACATACAATACATTAGGTAAACTGTGGGGGAAAACATTAGAGCAAAAACCAGAAGAAGCACTATTGGGACTCCCAAACACAACACTAACAAAGAGTGAGCAATTCCTGACCAATCAGTTATACTTGGCATCTAGATGCATAATAGCCAAACATTGGAAACACACTGACCCTACATTTAAAGAAGTTCTACAGAAAATTGATCACATTCAAACCATGAGCCACTTCTCGGCGGAGTTCGATGTGAGATACAAACGATGGGCCTCCTGCTGGGACATCTGGAAAGTTAGAGGTCCAAAACGAGGTGAGTCTGTGAATGACTAGACCAACTAATAGGTTTTTTGCGGTAAACTGATAAGAGCAAAGAAAGAAATGTAATTCATAAATTTAGACCTAGACACACCTTGCTTTTAAATGCTCTGGCAGATAACTTTGTCCTGCAGGGACTAACTCTGAGACTCTCATATAAAACTATTTGGAGGAAAGGGACAAGAAAATATTCTCATAAGATAGATATATTGACCCCAATATCAACTGTAGAGCTCAAGACCTAGGAGAGCCACAAGTTATATCTTCAGATCTGTTAACATACTTGTTCGAACTGTTTAGGATAAACCACTGATTTGTTCACTGTTGTATAGACACGTTTATAAATGCTGTACTGTTGACTATTTCTGTATATTTTGATATATAATGTAAATAAAAAAAATAAAAAAAGAAGTTTAAAAAAAAAAGAGAATTTGTTAATATGTCAGCCATGTATTTGTGTTGCAATTTAATGAGGTAGTGTGTCTTTAATAGCTTTCAGTATGTTGCAGCATGGCTTTTCATAGTGGCATATGCATGACCATTACAACCTATGAGGAAAATAACATTTAATTTCTTGCAATATTTGATAGTTGGGAGTTTTTGTGCAGGTAATTGTAATGCCTTCCATTGCTTTCCCCATATTTTAAAGTGCTTTGGTGTCTTTATATTGTGATTTGCAGTGTTACAAACTACTGTAGTCTGTAAACCCTTTGCAGATCCTATTTGGAACCCGTAAGCTTTGGGTCGCCATTTGGCGTTTTGCGGGTTTGAGTGTGGGTGCGGTGTTGAGCGATTTTTGCAATCGGCAGTCTTGCGGCCATGAAAGATCAAAGGCTTCAGGAGGTTGTAAAGGCTTCAGGAAGTTTGGAGCCCGCAAAATGATGCCAATTGAATAGCAAATTAACTTGCGACCTCACTTACTGGCTACAGTAACATGAGATAGCCCAATTGAACGAGGCTCTAAGTTTCTGCTGGGCCTCTTCTGGGTTTATGTAGTTAGCCAAACACCCAGCTACTAAACGTATGCATACATTGCACATGTTCACCCAAGCAACACATGCATTCACCTTGAAAGAGGTGGGACCATGAAAGGTAAACAAATTTGCAAAACTTGGGAAACTTTAATATGTGGCACCAATTGAGCCTCAAGAAAGGAAGCCCACGGCTCACATGGAGTTTAGTGGGGTTTAACCGGCATTGGAACTAGAAGGCATATAATTAATATTAATAGCTTTATTAGTATTAGGGTGCGATATTATGAGGAGACATTATGTAACTGTCCTTTGGCATATATATTGGTATGCCCCCCACTTTGGCAATTGGGGCTTATATACCTGATCTCATCTGATCATATCTTGTTACCAAGTATCACCTTGTCTATTAGCTGCTATGGCTTCCCCTTTGTAGACAGCTAATTACCCAACTTAGGCAAGAGGCTATTATAATGGGGACTACTTGGTTGGCAACTCTTATGTCTACATACATTTTGCTCCAAACTTCCAGTTTTACACCCCCATATCCACCCCCAGGTGACGTCTTCTGCCCCCAGTGTGGAGACCCCCAGGTGATGTTTCTATCCAGACAGATTATAATCTAGTTTTATGAATAAAAAAGCACACACACAAAGATTAATTTTTCTTGGACATAGGGTTATTTGATACTCTCTCGTCAGTGGCGGCGCAAGTGCATGGGGGGGCCCCGGGGCAAATAAAAAATTGCCCCCTCCCCCCAGTAGGGGGCGGGGGCAATTTATTTTTTTGTACTTTGCGTACCCCCCCCCAGCATCAACAACTCATACATAACCAAGCAGGTTGACTTCCAAACAAACATTTCCTATAGGAGTCAAATAAATTGAAATAACCTGTTCCGGACACCAGATTTTTTACATTTTATTTTGAACTGATGGTCTTGTTTTTTGATACAAAACCTCAAAACTAAACAGACGTAAATAAAAAAATAATAATTACATCAAATAACATAGAATTTAACTTCACTTTAACTGTGCTGAGCGGACTCGAGGGACCAATAAGATAGTGGCGATGTAGAGGAGGAGAAGGAGGAGAGTTGATATTGCTTGGAACTTTGGTTCTTGTAAGCACAGGCTACACATTGACTTTTACAGAGACAGGATGCACACGGGCTCTTACAGACACAGGCTGCACATTGGGGGCAGCGGCAGGCCATGGCAGGTTTACGTACCCCCCACCCAGAGCAGGTCCTCAGTGCCTTGCACCGGTGGTAGCGTCGCCTCTTTCTCTGTTACCCTCCAGCATCACTCACATTAGTAATGAGCAGAGAATGAAAACCTTTTACTCTTGCTACTCTATTGTTTACTAATACAACACAGATTAATTACTAGAACAAATTGTGGTCTAGGCAATGGTATTTTTGAATGGCTTATAGTAACCTTGAACATTGGCAACCTTATTAAATTGTGATTCAGCAAATTTAAAAGGGCTCTATTCAAGCACACAGCATAGTTTTTTACAGAAGTTTTTAGTTAGTGAAGACCTTGCTTTTGGATAGAAGTTCACTAAGTAAAAACTTCTGTAAAAAAAAATGCTATGTGCGTAAATAGAGCTTTTTTAAATTTGCCAAATCGCAATTTAATAAGGCTGTGAGTTGCTTCGATGTTATACTCTGCACCAGTGGCGGCTGGTGAACTTTCAAGTTGGAGGGGCGCCAGGGCGAAATATAGCCCCGCCCCTTTGTCAAACCACACCCATTTTTATAACTCCTCCCCTGACGTCATAATGACCTTTATAAGCCCCGCCCAATGACCTTATACTTGTAAAGCCCATTGAAATACATGATCAGCAATGCAGCAATGTCAAGAAGTAAAGTAACAATGTGTTAAATTCATTGGTATACAATATAGATTGAAAAAACTCATGTGACAAGACTACAGCAATATCATAATTGCACCTATACGCATTAACAGAAAAATTAAAGCAGTGACACTTACCATTAGTCGTCTCTTCTTCTCCGGGTATTCACGTTCAGTAAGTTGACCAACGAGTGCAAACAAATCTGCTGCCACAGAGGGTTTGCACCTGGGGTTGAAAGAAAACAAGCAAATCAATCAGACCATTCAAGAACAAAACCATATCTTAAAAACCTTAAAAGACCAAGTGGAACCATATAGGCCCCAAACATACCTTAGAAGACCAAGTGTGACCATATAGGCCCCAAACATACCATAAAAGACCAATCAGGACTGTAGAGGCCCAAACCAGTGGATCTTGGGATTCAAGAAAACAACAACATTTCACTTCTGTTTAGACAACACAATACTCAATGTCAAACAAACACGTTGAATTAGCATATGGATAACCATATGAGCAGTAACGCCACGCCAAGGCTTCAACAATTGTTACTGACCAGTCACACACCTTTAATAGCTCCTTCCATATGCACACCCACACACCATTCATACTTTACTTACCACTAGTTTTTTTTGGTAGTTCGGTGGTGCCATTTCTGAGAACTTTACTCACCCTTGAAGGTGCCTCCAATTCCTTCAAACCAATGCATTCAACCGCCAAAGGGCCATGGTGCTTCTTAAATACTTTTTTATCCTCTTCAATGTGGAGAAGCATCTTTCTGATTCTGCAGTAGTCTTCGGTGTTGTAAACAGGATTCCTTATAGTTTCACTGTCTCTGTGAAATCATTATGCAGATTAAATTGATGGTAAAGTTGGTGCAGAGCAACAGCACTCGTACAGACATGAAATTCTGGCTTCCCATACAGAAGTGACAGCTACCCTTGGAAGTGCCTCCAATTCCTTCAAACCAATGCATTCAACTGCTCCAGGGCCATGGTGCTTCTTAAATACCTTTTTATCCTCTTCAATGTGGAGAAGCATCTTTCTGATTCTGCAGTAGTCTTCGGTGTTGTAAGCAGGATTCCTTATAGCTTCACTGTCTCTGTGAAATCATTATGCAGATTAAAATGATGGTAAAGTTGGTGCAGAGCAACAGCACTCGTACAGACATGAAATTCTGGCTTCCCGTACAGAAGTGACAGCTACCCTTGGAAGTGCCTCCAATTCCTTCAAACCACGCCAAGGCTTCAACAATTGTTACTGACCATGCACACACCTTTCATAGCTCCTTCCATATGCACAGCCACACACCGTTCATACTTTACTTACCACTAGTTATGTTTGGTAGTGAGGTGGTGCTGCTTAACGCAGTTTATCTTTGCACACCCTGGGGGTATGCATTCTTCTTTGCTTCAATCACTTGTATTAAAATTTTGCACGGCGTTCTTTCAAAGAACAAAACTTCTCAATGGTTTTTTCATTGAAATCTGGGATCTTGGAAATCAGTTGCTTTTCCATTGAGAGCATCGCCAATGCATTCAACTCCTCCAGGGACATGGTGCTTCTTAAAAAGGTTTTTATCCTCCTCAATGTGGAGAAGCATCTTTCTGATTCTGCAGTGGTCATCGGTGTTGTAATCAGGATTCTTAATAATTTCACTGTCTCTGTGAAATCATTCTGCAGATTCAATTGATGTAAAAGTTTGTTCAGAGCAACAGCACTTGTATGAAAATCTGTCTTCCCATACAGAAGTGACAGCTCAGTGCGTAATTGTTCTTTCTTCAGTATTGGATATGCTTGCACGGTGTCTTCCAGAGCTTGGGTTGGAAAGCAAGTGTCATGGGTTGTATACAAGTCATTTTGAACAAGTTTGGCACTGACTAGGTGATTTGAAAATGAAAAACGTTCTTTTGCATGAACCACCACTATGTCCCATACCTCTCTTGAAAGCTGTCTCAAGGTTGAGATCTCCGTACTCAGTCTGCGGAATGTTACATCGCTAGGCAAACTTGCTTCTGTCTCGTCAACAGAATTACGGATTTTCTGGATGCTGCTGACAAAGTCTTCTGTGACTTTGTGGATATAAACAGTATCCGTGTCTCGCTTCTGAAGCTGACTATAGAGGATGTCAACATGTTGCATTATTAAATGAAATAATTTAAGGAAGTAAAGGAACTCCCTGTCTTCCAGCAATCCAACGAAACCTGCGGCTTCACGTATAGATGTTTGATCAAAGTTTAGACATGCTTCAATTGTCTGGAAACACTCAAGTAGTGCATCTCTGTTCTCGTAGATGACGTTCATGGTCCTAACATTGAAGGTCCATCGTGTCGGTGCACCTCTTGGAAGTCTTCTACCAACTACCTCATCCAGTGCTGCTTAACGCAGTTTATCTTTGCACACCCTGGGGGTATGCATTCTTCTTTGCTTCAATCACTGAATTTAAAATTTGGCACGGCGTGAAAAAAAAGATGGTATGCCGCCTATGTTGGAAAAAAAAAAATCGAACTCTTCCAATCATTGAAACTGCATGCTCCATTATTAGGTTGAGTTGGTGAGCATAGCAATGGATGTAGTGTGCGTTCAGGTACACGTCTTTTATTTTTCTTTGAACTCCTCCTTGATCTCCACGCATCACACTGGCACCATCGTAGCTTTGAGCTATGAGTTTCATCTTGTCTTCTGGCTCTGGGAGAACAGTATTCAGACTTTCCAGCACAACAGCGGCAATCGAGTCTGCATCCATTGCTTTCAGTTCCGTGAAGCCATCAAATCTTTCCACCACTTGATGCTTCTTGTCAATGTAGCGATAGACTACAACGCACTGTGTCCTAGCGGAAATATCGGTTGTTTCATCTGCTTGGATTGCCACAAACTGGGCTTCCTTAAGCTGCTGGTGAATCACTTCCTTAATAACTTCATGCATGCAGTCCAGTAGCTCATTCTGCACGGTTTTGGACGTGCCCTTAAACACAGTTGCAGTCTTCAAATGCTGTTCCATTGCACTATCGATACTGCCAACCAAATCCACCAGGCCTCGAAACACTCCTGGATTTAGCGATGTTTCACTTTCGTCGTGTCCTCTTAATGCCAGTTCAAAAGCGCCACAAAAGCGAACACAATCAATTATCTTCGAAAGGATGTACCGGTTCTTAGCCACTTCTTCATTGTGTTTTTGAATACTGACTTGGTATCCTTGGTCCAGTTGAACTGCAATGTTCGCCTGTCCAAGCATCTCAAACTTGATCCTGTTATCCAAGTGAGATTTAGAAGTTTTGTGTTTCGCCATTTTATCTGCTAGATCTTTGCCGTCAGTCACTCCAGTTTTGGTCCAAGCAGCGTCACCACCAAATAGGATGCATGGAAAACAATATTAGGACTTCCTAGAAACGCTTCCACAAAGTCAGTTGTTCTTCTTGTACCATTCTATAATGAAAGTACGGATATATTGCTTCCCTCTATCTCTTGCGATTTGCTGCAGATTTATCTCTGGTTGGTCAGGTCCTAACCGTTTTACTTCCACCTTCTCCTCATAGGTTAGGGTGCCGAAAGGTATTCATTTCTGATACCAATAGAAGAAATAGATTACGGTATATTAATTTATATTATGTCACAAAATTACTTTAAAATAACAGTGTGTTGAATTCAATGGTATACATTACATGTGACAAGACTATATCAACATCAAATTTGCACCTATACGCATGGGCAGAAATTTCAAAGCAATGATACTCACCAACAGTTGACTCTCCTTCTCGGGGTATTCACGTTCAGTAAGTCAACCAACGAGTCCAAACAAATCTGATTTCACACAGAGTTTGCCCCTGGGGGTGTTAGAAAACAACAAAAAAAAAAAATGAGAACGTTCAAGACCCAAACCGTAACTTTTAAAACCTTAAAAGACCAAGTGTGACCATATAGGCCCCAACCGCACCTTAAAAGACCAAGTGTGACCATATAGGCCCCAACCGCACCTTAAAAACCTTAAATGACCAAGTGTGACCATATAGGCCCCAACCGCACCTTAAAAACCTTAAATAACCAAGTGTGACTATATAGGCCCCAACCGCAACTTAAAAACCTTAAATAACCAATCAAAACCATATAGGCCCCAACCGCACCTTAAAAACCCTAAATAACCAATCAAAACCATATAGGCCCAAACTGTACATTAAAAAAAAATTAAATAAAAATACTAAAAAATATATATATATATATATATATATATATTATATATCTCAATATATATATATATATATATATATATATATATATATATATCTATCAAAATATCTATCAATCAATATATAAATCAATATATATATATATATATATATATATATATATATATATATATATATATATACACATACACACACACATAAAGCAATATACATAAAACAAAAAAATATATTAATTGATATTTATCAATTGATTAATTGATGTACTTTATTAATAATTTGATTATTGCTCATGTATTTGTATTAGACATTATTTATTATACATATTACAGTGCTATTTATTTGCTTTACATGTTACAGGATATTATCCTGTAACATGTATATCACATAAATAGCCCTGTAATATGTATAATACAAGTTCACACTAACATTTTTTTCCCTTACAGGCTTCCATACCTGCTTTGCTAATTTTTGTAAAGACACTGATTGGTAGAAATCAATGTCAATCAAAAAATTTCAGCCAGAGTCCTTCAAAAATAGTATAAAAGGCGGAGCGTGGGGAAAAAAATCAATTAGTCGCCGGGGGGAGCTCCTTGTAGGAGGAGCTCCATTAGATTGTTGTTTTTTTTTTTTTAGAGCGTCAGGTTTTTTAGGTGGAGGCCTCTTGCAATGGACCAGAATGGATGGACAATGGCTTCAATCAAGATGAGGACAAGGGCTTCTATCAAGATTGAAGGACATGGGCTTCAATCAAAATTGATTGGAATGCCCGACTATCCAGGGCAGAAGGCCGCCGCTGGAGGGGTCAATTTGGAAGGTATGTGCTGTTATGTTTACTTATTGTTTTTTTCCCCTTCACATATGTTTATTCCATCTTTGAAAGTGTAAGGCAAAGTATCCTTTTTATTTTAACTGCAATGTTAAAGATCCATTGCCTGTCACTTTGAAAAATGGAATAAAAATATGGGGAGGGGGAGGGGGGTTGTGTTGTGTGTTTAACTGGTAGCATAGGCAGGAGGGTTGGTAGTTAGGTCAGGGTGGGGTGTGGTCACTGGGTTGGTAGTTGGGTCAGGGTGGTAGGTAGGTGGGTTGGTAGTTGGGTCAGGGTGGGGTGTGGTCACTGGGTTGGTAGTTGGGTCAGGGTGGTAGGTAGGTGGGTTGGTAGTTGGGTCAGGGTGGGGTGTGGTCACTGGGTCAGGGGGGTAGGTAGGTGGGTTGGTAGTTGGGTCAGGGTGGGGTGTGGTCACTGGGTTGGTAGTTGGGTCAGAGTGGTAGTTAGGTAGGTGGGTTGATAGTTAGGTAGGTTGGGGTGGGGGTTGGCCAGGCCCCGATGGGCCTACAGGGGGGGGTGATCGGGGGTTGGCATAGGCCCCATGGGGGTGATCGGGGGGTGGCACAGGCCCCATGGGGGTGATTGGGGGTGGCACAGGCCCCATGGGGGTTATCGGGGTGATCGGGCGGTGGCATAGGCCCCATGGGGGTGATCGGGGTGATCATGGGGTGGCACAGGCCTCATGGGGGTGATCGGGGGTGGCACAGGTCTTTTGGGCCTACTGCGGGGGTGATTGGGGGTTGCCCAGGCATTGCGGGCCTAGGTAGGTAAGTTGGTGGGTGGGTGTGTGTGGGTGGCAGGCAGGCATAGTGGGGTAACTGGGGGACCCTTCGTTTTATTAGGGGGACTAGGGGTTTGGCCAGGGCAGTTAGGACTTACTGTTGTAGGTTGGGTCAGTCTGAGTGAGTAGTTTCTGCCAGGGAGGTCTCAGTCTCAGCGGGAGCAGGAAACAAAAAGAGGGCTGGGACTGGCTTATGGTGGTTTTATTAACAGGGAACTGTCAATCAAAATTAAACTCAAGGCTCTATTAGCTGGTGGGCGCCCTGGGCTGACGGTCTGGGTGTGCTTAGGTGGTTCTCCTGACAACTGTACAGCCTTCCATCATTGATACATTATCACTGCCCATGCATAGCTTTTCCCTGATTGTGGGCGGAATCCATTAACGGTCATGACTCATTCATAGAGTCTAAAGGTTAGTTTAAGTGCAGTAGTGTAATCTGATCACACAGCGTGGCGCGTGCAGGGGAAAGCTACAACACTAGAATAGAGATAGTGTAGCATTGCACACACAGCACTGACAGCAGTGACCTGCAATAAAAATATTTGGGGGGCGCTTGCCCTGACGCCCCTATGCACGAGCCGCCACTGCTCTGCACTATTTCTCACAGGATTAATACAAAATATCTGTTTTCACACAAGTGCTTATCAATGGAAATAGAGTAAAGTAAAATAAAGTAAAGTTAAAGGTTCCTTATTTCTCTTTATACTTTATGTGCAGAGGTACTCCAAATTAATAGCTCTCAAGTACCCTTCAAATAGTCCTAAATAAATAAAAATAAATTAATATTCTATCCATAAGACTATTCACACAAAAGTCAAGTTGCATTTGATTAGAAGGGTTGGCATTTTTTTCTCCTTGGATTATTGATTTAAAATGTAGTTATACTAGGTATATCTTTATAAAAATGCAAAGCTTTGGTACATACATACATGTCCGTGTGTGTATCTATAGCGATTTTACATCACTCACAAAAAAAATAAAAATAAATACTAAAGAGGTTTATGGATTGTTTATTGGCAAATTTAATGATGCAGTTCATCAAATGAAGATTAAAATCATTGTAAGTCTGTGAGTTTTCAATCTTGCATGGCCCTTTGGGTAAAGCACTCTGGATTCTAAGCTCAAAGACAGGGCCCTCCATTTTTTGCAATGTGTTTGCTATACATAGATTGTATTCAAAAGTAAAATGCTACAGAATATATGTTAGAGCGTTACAAATAAACGATAATAATAATAATTAAAATACATAACATTTATCCAAGAGAAAAAAGAAAAAAAAAGGTGGAGTACAGATACAAAACAAAAGGCCCATCTAGTCTGTCCATTCTATCTGCCTAAAGCTTAAGTAGGCTTATGTTTAATCCCAGAGCTTCTGGCATTCTTAGGTGGTCTCCCATTCAAGTACTGACCAGGTCCAACAATGCATGGCTTCAGGGTGGTGTGACCTCTTGGTTCCCTGGCTGGAACTGAACCAAGGTCGCACCAGTGAAAGCACCAAAGCTTAACCCCTGGACCACCTGTACTGTAAAGTAATACTTCCGCATACTACCCCTAACTCTTCCACCGTCCACACATTACAACTCTTCAGTCTGCATATTTAAACTATGATACGGCTTGTCATACATCACTTTGCACAACTCAGTTTTTAATACCATTTGAACATACTGCCATATACAGCTTAAAGCTTCATTACGGCACGTACACAGTCATAATAGCTCCCATGTCTGTATTTACTAACCAGCTGAATTTTGTGTTATAACTGGCTGCAACTATCATATTTTTTGGCCATTTTCCAGACTTCAAATTCCTTATTTTTATAAAACAAAGAAATTGCGGTGTGTAAGACGTGCTCTTTGAAAACCAGGACAATGTGAAACTTAAAGGGAAACACCATAAATAAACACTTTGTTTCTATTTTATCTGGAAGAAGGCATTTGATAATGTACTGTGTGATGTTCTCAAAGCAAGAAAAAAAAAAAAAACAGATTCAACAGCCTTATTAAATTGCGATTTGGCAAACTTAAAAAAGCTCTATTTGAGCACATAGCATATTTTTCTTACAGAAGTTTTTAGTTAGTGAACTTCTATCCAAAAGCAAGGTCTTCACTAACTAAAAACTTATGTAAAAAAATATGCTATGTGCTTAAATAGAGCCCTTTTAAATTTGCTGAATAGCAATTTAATAAGGCTGCAAATGTTTAACTGATATGGTGGCTTGCCCTTGTTAGCCAGTGAGCAGTAACATAGCTGTATGAGTCATACTTGTCTGCCAATCACATATACAGAAATACATATGCTCTGTGCACTTCCTGTTAAATTTCATTAGATTATTTTTTTTTTAGGCAAAACACAACTTACTGTAATGTTTAAACCATTTTTTTCTCATGGATTTAAAAAAGTAAGTGTTCCATGTTCATTTAACATGTTAAGAATTTACTCCTCATATCAATACAATGTTATTGTATTTCCCTTTAAATATTTTCTTCTTTAATTACGTATTTACTTATTTATTTGCATACAAATCCTTTTTGACTGATCTTACTGCAAAACACCCGTTCCAAGCAAAGTCACAAAGCAGATGCCCAGAAAGATGTCTCTGCCATACTTTCACCATCCAAACTGGGTCATAGCTTTTCTGGCATATCAGATTTGATTGTTTAGATATTTTTTCCAGAAAAACAAAGCCTGCTGGCCTAATCAAAGAGAATAGCACTCTATCTTCAAATGATCTTTAGTTTTGCCTTACTTTTATGGAGGAATTAATACGATTTGAAAATGTCACATTTTCATCATAATATCTGAATTAATTCTGTTTTTTTAGGAACATTTTTATATATTAATGTTCTCCAACACGACTCAAAATTCAAACTTAATTAATTTAATATTATAAAGAAAGGCACACAAAAATTAGATGTAAAACATAAGACAGAAAAAAAACATTTGACACTTATACAGAAAATTTAATTTTATTAAGCTTAAATACATTCCTGGGTCCATTCCCTCTTCACCATCGCAAAATCTGACAGCTGCAATTCTGCCACCAATCGACAGATGGCGCTGCCAATTTTCATTTAAGGATCGCTGACAGACGAAGCCTTGAGCTATGAGAGGTGCGCCCGAGGCCCTGGGGGGCTGAGTGCCTGCGCCGAACATAGCGATGGCCTCGCTGTCGACTCAGCGTCGTCGTGTTGCACCACGTTGGAAGGGAGAAGAAGTTGGGAGAGAGAAGGGAGATTAACTCTCTTCCAAGTTCCAGAAGATGGTCCAATAGTTCGGATGTTTTTTTTTTGTTTACTCTAATTTTAAGGCAACAATAGCATTGCATCAAAACATTTTTTGCAGTTTGTTAAAATTTATATTTTTCCTTGTTCTGTTCTTCTGTATAGCTCTATGGAATATGTTGGCGCGTTACAAATAAAAGTAATCACATAAATAGTTGTGAGCATACGAGTTGTTGCTAACGCTTGCGGGTCGGGCCGCATTTGCGGTGGTGGAGCATCCCAACATCTCCGCAAATGCGGGTCCTCGCAAAGCACTTAGGCAATGAGTGCGGGTCTCGTTTGCACGCGATCGGGGACCCCCACTGCAATCAAAATCCCCACGTTACAGGTCCTTAAAGGACCCGTTGTAAAAGAAAAAAATATACACTGTCACCCTGTCCATCATGGGGGTCAATACAGACCCCCATAAACCCATCATTTACCCTGTCACTCATGGGGGTCAATAGAGACCCCCATAAGACCTTCATTAAGCCTGTCACTCATGGGGGTCAATACAGACCCCCATAAGCCCTTCATTAACCCTGTCACTCATGGGGGTCAATACAGACCCCCATAAGCCCCTATTTAACCCCATCAGTCCCATAAGGGTATATTAACACCATTATGGGCCTGTTACAACACTACATTAACCACATAAGTGCCATGATGGTCCATGATGGTGTGCTTAAATAGAGCCCTATTCAATTGGTCAAATCGCATTTGAATGAGGCCCCTGGTGTTCAATACAGCATCTACACTGTTTTTATAGTATATACACTTTTCTTTTGTTTTAAATTGACATAATAAAGATTTATATTTTTATTCCTTAGAGCTCTGAGTCAGGAAGCCAACCTTGTAATACTTTTGTCACTTGGTGGGCAATCAGTACAGAGAATGATGGGTGTTATGTGACAGGATCAAGTCATCAGCCTTGCCATAGCCTCCCGCACCATCTGCACATTGGCTAACTTAGTCTAAGCATTTAGATAGACAATTATAGATATAAACTACCATAATCTTAACTTTACTTATGCCCTCATGTTTGCCCCTATCAAATGTCCTTATAATGTGCTATTTTGGCCTAACCTAAACTATAATCATCCTGTAACTGTCGAATTGATGACTGCTTCCTAACTACCCAATAAAAGGGTGCAGAATACTAGAATTTAATATATGTATGGGATATATTTCTACACTACAAAAACATGTTAACAGTTTCTAAAAAATAATACCAGTTGTGAGAAATCACAAGGACTATATGTTGCATGTACAGTAAATCAGTTTTCATGTTGACATTTGGGAAACACTGATCTATACCTATATTTATTGCAGACTCCACATGATACCTAATTTCAAAATTATAAAAATGTTTGAATATACCAATAGTATCTGCTACCTGTTTTGATACTGTTATTTTCATAAAGCACACTTTCTGTAAATCAGTGAATGATCACACAAATATTTGCCTGTTCACATATTGTATATACATCACATATTATAATTGTCAAACTGCGATTCGTCGTCATGCTTGCAATCGGATCGCGCTCATGCGCATAAGGAGAGGGAAGAGACACAGAGGGAGAGGGTGGGAAGAGGCACAGATGGAGAGGGTGGGGGTGGAAGAGGCACAGAGGGAGAGGGTGGGGAGAGGCACAGAGGGAGAGGGTGGGAAGAGGCACAGAGGGAGGGGGGACAGACACAGAGGGAGTGGGGAAGAGACACAGGGGAGGGGGGGAGAGACACAGGGGAGAGGGGGAGAGACACAGGGGAGAGGGGGGAAGAGACACGGGGGGAGAGGAGGTGAAGAGACACACGGGGGGGGGGAGAGACACAGGGGGAGAGGAGGGGAAAGAGACATGGGGGAAAAGTCACAGGGGCAAAGAGACACAGGGAGAATGGGGGAAAGAGACAGAGGGGAGAAAAGAGACACAGGGGAGAGGGGGGAAGAGACACGGGGAGAGGGGGGAAAGAGACACGGGGAGAGGGGGGAAAAGAGGCGCATGGGGAGATGGGGGAAAGAGACACAGGGGAGGGAGAGGAGGGGGAAAGGAGGCACAGGGGGAGAGGGGGGGAAAGAGACACAGGGGAGTGAGACGAGGGGGAAGAGACACAGGGGAGGGAGAGGAGGGGGGAAGATATAGAGGGGAGAGACACAGGGAGAGGGGGGACAGGGATGGAAGAGACACAGGGCAGGGGGGAACAGACGCCAGAGAGGGAGAGGGGGGAAAAAGATACAGGGAAGGGGGAAAGATGCATGGGAGGGAGAGGAGGGGAAGAGACACAGGAGGGAAAGAGACACGGGGAGGGTGTTAGAGACACGGGAGGCAGAGGGAGGTAAAAACACAGGGGGGGGGGGAGGAGATAGAAGGGAGGGAGAGGAGGGGGAAAGGAGACACGAGGGAGAGGAGGGGGAAAGGAGACACGAGGGAGGAAGTAGACAGGGGAAGAGACTCGCAATGAGCTCCAAAGGTGCTCATTGCGAGGCTTGCCATGAGCGCCAAAGGCGCTCATCGCGAGGACAGTAAAGTAGATGGGGAGAGGCTCCCATTGTGTGGCAAACAGCATTGCCATGCTTCACTTTTTATTGCCGTCATTTTTGACGGGCAAGTCGCTAGTGTACATATAAATTGTATGTATCTGAAGAGTGACTCAGACTAAAACTGACTTTAGACAAAAGTTTAGTTTTGTACAGAATCATTTTTATATGTTGCATTATACATGCATGTCAGTATTGATTCCCTACACTGTAGTGACTATATTCGCCAAACTGTAGAGTACTATATTCCTCACAACGCAGTGGATGAATTAATTAGCAGAATAAACAAACCAGAAAAGTAAAAAGGCATAACAGGTAGCGCAACTAGCTTCAGGTGAACCAAGCTCCAGGGTCACACTTTTAGAGGAGGCAGAGCAGGGAGATGTTACCATTGTATTGATATGTTTTATAACTTAGCAAAGTTTCAAATGTTCATCATTAACTATTATAATATCAATAAATAATAAGGCACATCAGCTTTAGAATTAAAATTACAGAGATATGATAGTAGAACAGGTCATATCCTGCTACTTCAAAGGGGCTTGATATGAACCTAGTTCAAACCTACCCCAGCAGAACTGTGTAGTTCTTGTTCTCTGTGGCACAAACTATGGCATCTGAAGAGGACAACACCCAAAGGTACAGACAGAGAATACTGGATACAGGTTACTAGTGGCCTATGGCAAGACCACTCCTCAATTCAGGATACAAACAAAATTCAGCCTCACACTGTGGATATGTGAAATTAGAACTGAACCTTTTATTGAGTCATGGAACCAACATATTTATACATCTCCCATACCACACCCTTGTATACCTTTGTGTATGTGTGTGATATTAGCTCACCTGCCTTGCAGCCTTATTAAATTGCGATTAGGACAATTGAATAGGGCTCTATATAAGCACAGAGCATATTTTTTTTACAAAAAATTTTAGTTAGTGAAGAACTTGCTTTTGGATAGAAGTTCACTAAAACCTTCTGTAAAAAAATATGCTCTGTGCTTAAACAGAGCCGGATTCAATTGGCCAAATCACAATTTGATAAGGCTGTGAGTCACTATAGAGCTGTTAAGATTAAACACGCCAGATGTCTAAATTAAATGACAGGTGTCTATAGCTAGCTAGGGCAAAAATCTTGATGTTAATCTCAAGTGTTTGCTCAGGACTCCTAAGGAGCAGTCATCTGCCTTGAATCAATTGCTGTATGTGTGCAGATGCAATGTCCTGCAGTTAAACTTCTGTGCAGAGCATTTTACCATTTCCACATATATTCCCCTGTTCTTTATACATTTCCCTCAATAACATATTATAACAATGTACAGACAACCTATAACCACACACAATAATACATAATCACAATGCTCCCTTGGCCATCTCCATAATTACTGGTAATATTACAGTCACTAACCAATGTAATCATGACAACTAATAATTTGAATTTCCCGCTGCTTGCCTCTACACGGTTGTCACGTTGGCATCCCTTCCTGCTCCCAATCCTGCCTCACTGTGTGAGAGGTGGGCAACAAGCTGCAAAACTTCATATTGCTGTTTCGAATGGTCACAGTATTGCGAATGGCTACAGTATTGCCAATTGCTCATGTGGTGACATGGAAGTCAATGAGTTTCACTGCTTCCTGCCCACGCCCTAACAAAGGGAAATGTATTGAAGATAGCCCTGCAGCAATGGGAGGAGAAAGTAAGGTCAACATTAGAATCTCTTAAAGACAAGCCCATGGAAATGTAAAAAATAGAAATATATCTTAAATCAAAGAGATAATTGGGATAATGGGGCTTTTATTATGCTTGATATACCTTATATTTTGTACAAGTCTTAAAAGCGGTGTCCCTTTACATTATAATTTCAACTTTCCTTTAAGACTGTGTGTCAAGTGATCTATTGCCCTCCAGTTCAGTTAAAGCCTCTTTTCATGAAGAAATACTTAAGATAATCATGGTTGCATTTTACAAGTAAAAATTAGTTTGACAGCGTATCACTTATTATTATGTTGCTTTGTTCTTATTAGTTATACTTACCTTCCATTGCCGGAGGCCAGATATCAAAAAAATGCAGTGCCTTAAACAATTTATGAGATAAGATGAAAAGCTATATTGATGAATAAATTATAACACAATTACAGAGTTGCATATAGTCTATCTTACAATACATCTAATACTTAAATGTAGATCGCTGGTAACTGAGAAATAAATGTGGATAAGATGGGAATTGCAGTTGAGAGTAAAGGACATTTTATATGGCAATAGATTTAACATACTAAGCAATTTCCTTTTCTAATCAGTAAGTAGTGATGCAACTGGGATTTGAAAATACACATGGGAGCAATGAGAAAGAATCTGAAAGTACTTGATGCAACACCAAGGACAAATTCACAATGAGTGGCAGTTAGGTCAAACTATAAGGTTGTGTGCTGCATAAAGCAGAGAAGATGAGAAATATAATTCAAATACATAGGTATATTCGGAATTAAATAGAAAGTCAAGATAAGAATTGACAATGTTATTCTTTATTAGATTTTCATTTTAAAAGCAAAATGACTTGATTGGGGCTCATACAACATCTTTTTATTTCATAATTGATTAGCAATAAAGTCAAAACTTAAATTACAAAAAAAACGTGTAGCTATTAAAACTTACATGTGAACTTTAGTGTTTCCAGCTTCAGCAGATATATTTCTCTCCACCTCCTTTGAGATGTCATGGAGGTGGGAAAGGATCTGCCCACTGTCAGAATATGAATCTTTATCTGCAGTCTAACTTGCAATGGCCAGAACAGGGAAACCTAGGGCTCCATTACATGGCTCCTATAGGAAATCTTTCACGTAAGTCCAAACATAGCTATTATATAGTGTCTGTATCAACAGCCTGATTAAATTGCGATTCGGCCAATTGAATAGGGCTCTATTTAAGCACAGAGCATATATTTTTGCAGAAGTTTTTAGTTAGTGAAGACCTTGCTTTTGGATAGAAGTTCACTAACTAAAAAAAGACATGGGGAGAGGGAGGGGAGACAGGGGGGAGAGTGGGAGAGAGACAGTGGCGAGGGTGGGAGAGAGACAGGGGAGAGCAGGGAAAAGAGACACAAGAGAAGCAGGGGAAGAGACACAGGGGAGGGAGAGGGGGAAAGAGACACAGGGGAGGGAGATGGGAGGAAGAGACACAAGGGAGGGAGAGGGGAGAGAGACACAGGGGAGGGAGATGGGGGAGAGATGCAAGGGAGGGAGGGGTGGGACAGGGGGAGGAAAGAGACACAGGAGGGAAAAGGGGGGAAAGAGACAGAGGAGGGGGGGGTTGAAAGAGACACAGGGGAAGGAGAGGGGAGGACGAGACACTTCAAATATTATCCTGTAATTTTTGATGGGCAAGATACTAATTAATAATAATATCTGTAACAATTTTTGAAAAGTTCAACTTTGAGTAAGCAGCTGCCGGTTCACATTTGTTCCTTAACCTGCATTAGCATTTGTAGACTATTTCTGATTGATCTCTTGCTCTTTTGATATAAAACACAAAAAATATCAAACGGTAACTCCCTTTCTCCTTAGGCATGAAGCAGTTAAAGGCAACATAAACAAGTGCAGGGAATTATACAAACTGATTAAAGTGTGCTTTTTCATTTACGATCAAGCTGTGTTTAAGCTGAATTCGCCCGTTAACAAATTAGAAAATATCCAGATTATTACGATTATTGTGTTGACTAGTAATATTCCCTAAAAAGCCATGAATCTATTCCTCGTATTACCCCACAAAAGTCCTCATGATTTTTCCTGACCAGTCACAAATAGGCCCTTCAATGTGCAGTGATACAATTTGTATTAATTCTTCCCTCTTCTTGTCCTTGAGGCCTTTGCTACAAAGAGATTATTATGCATTAGTAGCCACGGGTTTATACAAAGAGAATACTTGAAAATCAATCAGTGCAAGGTCACATTGCAGCTTTATTGAATATGCAGATTTGAACAGTTCCCTTCAATATTAGAGAGTCTAATGAGGAAAAACACTCTGATTAAGTATTGCTTAGACTTTCTGATCTCAGCAAAACATGTCCGATCTGTTCTAATTGTGAGTGATGATTGGAAAGAAAAGTAAAGATTACGAAGGCTTCTTAGAGTCAATATAAGATTGCAAAGTATGAGATTAACACAGCCGCTCTGCATAGCTCAGATGTAACCAAATGATTAAAATGCAGCGTAAACATTTTCTCATTTCTATCCATGGGCGTGCTTCAGTTTAGGCCACTAGACCCAGGCCTAGGGCAGCACATTTGTTGCATGAAGTTGCCGGCGCAAAGCCAAGGAATATGCACAGAAATGTCTTGGTGCAGAGAATATAAATGTACATGTGACTTTCTGACTTGCTGTATACTTACAAAGACACATATACATTTATGATTGTCTATACAGGAGTGTGGTACACTTATGATTGGAATATAGCAATAGAAAAGGAGGAGTAATTTGGAGAAGTAATTTGGTCGTTGGATGGTGGGAGCACAAATTTGAATGTGTCTTGTGGTTCTATCCTCACATATCGATTACTAAATTAGCCTAGTCAGGATCAGGTTCATATATACAGAGGTGGAAATCTATATTTTTCCAAAGTATAATGTAAGTGTCAAGTGCTTGTCTGTATAGGGTTTCTGACATTCTTAAGTGTACCTTGCAGTGAGAGTTAGTGGAAGACGTCATTGATAAGTCAATGGGCTAAATTCCCTAAAACTGCAAGTTCAGCAAAGTGCCACAGCTAATATTGCAATTTCCTACATAGACAAAATATATCAGAGATCCTTTGCAAAGCTTAGAGAATCTGACAAAGGTCTCCTATAGGGTGTGTTTGTATGTTCAGTTGTGTCTGACTCTCTGTGGCCCTATGGATCGCAGCATGCCAGACACATCTTCTGTCTGTTGTGCCAATCCATAAGGCGAAGATACTGGAGTGGGTTACCAGTTCCTTCTCCAGTGAACCGCGATTTGTCTGACCTCTCTGCTATGACCTGCCCATCTTGGTTGACCCTACACTGTAAAGTTTAAAGCTTCACTGAGGTACACAAGCACCTTCACCATGACAAGATAGCGATCCAGAAGGGGTCTCCTATATTATTCACCCCATTTTGGCATAATGTGCTGACCATTCCAGATGGAGGGAGAGGATGAGTTTCCTGAACATGCACAATATGCCACAATTTTTTTAGGCTTCTTGTTTAATAATTGTTTGGCAATAAAATTTGTATATGAATAGAAAAGGCATCATGGCTTTTAAAACTCAAATGTAAACTTTAGTGTTGCAGATTGCATCAGGTGTGCTTATCTTCAGTATCTTTTATGTATCCAGGAAGGGTTGAAGATTTGCCCAGGAGGCTGTCCTAAATTTTCAACAACACCGGTCTGTTGCCAGCAGGGAAGGAGACAGATAAAGACTGCTAGATCCTTTTCCACCCCTAGACACCTAGGGCCTCATTAAATTCTCCCTCGTAGTTCTCTCTGTCCTCGCAAAAGGCAGTTTTTTTGCTGTTTGCGAGGAACGAATCTCTCGCAGCCTGCTTTGCGAGATGACTACGAAAAATGGGCGAGAATATGCTCCGAGAGAGCTACAGAGTCACACGCAGCCTATAATCTACGAGTGATTCTCGCATCTCGGAAGAATCCCTACGAGCACAAAAAGTGCTAGCAAGGGATCCTAAACCTCTACGTGCTGCCTCGGAGCAGCCGGAGACAGCAGTGTGATGCTCCCTCCTGCTCCCTATACACATCCCCATGCTGCAGGGGTCACTATCGGGACCCCTACAGCACCCCCACATTAACCCCTTTGCAGCGGGGGTCCCCGATCGGCACCGATCAGGCCCCCGCTGCATTTAAAAAATTTTAATTCCCTGCCGCGGCTCCCTAAAGGGCCCGCAGCACACTATTAGCTGTTAGCCAATCCTGGCCGCGGCAAAAAAAATTAACCCCCCTCTATGCTGGGGGTCCCCATCGGTACCCCCGAAGTGTCCCCACATTAACCCCTTGCAGCTGGGGGGTCCCCGAACTGCAGAGATCAGGTCCCCGCTGCATTTAAAAATTTTAAATTAGCCGCCGCGGCTCCTTAAAGGGTTTGCGGCACACTACTGCTAACCCCCCTCCATCGGACCCCTGAAGTGTCCCCACATAAACCCCTTGCTGCAGGGGTCCATAGGGACCCCGGAAGCCCCCCACATTAACCCCTTGCAGCGGGGGTCCCCGATCGGCACCGATCGTGATCCCACTGCATTTAAATTTTTCAATTTCCCGCATCGCAGGTCCTTAAAGGACCGTAAAGGTCCTGAAAGGACTCGCACTAAAAAATATTAACCCCAGGCAACTAAAATTAACCCTATAACTCATGGGGATCAAAACAGACCCCCATAAGCACTTAATTAACCCTATAATTCATGGAGGTCAATACAGACCCCCATAAGCCAATAATTAACCCTATAACTCATGGGGGTCAATACAGATCCCCATAAGCACAATAATTAACCCTATAACTCATGGGGGTCAAAACAGACCCCCATAAGCACTTAATTAACCCTATAACTCATGGGGGTCAATACAGACCCCCCTAAGCACTTAATTAACCCTATAATTCATGGGGGTCAATACAGACCCCCATAAGCCAATAATTAACCCTATAATTCATGGGGGTCAATACAGACCCCCATAAGGCCTTAATTAACCCTATAACTCATGGGGGTCAATACAGATCCCCATAAGCACAATAATTACCCCTATAACTCATGGGGGTCAATACAGACCCCCATAAGCACTTCATTACCCTGTCACTCATGGGGTTCAATACAGACCCCCATAAGGCCTTATTTAACCCTGTCACTCATGGGGGTCACTACAGACTCCCCATAAGCCAATAATTAACCCCATCACTCATGGGGGTCAATACAGACCCCCATTAGCACTTAATTTACCCTATAATTCATGGGGGTCAATACAGACCCCCATAAGCACTTAATGAACCCTGTCACTCATGGGGGTCAATACAGACCCCCATAAGCACTTAATTAACCCTATAACTCATGGGGGTCAATACAGACCCCCATAAGCCAATAATTAACCCTATAATTCATGGGGGTAAATACAGACCCCCATAAGACCTTAATTAACTCTGTCACTCATGGGGGTCAATACAGACCCCCATAAGCCTCTATTTAACCCCATCAGTCCCACAAGGGTATATTATGACACTTACGGGGCTGTTAAAATTCTAACATTAACCACATAAGTGCCATGACGGTCCACAAGGACTATCATGACACTAACTACAAACACTACACTATAACCCCCAATAAACCATTAAATCTAAACTAACCCCCTCTACACTAATCTATTAACACTTACACTACCTACCTACACTACCTACCCCCTAATAAACCTCCCCACCACTCTAATTACAACAAATAAAAAAACCTACCTTACAAAAATAAAAAAACCTACCTTAAAGAAAATAAAAAAACCTAAGTCACCAAAAATAAAAAAACTTACATTACAGAAAATAAAAAAATACATTACACCCCCCCTACAGAAAAATAAATAAATAAATTACACACCTGAAAAGGAAAGACAGACATATACATACAGACAATACATTACATACAATACATTACATTACATACAATACATTACATATAATACAAATAAAATACCCCCTATCTATCTGACATACAATCTATCTAATATACAATAAATCCTAACTACATACAGAAACCCTAATTCTAAGCTAAAATTAAATACTGTAATTAAAATCCTAACTACATACACAGACCCTAATTCTAAAAGCTAAAATAAAATAATTACAATCCTAACTACATACACAGACCCTAATTCTAAGCTAAAATAAAATAATTAAGACCACTTACCTTTAAGATGTCTCTTCAGATCACTAACCTAGGGGTAAAACAAAACCAAAAAATGAGTACAAAACATTAACATAAAATAAATAAACATTATACACATTTTAAATATTCTACTCATCTTTCCAGCCTGTCCGTCCTTCTTCTTTTCTTCTCCGGCACGGCCCTGTTAAAAAAAACACAATACATTAATACAATATATAGACACAAAATAAAATAAACATATAAACATATAAATATACATTCAACTTACCTCCCCGCGATGTCCCCGGCCTCCTCCTCTTCAGCCCCGGCTGGGCCCTGGAACCATCCGCGCTCTAAAAAAATCTAAATAAAAAAACTAACGGAGGTCTGCACTCGCAGACCTCCCCGATGCTAATGAGCCTCCCGGAGCCTTTTTCGGGAGAAAATTGGCAATGGCGGCTTTTGATTGGCTGAAAAAGCTGTCTATCAATTTCGGCCAATCAGGATGGGATACACCCCAAAATCCCACCCTGATTGGCTAAAGCACCTGTCAATATTTACTGGAACCAATCACAAGGCGCAGATGCCTTCAGCCAATCACTATGGGATACACCCCACGGAGTGATTGGGTGAAGACATCTGCGCATTCTCATTGGCTGACGTCAGCAGATCGGGGACCCCCGCTGCAAGGGGTTAATTTGTGGACACTTCGGGGGTCCCGATGGGGACCCCCAGCATAGAGGGGGGTTATTTTTTTTTTGCTGCGGCCGGGATTGTTAATAGTGTGCCGCGGGCCCTTTAAGGAGCCGCGGCAGGGAATTTAAAACTTTTAAATGCAGCAGGGGCGTAATCGGTGCAGATCGGGGAACCCCGCTGCAAGGGGTTAATGTGTGGGGGCTGCGGGGGTCCCTATGGACCCCTGCAGCAAGGTGTTAATTTGGGGACATAGAGGGGGGTTAATTTTAGGTGCCGGGGGGTAGTTGGAGTACCCCCCACGGCAGGGCTTATGTGTGGGACTGCCGCGGAGGTCCTGTTTAGGACCCCTGCACTAATTGATGAGGTGCGGGAGCCTGCAAGATCATCTCGCAGGCTGTCACTCCTCATGTACATTTTCGCAGTGTTGATACGGACGGCCCTGCTGCGTAGCTCACACGTTTCTCGCAGCACGGCTAATTTAATAGCGTCATAACTTTGAGAAATTTTGCAGTACGTAGGATTTAAGTAGAAGCCTCTTATTTACGAGGCTGGAATTTAATAGGGCTGCTAATAAGAAGTGGAGGTCCGTCTTACAGCCTTATTAAATTGCAATTCGGTAAATTCTAATGGGCTCTATATAAGCACAGAGCATATTTTTTTACAGAAGTTTTTAGTTAGTGAAGACCTTGCTTTTGGATAAAAGTTCACTGACTAAAAACTTCTGTAAAAAAATTGCTGTGTGCTTATATAGAGCCCTTTAGAATTATTTGCAATGCTACAGTTCAAATCTAAGCTTTAATAGCTGCACTGAAAGTTTGTTTTTCCAAATACTAATTTTATCTCTAATCATTTTCTTAAATAAAGAGCATGTCAGTGCTTTCATATTGCAAATATTTCCATTAATGCTTATTCAAGCTTGTGTGTGTATATGTATATATATATATATATATATATATATATATATATATATATATATATATATATATGTACGGCATATATTATATATATATATATATATATATATATATATATATATATATATATATATATAATATATATGTTCTGCAGTATGTTTATTTACTAGAGTGTCTGTATACTCACATAAATTCAAAAGGATATTTGCTAGTTTGGACCAGCAGTGGTAATTGGATATGAGTTAATATCTGTGTGTATATTATGGAAAATGTGTGTACCTATGGAACAACAAGCTCTGCTATTTAGAATCCATGTCTCATATGCTGAGTGGACAACCAAGAATAGACTGGAAAAGTCAATTAATCAGACTTTAATGTGGTATCTGTCATGGCAATGATTTTCCTTGCTATAATTGTGTGCCTGAGGCTATTTTAACACTGCAAAAGGTCTAATGTATTTCACTAATGTATACTACACAAATGTATAGCTTGGCAAATTAGAACATAATGGTTAAAATAGGAGTTGTATTAGATACCATTTTCAGTTATATTTAAGGCCTGTGGATCTATCATGTTATGATGTTGGGACAGGTTAGCCAATGCAGTGCGGCCTCCAACCTCTAGATGGCGCTGACGATATTTTGCAGCGCTGCCGATATGTGAGAGAACTTCTAAGCTTTTAATGTTAGCCTAACCCTTGAACTAACCCTAACCCTCACCCTAACACTAACATTTTACCTAAGTCTTGACTCTATGATATGGCACCAGAATATCGGCAGCGCCATCTAGCGGTTGCTCACCACCACTGCTGCTGCCTTGCAAATGGCAAACATCGAACCACAAGTTACTGGTACAAAGGAGGTCTTACAAAGGGCTTAATGACATGTCTGGAGCACTGTAAATGCAAATATAAACACTCTACTGTACTTTTATTAAAAGGGAAAGTGATGTTAGGTCTTAGAATTAATAGCACACCATTCTCTAGCTAGCAAATTGGTCCAAAAAATACTTGATTTCATGTTTAATTTCTGTGTTATATCGATCCCGGCAATCAATGTTTTAATACATATAATGGAACTTGCATGCAATAGAATATCATATTTACAGCTTTATCAATATTGCATTATATCTGGAATGTGGGTCCGATCGTAACTCGTAATTCAAACCCGCAGTACTTAAATGAAAAATGGAGGTTGGATTTCAATGTCCTACGGGCTTGAGTCACGATCGATCCCACATTCCATTGGCTGTTTGTAACCGGGAGTTATGGGCATGCGTCATCGATCATGTTCAAGCTCGCAAATGCTACTTTCGAAAAGCATAGTTTCCAAAAATTGCTATTGGCACATAACTAATTGAATAGCACCATAGGTTGAGGCCTCTGCAAGCTCGGAGCAGGCCCGCAGATATAGAGCCTCATTCAATTCGGGGCTTGCAACTCGATTGCAGACAGCCAAATGCCTGCTATTGAGTTGTGGGCTCCATTTGGTCTCCGATTGCGATACTATTCAATTGTCAGTGCCCGCTAGTTATGTGCCTGTCCCATAAATCGACACACCATGCCATCATATGTAGCATTTCTGGGCTTGAACATCTTAGAGGAGCAAGCCCATAACTCCTGATGCAGAAACAGCCAATGGAAACAGAGATCGTCATCATGTCCAACCTCCAGTCCCTTAACTCGTAAGTGAAGGCCGTAGGACTTTGAAATCCAACCTCTATTTTGGAGGTTGAAGTCCGTAGGACTTTGAAAAATAGAGGTTGGATTTCAAGGTCCTACGGGCTTGGAGGTTGAACCCCGTAGGACTTCACATTGATTGCTGTGATCAATATAACATGAAAATTGAAAATGAAATAAAGTATTGGAGAATGTTGTGCTATTCATTCAGACCTAACATCATTTTCACTCTTAATAAAAGTACAGGATGGCTCTGATTTGTCATTAGGCGTTTTGCGACACTTCCTTGGTACCATTAACTTGGTTGGTGGTTAGATATTTGCGGGCTTGAAGGAATGGTTAGCGAGGGGGGATTGGAGCAATTAAATAGCGATTTGTGATGTTAGCCTTGCGACAGTGAAAGGCATGGAAGGCATTAACTTGCGATTTTTAAAATCTCTATGAATTGCAGCTCGAAAACGCCTAACTCAATCGGAGACCGCAAACTGACACCAATTGAATAGCAAAATAACTTGCTGGCTCCACTTGCGAGCCAGGAACTCCCGAAAGCCTCAATTAAATGAGGCTCATACGGCCTACTCTAATTGAGTTGCGGCCTTCCAATTGAAGCAGGCTCTCAGTGTGAAATCCTTGCTAATCTCCGTCTCTATTCACTTTCTGTAGTCAGTTAGATCATGTGCAAGCCCTATGGAGTAATTTGCAATATAAGATTTCAAGCTTGAGTATGTGGGTGTGTGTATATGTGGGGATGGGAGGGGACAGAGTTGAACAGGCTGACTAAAAGCCATAAAAAAAATGTCAGTGTAAGTTTACCATAAAAAATGCATTGATTTTTAAGGGAAATTTTAAGTTGCACTTGACTTTGATTGTTACAAGATCTCTGTGAATTAGATGACAGAGAGCTGCTGATGAACACAACAAAAATATAATATAATCACAGCTAGAACACAGCTGTAGCTTGATATATATATATATACATATATATATATATATATATATATATATATATATATATATATATATATATATATATATATATATTTATATTTATTAAGTTTGTTTCAGCAGAAGTTCAGCTTTTTCTGGGTATCATTGTCATTGAGATTATATGTAATGTGTGAACATAACTGTAATAAAATTAGTGAAAAAAACTAGTTTTCTTCACTTTACATTTTGTATTATTAGCAAAACAAATCTTGTCAATAAAATATATATTTAAAATATACCCTTGATGTCCTGAGCATACTGGCACCGAAATATGTAGTTTGTGCATTTATTTGCAATCAACACAGGCTAGAAAGAGCACAGCAACTATTTGCTAACATTTTTTTAATAATTTTACAAAAAGCTTTATTTCATTTTCCCAGCAAAATATCTCACTCAAATAATGAAAGCCCCATAAATAATAAAGTAAATGTTCATTAGGTCTTACTTCTTACAATATACTTACCCACTAAACTAATAATAATTTTACATTTTCATACCAAAATATTTCACACCTGCTTATTGTAGGTAGTTTGAGAACTGAGGGTTAATGGACAGTGGATATATCAGATGAAATAAACTTGTCTCATCAATCCTTTCCATTTTTGTTTTTATTGGTGTGCAGTGAGCAATGGCCATTTAACAAACATCCACATTGGTGTTAGAGGGTATGTTATTAAATTAGTATAATAATGACTTGATTCCTCATGCGAGCGATCAGGTAATTTATATTAATACACTAGGATCCTCCCACATTGGCGCCTCCAACTATTGGGCAGCCTGTGGAAAATGCAACTGATGCCCTTCCTGGCTGTAGATGACCTGTATATTGCTAAATTTTATTAGGTAGGCTAAGGTCTCACCTGAGCCCTTCACTAGTAAGACAAAGGAAGATATATTGGTATATTTATGAAAGTGTGGATTTGTTGTTATTGTTCAGTCATTAAGTTGTGTCAGCACACCAGGTACATCTGTCAGTCACTGCCCCTGTGAGCTCCCTGAAGCTCATTTTCATTGCTTCAATGACTTAATCTACCCATCACCGCCCCCACCTTCTTTTTGTGGCTTCAATCTTTCCCAGCATTAGAGTCTTCTCTAGGGAATCCTGTCTTCTCATGATATGTGAGCATTAGTCTCATGATCATATCTTCCAGTCAACAGTTAGACTATATTTCCTGTTGTTTTGATTGATTGAATCTTTTTGCAGTCCAAATAACTCTAAGCAGTTTTCCCAACACTACATTTTAAAATGATCAATTCTACGGCACTCTTTCTGCATCTTTCTGGTGTAACTCTCACATCTGCATGTTACTACTGAGAATACCATAGCTTTATATATGCAGACCTTTGTTGATAGTGATAGATAATTTCTTTACTTTTAATAGGTTATCCAGGCTTGCCATAGCTTTCATCCCTAGAAGCAAACATATTTTAATTTCTTGGCTGCAGTGACAATTAAAAAAAAAAAAAAAAAAAAAAATCAGTAGAGATCTTTTAGCGCAGGAAAATAAAATCTGTCACTACCAAAAAAAAAATCCCCCATCTTTTTGCCAGGAACTGAGATTTTTTCATTTTTTTTTCTTTTTATGATCTTCATCTTTTTAATGTTGAACAGCAGGCCAGCTTTTGCACTCTCATCTTTCATCTTCAACAATAGGCTCTTTAATTCCTCCTCCCTTTCAGCGATCAGATTGTTGTCATCTGCGTATCTGAGGCTGGTAATATTTCCTGCTTTGGCTTCATCCAGCCCGGCTTTACGCATTATTAATTCTCCATAGAAGTTGAATACCTAAGGTGACACTATATAATCTTCTTGCACTCCTTTCTTGATCTTTCCATGTGACTTCTTGGTCCACATACATATTCCTTAGCAGGTATCCCCATCTCTTTAAGAATGTTCCACTTTTTGTTGTGATCCACACAGTCAAAGGCTTTAGGATAATCTATGAAGCAGAGTTAATACATTTTCCTGGAACTCTCTTGCTTTCTCTATTATCCAGTGGCCATTGGCAATTTGATCTCTTGTACCCCTGCCTCTGCGAATCTTGCTCATCTGGTAGTTCCCTGTCCATGTATTGTTGGTGCCAAACTTGCAGGATCTTAAGCATTACTGCTGGCATGTAAAATTAGTGCAACTGTTTGATAATTGGAGCCCACTTTGCCACTGCCTTTTTTGGGATTGAGATTGAGACTGACCTTTTGCCAGTCTACAGGTCACTGTTGAGTTTTCCAAATGTGTTGACATAATGCAAGCAACACTTTCACTGCATCATCTTCTAGGATTCTGAACACTGTGGTGTTGATTTCAAATTGAAAGTTTGTTTCTATAGGAGTTATTTATCAAATAGAGTTACATTTTAGCCCTACTTGATAAACAGGCTCCACAGAAAATATAAGAAGGATATATATTCTATGCATTAATTTGACTTAATTCAACTTTACTGTTCATTTCCTTAATGTAATATAAATCATTTTCAATGCACAAAAATCTATTGATATTTATAAAATATGCTCAAACGTTTTGGAGTAAACTGGACCTTTAAATACATTGTTTATTTTATGATAATGTTGTAATATTCCATTTCATATTGATTTTATGTATAACATGATCTGAAGGATTTAGAAATTGATTATTGATAGCCAGTGGGCAAATACCATGTCTCCTTTCTTCGTTTGTCGAGCTGTGCGTGATATCATAGTAATGTGGCACGAACCGAGTTGCACAATAGGCATTACTTATTCTTTCTTTGCTGCTGTGCTCAAAGACTTATTTTTTTAACTGGTGCCAAGTCAGTAGACTTCTTACATGATATAAACTACAGCCTATTTTAGTGGTTAGATTGTGGTGTTCTGAAAAATTTAAGATATATTGATCTATCCAATGTAATATTTTGACTGGTGAAGGGTAATCCCTTTATCTGCAGAATTAGTATATAGTGTATCCATGGCTATTATATATTTTTTAAAGAAATCCGAATTGGGAAGCACTGAGACTAGCTGTATTGGGAGCAGAAGAAATCTGTTTGTAGAACAGAGTGGGGGTCTACTAACACGAAACGGTACAGATTACAGAGATTGTGCTATATAACTACAGGGAGAAGGCTGTTTACATTGTTGAGATTAAAAAGAAGCCAAACAGCATGCTTTGGGTTCCAGGAACATTTGGGAAAGAAGGGTGGCCAGTACTCCATCCATTTGTCAGGCATCACTATTACAGAGGAATTTCTGAAAAACCTAGGAGTGGAAGGAAAAACAGTATTGTGCTACAAAGAACTGGAAAATCGAACTGTGCACTGAGACCCTGTTTTCTTTTATCTGAGAGCAGATTAGCTGTCCTAGGGCTAGTCAGACAGTTAGTAAGCCTTTTTATGCAAATGTTGTCTACAGTTAGTTTATCTCTGCAGATTCCCAGTCTGCAAATACACTTCAACCTCTGAGTGTCGCCTCTTGTCTTTCAGCTCCACATGTTCCCAGCTGCATTGTCCTCTGTCTGAAGTTCCTCTGTCGGCAGAATCCCTGTGTCTGCAAATTATTCTGTCTGTAAATTCAGCAATCCAAACCACTGTCTGCAGTTTCTCTGTCTGCTAGATTTTCAATCTCACACAGAAACCACCTGCAAATTATTCTTTCTCTCTTTCAGCAGCCTCACACAGACGCTCCCTGCAAGCGTCACACGCGGCTTTGCAGTCCAGGAACAGTCCCATCCATCACTCTCGTACAAACTTTTGTGGAGAGGTGTAGCTTGAGTGAACTGCTCCAGGAGTTAACTCCTTCAGACCTCCTGGAGAAACATTTTGGAAAATCTGTGGTTCACAACTTCTGGGGGGCACTCTGTTACACATCCCCTCTGAGCTCAACAACATGGGTTGTATGACTTGATTGAGAGGTCATGAATGTTGTACATTGCATCCATGTAACGTTGACTGCCATCTCTGCACTTTCTTCCTTTCACCTTTGCACTGATTAGACTCCCTTGTATATACTGAACCTTCTGATTTTCCAGATCTTTCACTAAAACCACCATTCCTTTCAGAAGGTAATTCTGGTCTGCAGAGCCCATGGGGTAGAGACGTGATTGAAGTTCCAGGCGTAGATAGAGTGGATATAAAAAGTCTACACACCCCTGTTAAAATGTCAAGTTTCTGTGCTGTAAAAAAACGAGACAAAGATAAATCATTTCAGAACTTTTTCCACCTTTAATGTGACCTATAAACTGTACAACTCAATTGAAAAACAAACTGAAATCTTTTAGGTGGAGGGAAGAAAAAATAAAAATAATGTGGTTGCATAAGTCTGCACACCCTCTTATAAATGGCGATGTAGCTGTGTTCAGAATTAAGCAATCACATTCCAAATCATGTTAAATAGGAGTCAGCATACACCTGCCATCATTTAAAGTGCCTCTGATTAACCCCAAATAAAGTTCAGCTGCTCTAGTTTGTCTTTCCTGAAATGTTCTTAGTCGCATCCCACAGCAAAAGCCATGGTCCACAGAGAGCTTCCAAAGCATCAGAGGTTTCTCATTGTTAAAAGGTATCAGTCAGGAGAAGGGTACAAAAGAATTTCCAAGGCATTAGATATACCATGGAACACAGTGAAGACATCATCATAGTCATCTTCAAGTGGAGAAAATATGGCACAACAGTGACATTACCAAGAACTGGAGCTCCCTCCAAAACTGATGAAAAGACAAGAAGAAAACTTGTCTGGTAGGCTACCAAGAGGCCTACAGCAACATTAAAGGAGCTGCAGGAATATCTGGCAAGTACTGGCTGTGTGGTACATGTGACAACAATCTCCTGTATTCTTCATATTTCTGGGCTATGGGGTAGAGTGGCAAGAGGAAAGCCTTTTCTTACGAAGAAAAACATCCAAGCCAGGCTACATTTAGCAAAAACACATCTGAAGTCTCCCAAAAGCATGTGGGAAAAGGTGATATGGTCTGATGAAACCAAGGTTGAACATTTTGGCCATAATTCCAAAAGATATGTTTGGCGCAAAAACAACACTGCACATCACCAAAAGAACATCATACCCAAAGTGAAGCATGGTGGTGGCAGCATCATGCTTTGGGGCTGTTTTTCTTCAGCTGGAACTGGGGCCTTACTTAAAATAGAGGGAATTAGGAACAGTTCCAAATACCAGTCAATATTGGCACAAAACCTTCAGGCTTCTGCTAGAAAGCTGAACATGAAGAGGAACTTCATCTTTCAGCATGACAATGACCCAAAGCATACATCCAAATCAACAAAGGAATGGCTTCACCAGAAGAAGATTAAAGTTTTGGAATGGCCCAGCCAGAGCCCAGACCTGAATCCGATTGAAAATCTGTGGGGTGATCTGAAGAGGGCTGTGCACAGGAGATGCCCTCGCAATCTGACAGATTTGGAGTGTTTTTGCAAAGAAGAGTGGGCAAAAATGTGCCATGTTGATAGACTCGTACCCAAAAAGACTGAGTGCTGTAATAAAATCAAAAGGTGCTTCAACAAAGTATTAGTTTAAGGGTGTGCATACTTATGCAACCATATTTATTTTTATATATTTTCTTCCCTCTACCTAATAGATTTCAGTTTATTTTTCAATTGAGTTGTACAGTTTATAGGTCACATTAAAGGTGGAAAAAGTTCTGAAATTATTTATCTTTGTCTAATTTTTTTACAGCACAGAAACCTGACATTTTAACAGGGGTGTGTAGATTTTATATATCCACTGTATTACTATTCATGTTTCAGTAACCTCTGTACACTGTGCATTAGCTCATCCCTTGAATCTTCTCCATTATCATGCACATTCATCTGTCTCTGTGCCTCCTGAAGTAAGGCATTCTGCAGTGTCTGGCTGGACTCTTGTAGACTCTGCTTTTCTTTGACAAACGTTCAGCTGATGCTGATAGTCTTGGAATAAAGTACTGTTATCAGTTTGTTCAGTTAGAGCCACATTCTTACAGCTCTCCTTATGGACCATCACATATAATAGTTGTGGTCATTGCAAGTTTGTTGGTAATGCTCTGGAATGTTATGGGCTTTGCCTTCAAGGCCTTCAGCTTTTCATTTTTTCTTTTTTCCCTGCAGCCGCAACTTCTCTTCCTTTTTCTTGTTGCACATCCAGTCCACTCTGCTAGTGCTGGATCTCTTGCTGCACTTTCAGTTGAAGAATCTCGTCATGTTCATTAGGTTCTTCCTGATTAACGCTGGCTGCTCTGCTCAAGAATACTTTTCTCCTTCATTTTTCTCTCCCCTACAAGCTTCTGTTCCATGTTTTACATAGCAGCTTTATGCAAACAATGTTCTGAACTTATCACAGCACCGTGTATGGGCAGGTCCTGGTTAGTGTCAGTCTCTTCCAGACTAGCATCCTTCTGAGCCAACTCCAGATTCTCTTCTTTCTCATTATTCAATTTACGAAGAGTTCAGTCTCCTCATTAAAATCAGGATATTCTTCCCTTGAAAGAACATTGTCTATAATCATCTGTTTGAGCTCCCCTTTCTTCTGGTCTGAGATCTTTGTCAGGCATTTTGTTTCTAAAATATCATTGTCCTCCTCAGGAGCATTCACCAGGGAAGATGGTCTGTAGGGGTTTCTTATGGAAGCCTCTTCATCACTCCATAAGGTTCCTGCACTGGCTTGGGTTCAAATCATCCCAAGTTTCTGGATCTGCATCCTTCTGCATCCTTCATACTCCGGATGGTCTTGCATCCCTTGACACCATGTTGACCTTTTCTCATTTGCTCACAAACAGTCACTTTTGTATCATCAATTTTCTCCAGAGGCAGGGGCAAAGGCTCTTTAGCTGCTTCAGCCATGCTCTTAGCTGCTTCAGCCATCCCTTTAGCTGCCTCAGCCATGTCTTTAACTCTGCCATGGCCACTCTGCTTTTAAAACTTTTTGTTTTTCCTTTTTGATTTTCATAATCTCTCTCTTACAAATCCACCTCATTCTCTGCCTCTTGTGGCTCCTCTGCAGGCATTGCCAGTTGCTTACTTGTCTATAAATTTGTAATATCTTCAAAATATTTTTTAGTGCTGAACTCCGAAGGTGTTTCCACAACATTTAAACAAAATTCTTTAAATGCATTTTGGTTACCTCTATCTTCATACAATAGACTCATGTTGTTGGACATTGGGAGCACACTTCTGGCTTGGTTACTGCATCACTTGGACTACTATGCTGGCTGTAAAGTAAGCCTTCCAGGCTTTCCGTGTCTCCTTATCATTTTCATTCTCCGCTCTGAGATTGTTGCCTTCATGAGCTTTCTTTACCATTAAATGGGTCATTAAATCCTACTTACTTTCAGGTTCCTTCCTCAACCCATCAACAGGGGACCTTTGTCCTGATAAGCGTGTCACTTGAGTAGAGATAAGCATGCCACTTCTCAGGATCCCATACACTATCACTGTCACATCCATATGGAAGACAGGAAGGTTGCTGTCTAGACTAGGGGTGTCCAAACTCGGTCCTGGAGGGCCACACACATGCCTGGATTTGATGACAACCCTGCTGTGCACAGGTGAGTCAATCACTTCTGCAGTCATCCTGATTGACTCACCTTTGCACAGAAAGGATATATTCAAATCCAGGCCTGTGTGTGGCCATCCAGGACTGAGTTTGGACACCAATGGTCTAGACTGTAGATGCTGTCCTCTGTTTAGTAGCTTTTCCCTGGCACAACATTGCAGGTTTTCTCTGTCCATAAATGTGTGTGTGGTACCTATGTGCTCTGACACCTCTGGTAACTCTATCAAGGATCTCTGCTTTCAGGTCATCATAATTATTTGCCTTTTCTGCATCCATGTCCATGTAGGCTTTTTGCACTGCACCAAATTGATAAGGGACAATGGTACTGGTCCAGAGACTTTTGGGCCAAACTTCCCTAGTTACCAATCTTTCAAAAACCGTGAGGTATGCGCCCACATCATCACCCTCAGACATTTTCTGATAAACATCAATAGCTCTAAGTCCTATCACAGTTGTAGTGTGCATTATGGCCTTAACACCTCCTCTGTGCTGAGGTGTGGGCTGTCTTCAAAACCAAGACCATGCATCCCGCTTCTGACACCAGTGTGGCAAATTGCCTTTCTTCTCTCTATCTATACCCATACTTCTTAAAGCAGTACACAACAACAAAGGAGGCTCTAATGCATTTTGAAACTTTATTGTATCATCAACCACTTTCGCATGAAATAAGGAAACAAAGCAAAACTAGAAAATAACACGCCTAGCTTTTACAGAGCACTAACTATTTACTGAAGTTAGTTCCCTCACTAACCAGCTAACCCTGGGGGGAGCACAGAAAACAAACAGCGGTTGGCTTATCAGCTCCACGCTGCGGCCTATCTGTGTCTTTTCAGCAGACAAAACACTTCTCCCTAAGTGTGTCTCCACTTGCATCCCAGATCCACTGAATCTCAGCTGCACTGCCCTGGTCTGGAGATCCTCTGTTTGTTGAATCCTTCTGTATGCAAATTCTTCCGTCTGCAAATTTAGCAGCCTGCTTTTATCCAATCCACTGTGCATAGTTCCTCTGTCTGCAGTTTCTCTGTCTGCAAATCTAGCAGCCCCCCAGTGAGACTGTCTGTAGATTCTTCTCTCTCTCTCTCTCTGGGCCAATTTCAACAGCTTCATTTAAAACCTACCTGCAAGCTTAAGACACAGCTTATCTCTCAATTTCCTGCCTTGCAGTCCAGGATCAGCCCCACCCATCAATCTGGGCCAAATGTTTAAAGTCTGTGGACAGGGGCACTTGATTGAACTGCTCCAGGATTTAAGTCTTTCAGACCTCTTGGAGAACAACCTTAAAGAATCCTTGCCTCACAACAACCTTTGGGGGGGGGGGGGGGGGGGGAGACACCCTGTCACTATATAAAAACAGTATATATATATATATATATATATATATATATAATATATATAATGTATCCTAAAGGCCTAATTAATACATGGAGTATGTTAAAGCCTTGACTTATTCAACTCTGTGTGCATGTGCAAGGCTGTGTGAGCTATGGTAACAAAATGGCATTATAACTCTCCTCTTCTCTTTTCTGACTGACTGAGCCATTGGTCAATCAGACAGAGTATACTCTAACCTGATTGGTAGTCAATTAACAAATCCTAATAGGGGTGGCAAGCTTCTCTGATTGGCTAATATTAACCAATCAGATGGTTTTAGTTTCTTTGCTCTGATCATCTGACATTTGAATTTGATTGACAGCTATTCCAGCCAATCAGAGGCCTATAAAGTCTGCATATAAGGTGGGACAGGAGCAAAATGCATAGTTCTTTAAAATTAGTTACTTGGAGGTGAAGCTCTTGTTTAATTTTTTTTAGACCACTGAAATGTTTGTATTGGGCATTTTTCATTGGCCTAATGAAAGGACACTAGCGCTTAAATAAAAATGCATGTGTCTGTCTACCAGGACTGAAGAGAGGATCCAGGGCATTGTTTGATGTGTTAGATTTTTATAATGTACCATGTTTGATTTTCATAATGTAATTTTTCATTTTCTTATGACATTTTGGTTTTTCCATACATGTACTTTTTAGTCCCCAAATATTAAGTGGTGTTTTGAGGGTTATAGGTAGGGCCCCTAAAACCATGGGCTAGAGCTGGGGGACATTAGTCACCTTTTAGGTTACTAGGCCCCACCCTAGGGACTAGGGTATTTGTGAGGTCACCCATGGGGTTTGTGTTAAGGCCCTTATGGACCCTATAAGGGTGTTCGGGAATATGGGATCCCCATGGGCATAAAGTTACAAACAATGTGTGTTATTATGGACCCCGATGATGCAGTTGTGTTGGGATCTATTACTGCCCATAGTGTCCCAGATGGACAATCTGGTTAGGGCCCCCTTGTTGCTTACAGGACTGATAGGGGCTAGAATGGATAGGTAGATTTAGATAAGGGAGGTAGGGTGTCTAGGGTTGGCTTGGGTAGGTTGGAGTGATTGTATAGTGGTCCATTGCTGTCCATCTCAAAGCACCTAAACACACTCTAGTTATTGAGGGACCCTATAACTATTTAATGAATGCCATAGGGGACTAGATGTAGGGGATCATCATACATTCTTTATTATATTAATTATATTAATTCCTTTAATTCCGAGTTCACAGTGGTGAGGGCATTGCAACCACTTGCAAAGGCTTTGATCTTCCTTAGCAGGTGGTTAGAGTTCTCTTAATGTATGTAAATCTTAGTGAGTGGCTGCACATTTTTGCAGGCATTTGCTTCAGATTATTGGGTCTCACTTGTTATATGTGGTTACTTTTTTAAAGGGAAGATTGTTGGTGGAAACACATTGAAAGCATAGAGTTCTTAGAAATTTTAACATGCAGAATGTGATTGCAGAATCTAGGCCTAAGATGGAAGCACTGATGACATGTAGATAGCTAGTTAAGCTGAACATTTTCTGTAAACATGCTTTCATGCTCATAACTTATTGAGCTGCACATATTGTAGTTTGATACTTAAGTTTCCAAACTACAATGGCCTTTTATCATCACCATCATCCCTAAACTAGTGTGACACATTCAGCTTTGTGTTGCACACACTGTTAGAATCCAAATAAAAACTCAGCTGTTACGGAAGTCAATAAACTTGCACATTTCATTACTTTTTCGCAGTTGATAATGTTCTTATTAGCTTTACAACAAGATCAAATCATTAATATTGTCAAACTTTGCTTAGACAGCAGTATCATTTGAAGATTCTATTCTAGTAACTTGCACAATTAAGTTTCTTTGTCTCTTTATGAATCTTTGTTATTTGTGGGTCAGGTCGATGTGTGTGCATGCGCAACTAAAGCCACCATTTCTGTGAAGAAGACAAATTTGCAATCAGTGATGTAATTAAGCTCTTGTTTTTAAATCTTTGAGGATGTAATTCATTGGGAGATTAATTAGAACAGAATGTGAAATAATAGTGTGATGGTTAATTTTCAATGCAAAAATATCTGATGGGCTCATTTCCCCCAAAAATCACTTGATAATAAGTTTGTTCCTGATAGTTAATTATTATGAGCCCATTGTCAATAATTTTTAGTTGCAAAACGATAGATTTAATGGATATCCATAAATTGCTATATAAATTAAGATTTCTTTAAGAAATGATTTATTTATCATTTTTTTTACTACCGTAGATATTTTAAAATAGCGCCACCCAAATATACTGCAAAGGTTACGAATTTGGTAGGTAAAAGGGTAAAAAGTGCACGATGCAAATATAAAGCGAGGGTTACAATTTACGGAATTGTAGAAGAAATATGTGCTGAATCCTATTCCAAAAGCACCCCAAATGGTGCATAAATGCTTTAATATTCAATATAACAAGTAAATACAACAGAATATTATTTTTAAAGTCATGTTCATATACATACAGTTGTGCTTAAAAGTTTGCATACCTAAGCAGAAATTGTGACTTTTTGGCATTTATTTTGAAAATATGACTGATCATGCAAAAAAACTATTTTATTGAAGGATAGTGATCATATGAAACCATTTATTAACACATAGTTTTTTGGCTCCTTTTATAAATCATAATAACAGAAATCACCCAAATGGCACTGATCAAAAGTGTACATACCCTTAGTTCTTAATACTGTGCATTGCCCCCTTTAGCATCAATGACAGTGTGTAGTCCTTTTTTTAATATTTGTCTATGAGGCCCCTAATTCTTTCAGGTAGTATAGCTGCCCATTCATCTAGGCAGAATGCCTCCAGGTCATGCAAAATCTTCAGTCATCTTGAATGAACCGCACGTTTAAAATCTCCCCACAGTGGCTCAATGATATTAAGGTCAGGAGACTGTAATGGCCACTCCACAACCTTCACCTTTTCCTGCTGTAATGACTGGATGGTTAACTTGGCCTTGTGCTTAGGGTCATTGTCATGCTGGAAAGTCCAAGAGCGTCCCATGCGCAGCCTTCGTGCAGAATAATGTCTGTCAGTATTTTCTGATAAAATGCTGCATTAATCTTGCCATACATTTTTACAAGATTCCCTGTGCCTTCAGAACTCACCCCACCCCCAAAACATCAGTGAGCCACCACCAACCATGCTTCATAGTGGGGATGGTATTCTTTTCACTATAAGTCTTGTTGTCCCCTCTCCAAACATAGCGCTTATGGTTGTGACCATAAAGCTCTATTTTGGTCTCGTCGCTCCAAATGACAGTGTGCCAAAAGCTGTGAGGCGTGTCAAGGTGTTGTCAGGCATATTGTAACCAGGTTTTTTTTTGTGGCATTGGCGCAGTAAAGGCTTCTTTCTGGCATCTCAACCATGTAGCTAATTTTTGTTCAAGTATCGTTATATTGTGCTCCTTAATACAACCACACCATCTTTTTCAAGAGCAGCCTATATTTCTCATGAGGTTACCTGTGGGTTTTTCTTTGTATTCCGATCCATTCTTCTGGCAGTTGTGGCTGAAATCTGTCTTCTTAATAAGTGATTGAACAGTACTGACTGGCATTTTCAAGGCTTTGGATAACTTTTCATATCCTTTTCCATCTTTATGAAGTTCCATTACCTTGTTATGCAGGTATTTTGACAGTTCTTTTCTGCTCCACATGGCTCAGTATCTAGCCTGCTCAGTTCATCCACATGAGAGCTAATAAACTCATTGACTATTTGTACACAAATACTAATTGCAATTTAAAAAGCCACAGGTGTGGGAAAGTAACCTTTAATTGACATTTTAACCTGTGTGTGTCTGTAACAAGGCCAAACATTCAAGGGTATGTAAACTTTTGATCAGGGACATTTGGGTGATTTCTGTTAACCTTTTTTAAATAAAATGAGCCAAACCACTATAAGATAATAAATAGCTTCATATGATCACTATCCTTCAATAAAATACCTTTATTTTTATTTTACATGATCAGTGATATTTTCAAAATAAATGCCAAAATGTCACAATTTCTGCCGGGGAATGCAAACATTTGAGCACAATTGTATACAATATGTACTGTATGCTTGAGACCACCACTCCCATTTCCACCCGCTCCTGCTCCTGCAGGACTCACAACGGCTGCAGCCTGTAGTAAATACAGCACTCTGTGCTCTGGCTGCAGCAGCAGGATGCACTCTATTAAAGACATGACAGCGAGTAGTCATTTGTTCCGGCATCGGTGGGAAGACTATAAACTATATTCAACAATAAGAACTGCAGGGAACCAGTTTACCAGGATTTGGAACAACTGTATCTCGATTATATCACAATCTTCAGATTATTAGTTAAAATGGGAACATAAAAAACTAGCGGTATACTCGTACAGTATACAGTATATTAAATACTAGCGAATTGCCCGTCAAAAAATGACGGGCATGAAATTGTATGCCAGGGATTGTTGTTTGAGACATAATGTAAACCTGTCTTTTACCGTGAGGACCTTCGGCACTCATTGCAAGGCTGTTGGATGTTGTTTTTTTAGTTATTACAGGGGCTTTTGCTGTCATTGTAAGGTCGGCGCTGATCTGCTTTTTGCGCTTGTTGCAAGGCTGTCCCCTGGTGCATTTTGTGTGGTATGAGCAGCGTTGGCGTTGGTTGTGAGGCGCACAGTGAATGTCTTTTGTTTATTGGTTTTTATTTTTTTTAATTTTTATGTGTATGTGTATTTTTGTATGCCAATGAAATAATGAATAAATTAATATACTTTACCTATTTCTAAGTAATATATGCAGGAAGCATTGTGCTGAAGAGCTGAAAATCTTTTTCGATGTACCTGCAACATACAATGTAGGTTTGCAGTGTTGTGGAGCTGAGGTGTAAGTGTCAGCAGTGTGTAGTGTAAATATGCTGCGTGCACGAAGGAAAGCCATTAGTGTAGCTGTGTACGTCTGCATTGTGTAAGTTAGTCTTGTGAAATGGCGGCGAATGTGTATGTGGTACACGTGTGTGGATGATGTTGTGTCCTTGGTAACAGTGTATCTTTACCTCGTACGGCTTTTTTGAAAAGCCTTGTGTGCTTGGTGTTTTAGGGTCCTGTAGCCTCGTTTTCGGTTTTATCGACGGCCATTTGTCTCTTGCTTAGGGGATTTTCGTGTGTCTAAACTCTGGAATTTGGACTTAATTTCAGGTGTAGCTTCACTTGCAGAGGTCCTTGGTGCCCCCCCTCGCTGTGGGTAAGCTTTTTATATATTTTTTGGTGTGTATTTATAGAGTTTTTTAATGTTTTCAGGTGAGCGCGGTTCGGCCGTTAAGGTTGCTTGTGAGTCGCTGTAGAGCCACCACCTCCGCAAATGCGCACCCTTACGAAGCCTTTGGCTCATTGCAGCCGACATGGGAGCATCCACCTCCGCAAATGTGGCCCCTCGCTTTGCGAGGGTCTGCATTTGCGGCCTGCAATGAGCCTTCGGCTCATTGCAGCCGACGTTGGAGCCTCCACCTTTCGCAAATGTTTGACAACTATTATATGTGATATCAAACTAATGGTTAATATAGAAATACTCTAATATAAGATTAGGGCAATGTAATATATTTTTTTGCTATGGTTTACTTATTTCAAACATCTTCCTGAAAATCAAGTCTTGGTTTTGAACATTGAAAAGGGCACAAGTGAACCATGGTTAGAAAATGCAAAAGCATCCAGTAATAGTTTAGAATATGCAAGCTCAGTAGGGAGAAATATAGCATTTAATGAGGAAGCAGGGGCCATAGAAAAAAGGATAGCCGCAAGGACCGGCCGCAAGCTATTCGGCTATTCTATTCCCTTACGGCCGGGGGCTCCGGCAGGCTTGCGGCCGGTGCCTTGCTATCTCTTGCGGCCGCTCGCGCCAGAGGAAAGCCTTTGATCTAAAACGGCCGCAAGAGTTTCGGCCGTAAGAAATTCCTATTTGCAATTCAATTGCTCCGGGAAACCTCTCTGCAAGGCTAAAAACGAGCCGCTGCTTACTTGCAGGACCCGCTAGTACCAATTAAGCTCATAAAATAGCTCAAATAAAGCCATCCTGCACTTTGAGAAGACTATAAAGGGATTTTAGGTGTTAGAAAAAATAGCACATAATTATCCGATACTCAAATCCGTAAAATATTTTATTTTTAATATCCGTAAAATATCCATGTAAAAAGTCCAGAGTGCTTGGAGCACCTCAGACCCGCCCACGCCGCAGCCGGAAAATAAACAGTTAATTTGAACTCGGGTTTGGGCTGATGTGCAAGCTTGAGAGCGGGTTACTTTTAATCCTCATGTCCCCCAATATGATCCCTAGCATTTACAGAGCTGTACAGTGCAGGCTTGAATTTATTTTTGCGTTTTTAGATTTCTGCGCTTACGGCCGGTTCCAAGATATGCGGCCGGCCGTAAGATGAGATCCTTGCGGGGCCGTATAATAGAATCGCGAGTTAACAGAACCCCCGCAAGGAATCGCAGCCTTACGGCCGATTTACGGCCGCTAATAGAATGAGGCCCAGAGTCTCTTAAGTGTAGTTGAAATTATCAACATGATATGGAAAGGTAAAATGTATAGGTAAAATGTATGTCTGTCACATAGTATACATTTGGCTATGCAACCAAACTTACACCTTAGAAATGAAATTATCCAGGTTTCTTGGGAGGGAACTGGAAAGCCAGAGGGAGGGGGCTGAAGGTGTTAACCAGTATACATGAGCTGTGGGTTATCTGCTTCCATCTGTGTTTGAATATGTGCCCATAGATGGGGAGAAACATGTCTAAGAACAATAGGACAATAGGCCACATGTCCCACTCCTACAAGGAGGTCCTTCCATGTACATTTTGCAGGTAGACCTGAGAAGCTCATTAGGTGACCAACATGAGGAGGGCCTTTTCAAGGATTCTTTCATGTTTATTTCCAGCTATATTTTTTTCCATACCTGCAGCCCTATTAAATTGCAATTCGGTGAATTGAATAGGGCTCTATATAACCGCATAGCATGTTTTTTTTACAGAAATTTTTAGTTAGTGAACTTCTATCCCAAGGCAAGGTCTTCACTAACTAAAAACTTCTGTAAAAAAAATATGGTCTGTGCTTATATATAGCCCTATTCAATTGGCCGAATCTCAATTTAATAAGGCTGCTGGTAAATATATTTCGCCCCCCCCCAAATATGTTTAGATTTTTGTGTTTTTGGCAGTTTATCTTTTGTTATTTTTAATTTAATCTTTTAATCTTATTATTTTATTTGTAAATTGTTTTAATTTTCTGTGCTTTCTTTTTTTTTAATGTATTTAATTTGGTTGGTGGTAGTGTAAGGCACTATGGAGGTCTATGTTGACCCCCATAGGGTATATGATCATTGGGGGTCAATAAGGACCTCTTTTGTAGTAGTTATGGTGACATGAGAATCCATAGGGACTCCCACATTGGGGGATTAAGTTTAGGTACCAAGGGGATCCATAAGGTCTTAGGCCTCTAAAAAATCTGAGTGAAGTTAATTTGTAAAACACTAGTGAGCTTTTCTAGTGTAACCCTTCACTGATTGGCTGTTTCTATAGGCAATCAGAGAAGGGTAACACTGCAATGAAACTCTATTCTTATTGCTGACATTTCACCCTATGATTAGTTAGCCTTTAACCAATAGGAATGCCCATATATCTGTGCGGTATGATTTGCCAGAATTTTCAACAATCAGAAATTAGGTGGGAGTAATTCAAATACACGATTATGACTGACTAAAAAATGGTTGACAAACATTTCAGCCAGTCGGATCAGCACAAACAGTATATAAGGTGAGGGCTCGGGCAAACTAAAAGAGAGGACCATGCACTTCAATCAAGCAAGAAAAAGACCAATTTTTTTCTAGCAACATGGGTGTTCCCACTGTTTCAAGAACTGAAGATTGAAGACCAGAGCGTTGACAAATGCAGCTGGAAAGTCAGAGGTGGAGGATTGTCAAGGTGAAAGTTAAATATAATTTTTCCCTATAAGTGTATATATTTTTTTTTTTGTGTATTGTTTTTTTGTTTATTTTTGTTTGTATATTTTTAGGCGTTAGTGTTATGGAATATGGTGGATAGTTTCCATGGAGGTTTATAAGAATCCCTATGGTAGAAATTAGGGTGCCATGGGGGTCTATAGGGGCCCCCATAGTATAAGATTAAGTTTAGGTGCCATGTAGATCCAAAAGGTGAACCAGAGCTATAGTTTAGTATACCATGGGAATCCATAGGGGGCCCATCATACTGAGGTTAATCTTATTTGCCATTTGGGTCCATAGAGAACCCCATGGTAATGGATTCTATTTTCGGTGCCACAAGGTCCAAATCGCATGTTTATAATTTAGATTACACAAGGGTCCAGAGGTCCCATAGTCATGGGGTTGATGAACCCACAGCCCTACCCAGGTATTAAGAAGGAATCCCAGAGGATACCCAGTTCATAGGGGGTAGTGGATTATAGGCAGAGGGTGATAAACCCCCTGCATTTGTTTATATTATTATTTAAGTCCTTTACTGCCATGGGAGGAGTTTATATAAAACTAGAAAGTGATATGGGATGCTAGTGCTACTTTATATAGACATAGCGTGATATGAGATGTTAGGTCTAGTGTAATATATTCACATTAATTGGTAACATTTTGTAGCATTGCTATGGAAAGTACTGAGATTCAGACTCCTGCTATCTCCTACAGGTGTACTCTAGCTCTAACGTGTGCTCGCAGCTTACCTAGAGAGCTTTGGTCAAACCTCCTGGGTGCAAGTTAGTTCATCTTACAGGGTTTACTGTAGCTACGAGTCAACCATAAGAAAGTTCTTATGGAAGAAATGGAATTGAGGCCTTAGTTTGGAAACTCTTAGGTGAACAGGGATCTCAACAACTTACCAGTATGGATACATGTGTAATGTTTTGCTTATGTATTAACTATATTCCCTCTGCTTAGCCCTACTGAATATAGTTGATATCCCCTAATTTTGTAAGCAGTTGAGGGAGCTCTTGCCTAAAGATAACGAGAAAAAACACATTGAAAATGTATCTATATGTATCTTTGCAACTTAAATGACCACTGCAGTTCAAGAAAAAAATACACTTGTTTGTCAAATATGTACAAAACAAATAAATAATTTTAGTAGCTGTGTAAGCCATGGATATAAATAATTTTTTGTGAAAATATACATTTTTGAAGACTCTGTTTATAAGTAAATGAATCCATTTTTGTTACATCAGTTCCTCAGAGCTGAATTATAAGTGGATGGGGAATGAGGTAACAAAGAGTCATTGTAAAGATAATTGAATAAGACTGAAATAGACACAAAGCCGATTCCGTTGCACTAGCAACAATAGCTCTCCAGAAAAATGTATAAGCCCCTCTCTAAAACACAAATTACAACCAAAATACCATGGACCACTATAGGATCCAACACATGCATAACAATGTGTGTTTTTTTCTACTTAAGAACTATATGACTTTTCCCAAATTAATTGTGCTCTTTTCAAACAAATATTGTTTTTCATTTCACAAATGCTGGTCCATTACAGTGACCCTTTAAATTGCAGCTTTGTTTACTATATGATCAAACAGTGATGAATCTTTTATTAAATAGTCACAAATTGCATTATATACAGTAGTTGTTGCAGGCTCGCCATAAAAGTTGTTGAGATTCCACAGCCATACACAGATGTACTGAAGAGTAAAGTATTGGTGGAATCTTAGAGAACATCTCCATTGATATTATATATATATATATATATATATATATATATATAAAAAAAATAAAATATATATATATATATATATATATATATATATATATATATATATATATATATATATATAACTCTAAAATCTAACAGATTTTATTATATTTGATTTCTCAGTGAAAAATGCATGTATTTCAAAAATTAAATGAATATTTAAACATGCTTTTAGGAGATCTTTAAAGTGATATATATAATGAATATATATATATATATATATATATATATAGACTTTCAGGAAGTTCTATACTATTATTTACAAAAAACAACTGTGGTAGATGGTACATTAATGCATTAAGGCGGATGTAAATTAAATAAACAGAACATTCTGAAATCCCTTGTCCAACAATTTCCCAGCCATGGCAGGATTACCCATTAGGTCAACTAGGCAACCGCCTAGGGGAGATTCCCCATGAATGGCGCCCCTTTTTTAGCTTAGAGAAATATAAATAATATGGCCCACCTTTAAATTTCATTTAATAAACAAGTAATGGCTCAGGGGTATATGGGTAACTATGTTGTTAAAATGGCTGTTATGGGGAGTTGTCCGTGACTTGCTCACACAGCAAGAGAGCGATATACATGCACAGAAAAGGGAAAAATGGGTGCGTGCATACCTTGCGCACGTACTCCCAGGGGCTCCTCTAATTCACTGCCTAGGTGCTCCAAAAAGGTAGATCCGGCACTGATCCCAGCCAGTACCACCACCACCGCCGTCATAACATAACAGGGGGTGGAGAGAAGCACATCAGCTTCTCAACACTAGCATATAGTTTTTATTACTCACAATTGCATAACCATAAATCTACATACCACATCAATACAGCAGTCCAGATGTAGGCCTGGTTTAGAGTATTTCCTTTCTGTGCAAAGATAAGTCAATCAGAATGACTGAAGAAGCGTCAATCTCACCTGTACGCAGCAGAAATATCCTCTCTAGTGTGTGGCTTGGCGGTGTGGCCTATCCCTGCCATTTTCTCCCTTCCTAATGGATAAAATGACTGAATTGGTGAGATGTATATATAATATAGAATAACTACAAAGCATGGTTACTAAAACAATCTATTCTTATAACAATAAAACTAAGCAACTAGGACAATGGGCTGTTTCGCTATATAAAACACCCACAGATGGCAAGACAAAAAAAAGTTAAATGGAGTTGAACAGATGGCTTATGAGTTTCTGTGAAAATACACAGATTTGTCTATCTTAAGCATTTGTTATCCTGCTGACATTGTTTTGTTTTATAGAGGGATAAAAGCAAACTGTATTCTGATTCATGTTATGTGTCCACTGAGAAATGTTGGCGGTTTGAGTGCAAGCTTCTGATAAGAGACTTTTAACCTAAACGTTTGATGGCCCTATTAACATGCAAATATTTGCATACATTAAATGCAATGCAGATATAACAGCAAAGATAATATATTGATTAGATATAACAAATATTTAATCTGTGTACATGGATTTTTTTTTTTTTAAACGTACTTTCCAAATAAACTAAATAATTACTAAACAGGTTCTAAAAACTGCAATTTAGCATTGAATAAACTCTAAAAATTAATTAAATAAGTTGAAAAAAATTAAAGCAATAATACAGATTTTTTTATTGAAATATTGTTTAAAACTAAGTTATTTTCAAGGGATGAGCCCCTCCCCATGTCATGGGGCTTCTGGATACAGGTGTTATTGTGGTCTAGTACAGATCAACAAGTCTCTTTTTTCATTACAAAATACAGGCTATACTAATAGGGCCTCATTCAATTGCGATCTGGCCAATTGAATAGGGCCCTATATAAGCACAGAGCATCTTTTTTAAAAAAAGTTTCTAGTTAGTGAAGATCTTGCTTTTGGATAGAAGTTCACTAACTAAAGACTTCTATAAAAAAATGTGCTCTGTGCTTATATTGAGCCCTACTCAATTGGCCAAATCGCAATTGAATGAGGCCCATAATGTCTAAGCAAGGAGAGACTCCCCCCCCCTGGTCAGACAATGACCAATAATAATCACATATATTAGTTTTCTGCTATTTGTCACAATTGTGAACTCCGATCAGTTTGAATTTAGTTATTTTTTGTAAATCTGACCATCAATGATCTCTTCAACACGTCAGACTATGTTCTGAATAAATTGTAAAAAAAAAAATCTATGCGAATACTTTATTACTATTTTAATGGTATTATTATAATTTCTAGTATAATTTATTTATAAAGCCCCAACATATCCCGTAGCGCTAAGTACAGGGGATAGAGTGGATACATATGACAAACATGACAAGGCGGTGTAGAGAGCACTGCTCTTGAAAGATCATACAAGAATAACAAGTTGGTTGTTCTTTTGTCATTCAGTCATGTCAAACTCTCTGTGACCCTATGGTCTTATTTACGCCAGGCACAACTGTCAGCCACTACTCCTTTAAGCTCCCTCAAGCTCACATTCATAGTTTCAATGGCTTCATCTATATCCGCCTCTGCCGTCCTCTTCTTCTTCTGTGCATTCAATTGTTCTGATCACCAGACTCTTCTCTAGGTAATCATGTCTTCTCATGATGTGGCCAAAATATTTGAACTTTAGCCTCATGATCAAACCTTCCAGTGAACAGTCTGGCTTGATTTACTGTAGTACTGATTGATTGGGTCTTTTTAAAGTCCAGGAGACTCTAAGCAGTTTTCTCCAGCACCACAGTACTCATCAATTCTATAGCGCAACGCCTTCTTTACAGTCTAGCTCTCACATCCGTATGTTACTACTGGGAATACCATAGTTCTAACTATGCAAACCTTTGTTGATAATGTAATATCTTTCCTTTTTAATAGCTTGTCCAGACATGGCTTTTGTCCACAGAAGCAAACATCTTTTAAGTATATCATCTGCAGAGATCTTGGAGCCCATAAAATCTATCACTGCCTCCACTTCTTCTCCTTTTTTGCCAGGGACTAGGATTGCTGTTTGCCATGATCTTCATCTTTTTAGCATTGACCATATCTAAATATAATTTTTGTTAGGAAGTGATAAAGAGCTTTATTTTTACTCACTTTAGCCATCCAAATATTCCCTACAAAAGATCTACCCACAGTATCTCATGCACATAGTGTTTCTATTGGTACTAGATATACTAGCCTATTACAGACTGTCTCACAACAGTATACTGTAAATGCTGCAGAGATAATCTGTTAACGAGGGCAGACCTTTGCAGAAAGGTTAAACTAAATAAAAACAGAGCTTTTAAATAATGTTAAGATATGCATGTAAATACTTATTTTAATATTCCAAAATGTCCCTTTAAAGCACACATAGCTATATGAGTCTTTCCATGCTGTGTGAGATATACTAAACAATGCTCACCATGTGATGACCAGTTTATCATCATCTCTTTGCTTATTTATGAGAGGCCATGTTATTTGCGTGCTGCGAGTATACCTAGCTGGATCTTAACTATCCCATACACTGCACAGCACCCATAAACTTGAATGATAGGTAATAGTACAGGGTAATGTTCCCAATATACTATTACAGGAAGGCCACCGATTACCTAGCATTGGATAATACAGCATTATCTAGTCTAACACATCTACAGATGGATGTCTGTAGTGACGCACTGGTGTAAACTCTTTATTCTGATTTGAAGAGGACATAGCTTGATTGTTGTACAAGGCAGACTGATTGCTTCTGTCAATGTGTCTATAGTCATTTTTGTAATGCCGTTGTCTGCTGGATATATTTATAGGCTTATTGTGTACAGTTTTAAAGTTTGTCAATAGGGTTGTCTATCTGCAGCACATTTATATAGTCTATACAAATGAGAAAATGTCAAGAGTGAGAAATGCATTGCAGTATCTATCTATCTATCTATCTATCTATCTATCTATCTATCTATCTATCTATCATTTCAAAAGTTTGAGACTAAGAGTACAAGCTATTTTTCTTAAAATAAGTGTTATCTACTGATGCCTGGAGGCATCCATGCTACTTAGATGAAAATTGTGGGCCCTATTAAATTCTCCCTCGTAGTTCTCTCGGTGCTCGCAAAAGGCAGTTTTCCTGCTGTTTGCGAGAACCGAATCTCTCGCAGCCTGCTTTACGATATGACTGCGAGAAAATGGCCGAGAATAGGCTCCGAGAGAGCTACGTAGCCTTAAATCTATGCACGAGTCTCGCATATCGTAAGAATCCCTACGTGGACAAAAAGTCCACGCAAGGGATCCGAAAGCCTCTACGTGCTGCCTCGGAACAGCCCGAGACAGCAGCGTGAGGCTCCCCCCTGCACCCTATACCCATCCCCATGCTGCAGGGGTCTCTATCGGGACCCCTGCAGCACCCCCACATTAACCCCTTGCAGCGGGGGTCCCCGATCTGCATAGATAAGGCCCCCCGCTGCATTTAAAACTTTTAAATTCCCCGCCGCGGCTCCTTAAAGGGACCGCGGCACACTATTACCCAATCCCGGCCGCGGCACTTAAAATTAACCCCCCTCTATGCTGGGGGTCCCCATCGGGACCCCCGAAGTGTCCCCACATAAACCCCCTGCAGCGGGGGGCCCCGATCGGCACCGATCGTGACCCTGCTGCAATTCAATTTTAAATTTCCCGCCTCGCGGGTCCTCAAAGGACCGTAAAGGTCCTGAAAGGACTCGCACTAAAAATATTAACCCCAGGCAACTATAATTACCCCATTAACTCATGGTGGTCAATCCAGACCACCATAAGGCTCTAATTAACCCATTAACTCATGATGGTCAATCCAGACCACCATAAGGCTCTAATTAACCCATTAACTCATGGTGGTCTATACAGACCACCATAAGGCCTAAATTAACCCATTAACTCATGATGGTCAATCCAGACCACCATAAGGCTCTAATTAACCCATTAACTCATGGTGGTCAATCCAGACCACCATAAGGCTCTAATTAACCCATTAACTAATGGTGGTCAATCCAGACCACCATAAGGCTCTAATTAACCCATTAACTCATGGTGGTCAATCCAGACCACCATAAGGCTCTATTTAACCCATTAACTCATGGTGGTCAATCCAGACCACCATAAGGCTCTAATTAACCCATTAACTCATGGTGGTCTATACAGACCACCATAAGGCCTAAATTAACCCATTAACTCATGATGGTCAATCCAGACCACCATAAGGCTCTATTTAACCCCATCAGTCCCATAAGGGTATATTATTACCATTATGGGCCTGTTACAACCCAACATTAACCACATAAGTGCCATGATGGTCCTCAAGGACCATCATGACACTAACTACAAACACTACACTATAACCCCCAATAAACCATTTAATCTAAACTAACCCCCCTCTACACTAATCTATTAACACTTACACTACCTACCTACACTACCTACCCCCTAATAAACCTTCCCACCACTCTAATTACAAAAAATAAAAAACCTACAGCACAGAAAACAAAAAACCTACAGTACAAAAAACAAAAAACAATTACAACCCCACCCCCCACTACAGAAAACAAAAAAATACATTACAACCCCACCCCCCACTACAGAAAATAAAAAAATTACACACCTGAAAAGGAAAGACAGATAAACACAATACAATACATACATATAATACATTACATACAATACATGACATTACATATAATATATTAAATATAATATATTACATATAATATATTACATATAATACATTACATACATTACATACAATACATGACATTACATACATTACATATAATATATTAAATATAATATATTACATATAATATATTACATATAATATATTACATATAGTCCTAATCAAATACCCCCTATCTATCTAACATACAATCTATTTAATTTAAAATAAATCCTAACTATATCAAATACATCCCCCTATCTATCTAATATACAAAAAATCCTAACTACATACACAGACCATTATTCTAAAGTAAAATAAAATAATTACAGTCCTAACTACATACACAGACCCTAATTCTAAGCTAAAATCAATAAATTAAGACCACTTACCTTTAAGATGTTGCTTCAGATCACTAACCTATGGGTCAAACAAAAAATAAAAATTAGTACAAAACATTAACATCAAATAAATAAACATTCTATACATTCTAAATATTCAACTCACCTTTACAGCATGTCCAGTCACTGTTTAGCTCTTCCGGCGCGGCCCTGTTAAAAAAAAAAACACAATACATGAATACATGAATACAATATATAAACAATAAATAAAATACACAAATAAACATCTAAATATACATTTCACTTACCTACCCGCGATGTCCCCGGCCTTTTCTCCTTCAGCCCCGGCTGGGCCGCGGAACCATTCGCGCTCTAAAAAAAAAAAACAAAAAAAACTAACGGCGGTCTGCACTGGCAGACCTCCCCGACGCTACTGAACCTCTCGGAGTCGTTTCCGGGAGGAAATTGGCATTGGCGGCTTGTGATTGGCTGAAAAAGCTGTCTATCAATTTCAGCCAATCAAAAGTCGTCAATGTGTGAGCCAATCAGGATGGGATACACCCCAATATCCCACCCTGATTGGCTTAAACACTTGTCTATCTTTCTGGGAACCAATCACAACGCTCAGATGCCTTCAGCCAATCACTATGGGATACACCCCCACGGAGTGATTGGTAGAAGACATCTGCGCATCCTGATTGGCTCCTACATTGACGACTTTTGATTGGCTGACAGCTTTTTCAGCCAATCACAAGCCGACAATGCCAATTTCCTCCCGGAAACGACTCCGGGAGGTTCAGTAGCGTCGGGGAGGTCTGCCAGTGCAGACCTCCGTTAGTTTTTTTTTTTTTTTTTTTTTAGAGCGCGGATGGTTCCGCGGCCCAGCCGGGGCTAAAGGAGAGAAGGCCGGGGACATCGCGGGGAGGTAAGTTCAATGTATATTTAGATGTTTATTTGTGTATTTTATTTATTGTTTATATATTGTATTCATGTATTCATGTATTGTGTTTTTTTTTTTAACAGGGCCGCGCCGGAAGAGCTAAACAGTGACTGGACATGCTGTAAAGGTGAGTTGAATATTTAGAATGTATAGAATGTTTATTTATTTGATGTTAATGTTTTGTACTAATTTTTATTTTTTGTTTGACCCATAGGTTAGTGATCTGAAGCAACATCTTAAAGGTAAGTGGTCTTAATTTATTGATTTTAGCTTAGAATTAGGGTCTGTGTAGTTAGGACTGTAATTATTTTATTTTATTTTAGAATAAGGGTCTGTGTATGTAGTTAGGACTGTAATTATTTTATTTTATTTTAAAATTAGGGTCTGTGTATGTAGTTAGGATTTGTTGTATATTAGATAGATAGGGAGATGTATTTGATATAGTTAGGATTTTTTTTAAATTAAATAGATTGTATGTTAGATAGATAGGGGGTATTTGATTAGGACTATATGTAATATATTATATGTAATATATTATATGTAATATATTATATTTAATGTATGTAATGTCATGTATTGTATGTAATGTATGTAATGTATTATATGTATGTATTGTATTGTGTTTATCTGTCTTTCCTTTTCAGGTGTGTAATTTTTTTATTTTCTGTAGTGGGGGGTGGGGTTGTAATGTATTTTTTTGTTTTCTGTAGTGGGGGGTGGGGTTGTAATTGTTTTTTGTTTTTTGTACTGTAGGTTTTTTGTTTTCTGTGCTGTAGGTTTTTTATTTTTTGTAATTAGAGTGGTGGGAAGGTTTATTAGGGGGTAGGTAGTGTAGGTAGGTAGTGTAAGTGTTAATAGATTAGTGTAGAGGGGGGTTAGTTTAGATTAAATGGTTTATTGGGGGTTATAGTGTAGTGTTTGTAGTTAGTGTCATGATGGTCCTTGAGGACCATCATGGCACTTATGTGGTTAATGTTGGGTTGTAACAGGCCCATAATGGTAATAATATACCCTTATGGGACTGATGGGGTTAATTAGAGCCTTATGGTGGTCTGTATTGACCACCATGAGTTAATGGGTTAATTTAGGCCTTATGGTGGTCTGTATTGACCACCATGAGTTAATGGGTTAATTAGAGCCTTATGGTGGTCTGTATTGACCACCATGAGTTAATGGGTTAATTAGAGCTTTATGGTGGTCTGGATTGACCACCATGAGTTAATGGGTTAATTAGAGCCTTATGGTGGTCTGTATTGACCACCATGAGTTAATGGGTTAATTTAGGCCTTATGGTGGTCTGGATTGACCACCATGAGTTAATGGGTTAATTAGAGCCTTATGGTGGTCTGTATTGACCACCATGAGTTAATGGGTTAATTTAGGCCTTATGGTGGTCTGGATTGACCATCATGAGTTAATGGGGTAATTAGAGCCTTATGGTGGTCTGTATTGACCACCATGAGTTAATGGGTTAATTTAGGCCTTATGGTGGTCTGGATTGACCATCATGAGTTAATGGGGTAATTAGAGCCTTATGGTGGTCTGGATTGACCACCATGAGTTAATGGGTTAATTAGAGCCTTATGGTGGTCTGTATTGACCACCATGAGTTAATGGGTTAATTAGAGCCTTATGGTGGTCTGGATTGACCATCATGAGTTAATGGGTTAATTAGAGCCTTATGGTGGTCTGTATTGACCACCATGAGTTAATGGGTTAATTAGAGCCTTATGGTGGTCTGTATTGACCACCATGAGTTAATGGGTTAATTAGAGCCTTATGGTGGTCTGTATTGACCACCATGAGTTAATGGGTTAATTAGAGCCTTATGGTGGTCTGTATTGACCACCATGAGTTAATGGGTTAATTTAGGCCTTATGGTGGTCTGTATTGACCACCATGAGTTAATGGGTTAATTAGAGCCTTATGGTGGTCTGTATTGACCACCATGAGTTAATGGGTTAATTAGAGCCTTATGGTGGTCTGGATTGACCACCATGAGTTAATGGGTTAATTAGAGCCTTATGGTGGTCTGTATTGACCACCATGAGTTAATGGGTTAATTTAGGCCTTATGGTGGTCTGGATTGACCACCATGAGTTAATGGGTTAATTAGAGCCTTATGGTGGTCTGTATTGACCACCATGAGTTAATGGGTTAATTTAGGCCTTATGGTGGTCTGGATTGACCATCATGAGTTAATGGGGTAATTAGAGCCTTATGGTGGTCTGGATTGACCACCATGAGTTAATGGGTTAATTAGAGCCTTATGGTGGTCTGTATTGACCACCATGAGTTAATGGGTTAATTAGAGCCTTATGGTGGTCTGTATTGACCACCATGAGTTAATGGGTTAATTTAGGCCTTATGGTGGTCTGGATTGACCACCATGAGTTAATGGGTTAATTAGAGCCTTATGGTGGTCTGTATTGACCACCATGAGTTAATGGGTTAATTTAGGCCTTATGGTGGTCTGGATTGACCATCATGAGTTAATGGGGTAATTATAGTTGCCTGGGGTTAATATTTTTAGTGCGAGTCCTTTCAGGACCTTTACGGTCCTTTGAGGACCCGTGAGGCGGGAAATTTAAAATTGAATTGCAGCAGGGTCAGGATCGGTGCCGATCGGGGCCCCCCGCAGCAGGGGGTTTATATGGGAACACTTCGGGGGTCCCGATGGGGACCCCCAGCATAGAGGGGGGTTAATTTTAAGTGCCGCGGCCGGGATTGGGTAATAGTGTGCCACGGTCCCTTTAAGGAGCCGCGGCGGGGAATTTAAAAGTTTTAAATGCAGCGGAGGGCCTGATCTATGCAGATCGGGGACCCCCCCTGCAATGGGTTTATGTGGGGACACTTCGGGGGTCCCGATGGGGACCCCCAGCATAGAGGGGGGTTAATTTTAAGTGCCGCGGCCGGGATTGGGTAATAGTGTGTCGCGGTCCCTTTAAGGAGCCGCGGCGGGGAATTTAAAAGTTTTAAATGCAGCGGGGGCCTGATCGGTGCCGATCGGGGACCCCCGCTGCAAGGGGTTAATGTGTGGGGGCTGCGGGGGTTCCTATGGACCCCTGCAGCAAGGTGTTCATGTGAGGACACTTCGGGGGTCCCGACAGGGACCCCCGCATTGAGGGGGGGTTCATTTTAGGTGCCTAGGGGGGGGTTTGGAGTACCCCCCACGGCAGGGCTTATGTGGGGGACTGCCGCGGAGGTCCCTTTTAGGACCCCCGCAGCACTTGATGAGGAGTGGGAGCCTGCGATATCATCTCGCAGGCTGTCACTCCTCATGTACATTTACGCAGTGTAGATACGTACGGGCCTGCTGCGTAGCTCATACGTTGCTCGCAGCAGGGCTAATTTAATAGCATTGTAAGTTAGAGAAACTTTGCAGTACGTAGGGCTTAAGTAGAAGCCTCTTATTTACGAGGCTGGAATTTAATGAGGCCCTGTGTTTGTAAAATAGTTATTTACATTTCTGGAGAGAAATGCTTGTATCTATTAATGCAAGCTACCTGTTTCTGGGCCTGGGATGTACCAATTTCAATTAGATTCAGATGATATAACAATGCAGTCCTTGTTCCTTTTACTGCCTAATAAACAAAAGTACCCCCTCAGGCTCCATGTTAGCAGGAAGTTTTGTAAATAGAAACATAGAACCTTTTAAATACAAGCATATTCTGTTAAATTAATATTTTAGCTAAAAATGATTTTATGTTTATTGCGTACACAGCTGCTACTGTTGTTAGTCTGTTATATACTTCACAAACACATTACTTTTTCCTAAACCTACCGTTGTCCAGTAATGCAGCCTACTTACTCTTGTTTAAAATAAATAGGATACATAGTGCTGTTCCTGCTGTTTGCTACTATAATCTACACTGATCAACAGATAAGCAAGGTTTAATATATTGGGGCCTCATTCAATTGCGATTTGTCCAATTGAATAGGGCTCTATATAAGCACATAGCATATTTTTTTACATAAGTTTTAGTTAGTGCAGACCTTGCTTTTGGATAGAAGTTCACTAGCTAAAAACTTATGTAAAAAAACGTTATGCTATGCACTTATATAGAGCCCTATTCAATTGGCCATATCACATTTGAATGAGGCCCTTGGTAAGCATACAGAAATGCAGGTTTAAATGTGAGACTCTAATAGGTATCATTATAAAACTAGAGGTAATTACAAGTACTTTAACAACTGGAAGTTTTTTCCTGATAGTAAGCTAAGATTGAAGTTTGCCATTTTGAGCTGTAACTTACTGCAGGAAAATAAGAAAAAGTAAATAATAAAAAAATGATTAGTTTCCAATTTTTTTTTTTTTTATACTATCTTTTTTTACTGTAAATATTAAAGGCATATTTAAGTTTCATGGATTATGAATTCATGTGATAGAGGAGAATCAGAAGTGTAAGCAAAACATTTTTTTGCATAAAAAAAATCCCAAAATAACCTTACCCTGATATTTGCAAATTTCTTCAGGTTTCTGCCACTTGAATTTGAGAAGGCATGCCACTTGAAAACCTTAGCTAAATTAAGATAAAATGTGATTTGTTTTGACCAAATCAAAGGCAGATATAACATTGTTTCAATAACTGAGAAGTCACTTTGCAGCAAGTATCCTAAAATGTGTATGTCCTCTCAACAAGGAAGCAAGGAGAAGCTCAGACATTGCAATGTGGATTTCAGCATTGTGCTGCTGTTGGCTTGAAGGTTAGTAGCCAAATGCAGTGTTTCTATTGGTAGGTACCAGGTGCCTATGCAGACATCTCTGGGGGTGTGGAAACCATTTTTTTTTTATAAAATAAATCTTTATGTGTATGGAATGAATCAATGTAATGTGCCCTTCTGGTCAATGTAATGTGCGTTTTTTAATGTATTACATTAGAAAAGTTGCAAATAGAGAAACTTCAATATCTCTTTAATTCAATATTTTCTGATCTTCCACAGCCAAACAGTCTAAGGAAATGGAAGAGCTTTAGTACATTTAGACACCTATAGCAACACATTTGAACCATTTCACACTGCACACCATTTAAATAGTCCCAATTTACACCAGTATACTCTCAGAAAAGCAATTGCTTGCTTTTTTCTCTTTCACAGATCCGCTTCAAAAATAGAAATTAAGCTATATTTATCTTTTGAACAAACCATCACAGTCATCAGTTATCCTGAGCTGCAGATTGACATAGGAAGAAAATAATTTAAACATGAGGGAACTTTTTATTCTATTTAGAATATATGTACGGTAAGTTATGACTCAATATAAGCTGCTAAATATAAAATTCCATTACATAAATGTAAAAAATATTAGTCAAACATTATATGTTTTCTTTGATAAAATAAAAATGCCTTTTGTCATATGCATGAAATATGTATATGAATTAAAATGTTATGTTTATATCCTCAAATACCATGAGTCTATGATATGGATGCAATGGCTTCAAAAGAAGGGTTTTTGGCTGCTTTAAAGACCGGTACTCTCTTCTGCTCCCTAAAGAAAGCGCGTCTTGGCATCCACTTCCAGAAGAGGCCAGTCTCATCCACGTTAAACACCAGGGGTCTCATTCAATTGCGATTTGGCCAATTGAATAGGGCTCTAAATAAGCACATAGCAAATTTTTTTTACAGATATTTTTAGTGAACTTCTATCTAAAAGCAAGGTCTTTACTAACTAAAAACTTCTATAAAAAAATATGCTATGTGCTTATTTAGAGTCCTATTCAATTGGCCAAATGGCAATTGAATGAGGCACCAGTTTTGGTGGATAGTTGCCTCTTTCCACAACTACCTTCTCACATTTTCCAACATGATGGCCTGGCTGAGAGGCATGTTATGCTCCAGTTCATCATTTATCCAAATGGACAGCCTCTTCTCCATCTCCTCAATGGCATAGCATCTGGTGTGGGTGAACTTATTTGCAGAATATGCAGTCTTAGTGGTCACTGAAGGCTTTATCTTGTTTTTTTTTTGAGGATGGTGCGGATGGTGGACAGACTGCTAGTTGGACTGCAGCGACAGGCCCCCATGGCAGCGTGGGCTCTGGCGGAATTCAGCACTGGCACCACTGCTTTCTCCGTCAAGGACCTGTGGAGTGGCCGACAGAGGTGCTGCCGATACTGAATGTTGATTGTGATATTAATCTAGTGGATACATTCAATATGGATTAGAGTGGTGACAGAAGGGTGATGGGAAGGCCAGCAAGGGGAGAGTTGCAGTAGTCGAGGCGAGATATGATGAGAGAGTGAATTAGAATGTTAGGTGTGTCTTGTGTAAAGTAGTGACATATTTTGGAGATATTTTTAGGTGAAAATGACAATATTTTATAATTGGAAAGCAAATTTGTGGAGCTATGCTATTACTCCTGTAAAAGGAATCCTGTAAAACGTACTGACTCGCACCCAGGGGCATTTTATCCGAAGCCACCTAGCTCTAATTTGTGCTCACACCCTGCTCGCAGTAGACTTTATAGCGAACCAACAGAATGGTATCCACTAACATGACCACACTATACTAGCTCTAACTTCCTCCATTATTCCTGTTTATCTATATAAACCCTTTACCAAGGCAGGGAAGGGTTTAAACATAGAACACAAAACAGTGCAAGGGGTTTATATCCCCTTTGCCCATGACCTGCTATCCCCAATGAGCTGAGTATGCCTGGATTCCCCCTTAATATCCATTACCCCCTATGAGCCCGGGTATCCCCTTGGATTCCCCATTAATACCAGCTACACTCTATAAGCTGGGTATCCCACTAGATTTCCCGTTAATACCCACTACCCTTTATGAGCCAACTTAAATGTAACCACAGTGGTCCTTATGGACCCCATGATGACAAATATCAAACTGTTACCATAGGGCTCCCTAAGAACTGTCATGGTAACATAAAGAAAATCAGTGTGGTTTCTATGGACCCCCATGGTACCTAAATATAGCGTTTTACCAAGAGGGTACCTATAGACCACCATGTTAATCTAAAGTATAATATTGGGCACCCTATGGACCCCATGGTACCTAATCTTAACCCCTATACCATGTGGGTACTTACAGATCTCTATGGTATGTTAATCTATGGACCCCATGACACACAAAATTAACCATTATAACATGGGGTTCTCAATGACCCATTCGTCCAATCACCCAACCACAGCAGGGGTCCATATTGGACCCCCATATAAGAACCTCTATTGTCCCTAAAACACTAACTACATAATAAAAAAAAGCTACACAAAATAAAAATTACACTTGTCAGGGGAGATATATACTTTACCGATCATTCTGATGCCTTCTGGCTACACTCATCAATGTCCTGGTCCTAATTATTCAGCCCTAGATAAGTCAGCACTTACATTTTTATTCAAGAATCTGTCCTCTTCTTTCTTGATTGAAGCCCTTGGACCTCATTTTCGGCCCATGGAAATCTGCCTAGATGCCTAGGGCATCTGCCTAAAAATATGCCATTCTCTTTCGGGGGATCCCTTGACTCATACGAGGTAGAAGTTTTAACCCCTTAATTGTGTTGGATATCGGCAAACAAGCCTCAAGTCTGATACAACAAATTTAAGGCACCCAGGCTTCTCTGGGGCATTTTTCTGTCTTTATAGGGGGTTGAAAGTACCCATAGGTTTGTTTTTTAATTTCTTCACTTGCTTCTTTTCTAACGCAAGACACCAAATGGAGGCCATATTTAGCAAAGCTAAATGTACAATGAAATTATGATAAATTAGTAAGTTACAAATATACATGAATGTTTGGCCAGGAGAACAGTAGGCTAGAGTCTAATGAAGCAAAGTTGCAGCAAAGTTTGGCATTCTACTGTGTAGTCATGGCATGAGAGGAGGTAATGATAGTCGAAGTGCAAGCCACAGATAAATACAAGGGGGTACATTTATCAAACACGGATAAAATGAGCTATTTTTGTAATAAAGTACATTTTCATCCCCATTGAAAAAGTAGGCTCCAAAGACAACATAGGAATTGGATGTATTTTAGGTTTTAACTTTTTAACTTCACGTAATTTTGCTTCTCCCCATTTGAATCCTTGTTTGTTTAACTTTTCCTTAAAGTGTTTAAAAAAAACATTTTCAAATGGCCTCAGAATGATGAGGAACTATTTAATGATGTTGGAACCCTAGGGTTACTTGGAATTCTATTATAAAAAAAAAAAGCTGGTCTACACTAATGAGCGTGCGTGTTTTAATATTTCCTACGAATGTGGCTGCAATAATAAGATTTACGGTTTCAGCGTGATACAAATGAAAATCTTTTTATCTGGCATCAAACGTGTATTTGGGAAACAATACAATGCCAAGAAACATCCTTAGTAATAATTGTTAAATTGAGGTTGGCAGTTCATTACAAGCACAAAGCCTTTGATAATTTAAAATTTATCATCAAAGTTTAAGATGTATTTTTGTGCCAAAAATAGGAGAATAAATCACCAAGCAGTATATTGTTCTATGTTGTTTAAAGACTGGAATTCTCTACGTAATAATGTGCATGAATACTGAAATGATTTTTGTTAGTTTGAATCAAATGTTATGTATATTATTGTTATTTTCCTTTTTATGATGCACCAACATGTTCTCTTGCACTATACGAAGGGCAAAAGAAAGCATAAGTAAGGCAACAGAGACGTATATGTGTTATTCTACTTTATGTATGAAGCTCTAACTCCACATTACTATATACAAGGATGCAGAGTAGACTGTAAAATATAGAATACATATATGACTAAATTGCAAACTATAGAATACATATATGACTACAACAAAAATTAGAAAATATAGTTAAATAAGACAAAGTGATATTTTAAAATAGTGATATGAAAGGAGGTAAGAGAGGATATCTAACTATCTGGTCATGTGACATTCTAATTTATGTATTATGTTAAAAAACCTGGTATGATTGATAAAGGAACATTTAAATATGATAATCAAAAGTATAAACAATGGCAATATAATATAATAAAAAGGTGCTGTGTGTTTTATAATCTCTACCGACATCTTTTAAAGTTATGGGCTTGCACATGCGCAATGAGCGCAGAAGGTTTTTCAAAAGACGGCACTTGTGGTCCTTCAAAATAGTTATATATTCGAATGGCAGGTAGATTTCCTCTTTACAAGGCTACCAGTGGTGCAGGTGATGCAAAGCACCAAAGCCCTTTTCAACACGTTTGGACATTTATTAAAAGTTAATTCAAGACATTAGAAAATAAACAGGAGAGAGAAAAAGAGAGAGAGAGAATATCAGAGCATTTTTTTCCAGAAACATTTGACAAATATTGGAATTCTATCTATCTATCTATCTATCTATCTATCTATCTATCTATCTATCTATATATGCTGCTTATAGTACAAAAAAAAAATAGCACATCTGTGTTCCCATTGAATGTCTAGAAATAAGTAATAAAATGTTTTCCTGCTCAGGCTTCCCAGAAATATAGTTATTGCAATGCACTCTGGTAATATGGGCGGGGACATGCAAATTAACTCACAATACATTGCTCATATGCATGTCCCCTCAGTTTCCCAGAGTGCAATGCAATAATTGTATATTTCTATTTATTATTACTATTTATTTTCTGTTCTGTTCTATTATATATATATATATATATATATATATATATATATATATATATATATACATACATACATACATATATACATACATACATATTTCTGTAGTGTAGGGGCCCCCCACCCTGGTGTCCCCTAACCCCCCCCCCCCCCACAAATACACACACACACTTGATAGAGGATGTTGCTGGACCGGAGCTGAGCTGCAGACAGAGTAGCTTCACACAGGCAGAAGATGATATAAGGGGAGCAGCTATGGAAAGGGGTCTTGGGGGTGGAGCAGCTATGCAAAAGAGTCTTAGAGAGATATGCTGTTATGGGAAGGGGTCTTGGGGGGGTTGCCAGGGAGGCACATTTTTTTTGGTTGTCTATTGGAATGATGTCAAAATTCTTAACAATTAACAAAGCTATCTAGTTATGACCAGAAGGGAACAAATTATATTGCAAATTAAGTATCAATATTTTGTCCTCAACTAATAAATTATTATTTTTTTAAACACAATATATTTGTACACTAGCGACTTGCCCGTCAAAAATGACAGCTCATCGCGGGCCTCTCCCACCCTCTACTTTACGAGCCTTGCGATGAGCGACTTCGGTGCTCATTGCCAGCCTCTCCTCCCCTCTACTTTAAGGGCCTTGTGATGAGCGCATTTGGCGCTCATCGTGAGCCCTGCAATGAGAGCTCATTGCAGATGTCATCCAACCCACCACTTTCGTGCCTCACGCTTAGCAAGGAACGCTTTTGGTGCTCATCGCGAGGTCCGCAATGAGCGCCTTCTGCGCTTATTGTGAGCCTCTCCCCACTCTCTGACCCCTGTGTCTGTTTCCCCCTCTCCCTTCCATGTGTCTGTTTCCCCATCTCCCCCCTCCCTGCCCTGTGTTTCCCCCCCCCCGCGCACCCCTGTGTCTCTTTCCACCCTCTCCCTCCTCTCCCTCCCCTGTGTCTTTCTCCTCTTTCTCCCTGCCAAAGTCTTGAGTGCTTCACGATGAGCGCAGTTGGTTCTTTTTTCAAAATCTCATTTTTGAGCCTATTTCAAAACAATTAAAGGTATACGGACACCATTTTTTTTCTCCTAAAAACTCCAATTAAACCTCAAATTAGCTTGCAATCTCACCTAGTTTTTTAAGTAATTGGCGTCTTTTGGCCGTCTTCCGACTGCGCTCAATACCAGCCTTTTTCAAAGTCTTGCGGGCCTTGCGCTGAGAGACTTCGGTGCTCACTGCGAGGCCTGCAATGAGAGCGTGACTACAACTCGCAATTAGGACAACTATTATATGTGATCATGTCTTATGACAGTGCTCTGTTAAGTTTTAATGTTCTGTTATAAAGACCACTGGCTCTCAACCTTTTTGATCTGGGGATCGGGTAGTTCCAATGCTAATGGGGACTGTCTTTGACTACTGCTATTGCGTGTAGAAAAAATACTTTGCTTTTTTTGATGTGCATATATAACACATTTGTGTTCTGTGTTCCTTTAAATATTCACTGAACTCCCTACCTTACATTTATAGGACTAGATTTCAAATACTTTACAAAGTTTTTTTCTAGTATTTTTTAATCTATGTATAATACATTTTCTTTAAAATGTCAGAAACATGTTCTTACTCTGATTTAGGAATTTTAAGGCACACCACCAGTTAAGATGTTGAGGTTCTGGCATTTTTCAAAAGCTATTTACATAAAGAGGGATTAATGGTAACGCTGCTATGTGAAATACATTATTGATAAAAGTCCCACTTTCACTAAAGATATAAATTAAGTTGTAAATGTATTGTAAAAACAGACAAAAAATATACATTTTCATGACTGACTTATGGGGGCCAGGATGTGGGACCTCTGAATCCCACCAGCAAGGGCCTGTGTGTCTCAAGATCGAATGGTCAACGCCCTGAACTCAAGGACTATGTTGTTATGACCGTAATAACCTGTTAATGTTAGGCCTAAGACTCGGATCAGAAATGCAACAAGACAAAAGTCCACACTCCAAATATGTAGTAGTTGACTTATACCGCAGAGCTAGTAAACACACAATTGTTCATACACAAACAGTAGATGTAGATGTATATAATAAATATATATAAATAAATAGATGCAGATAGATAAAAAATAAATAAAGTAATGGGTGTCAACAGGAGATAAAAATAGGAGTCCGCACGATATCAAAAGTAGTTGTAATATCAATGTGTACAATTATATAAAATCAAGTCAATATTACAATATTCTATTATATTAAAATCTCAATATATACACACCATCCTCCAATAATAAATGAATATGGAGAAAATATCTCTTACTTAAAAAACAAGTCCAATAACCACAAAGGTTAATAGGTTCAATTGTCCAAATTCCTCCAGATGATCTTATTTATCAAGTTCCTGGGATGGATATGGTGTACTACTGATCTCTTTATCTGTGTGTGGATTTCGGCTGCTTCTTTTAAACCAATACTGTTAAGTAGTGTGGTCTCAATATATAGAACACAAGAGGAAATGGGGGGGGGGGGGAAGAAGCGCCAAGAAATCTTGATGGTGCACATTATTACAATTTTATTAGAAAAAATGACAGTAATAGAGTAATTCACACATTTTAGAGTCCTCAACAAGTAAGAGGTATGTAAAAAAAACGTATAAAAAATTGATCATAGGCTCACATGTGTAGGTCTATTTTGTTGATATACACAAACAACAGATTCTATTGATGCTCAATGTAATAGTAGAATATATTTCAGAACTTCCATAAAAAAAACTTCCAGGTGAAGAAAAAGCCATATTCCCAAGAGGATAAACCTCATAGAATAGGTATATGGCAAACAGTATAAACACAAGGGGTAGTTGCTAAAAAACCCTCTCCTAATGCCAACAAACACCCTAACCGTATAAAACACTAGGAGATAATGAGTTATAAAAACTACGGTATAGATAAGCGGTGGGTATATACCATAGATGAACACAGAGGTGCAGCTCTCACCATGTAGTCATGTATGGATCACAAAGTGTACATATAGCCCAAAAAAAAAAAAGATAATAGCTAATAAAACAAATGAATAGTGCATTTAAAATATAAAATAAAAGTATAAAGCACAAGTAAAAGTAATGCTATAATGTTTAGAATAGTTATTTGATCTAACAAGGTGATTTGGCTCATTGTATGAAGTTTAAATAATGTATTTGTGCTAGAAGTGGGCTCTAGGAAATGCTAATATTATATAAAGTTACTTCAGTCACTTATGGGACAAAGGATAGTTTATGACCTATTGGAATGTTGGTTCTGTCAGAGTGGGCACTGGTGGGAAAGGTTAGGTTTCTACCAAATTTTATATGGATATACGACCCCCTGAGAGCAGTCAGGCATAAGCTCTCCCTGGCTTTAGAAAGTTGTAAAATTGATAAGAGGCCAGAACTTGAAATCTGGGACAGGGGAGATCGGACCCCACTCACTTAATGACAGCAGAAAATTTCTGATATATCTCAGAAGAAGGAATGTTGGGGGGTTGGTAGCAGTAGTAACAGGGAGGACATTATGGGAGGGGAAGTCTTTTCGTGTTTGTGATATTTCTTTGGAAGAGAAAAATAAACTGCTCTTTCTGACTCTGAGTCTGAGTTGATGATTATAACAAAAGGAATGTCTACCTGTGTCTTTCTTGTTGTTTTCTCAGCTTAAGCAACGGGATGTAACAGAGTTTATTATTTTAAATAAGCAGTAACTTTAGTGCCGAGTTTCCAACCTGGGAGGTCCTGAGTTCCCCTAATGGGTGCTGAGATCTTGAACCCAGAAAGGCATGACCTAGAAGGAGAAAATTGAGGTGCATGTGACCCCTCAAATCTGGGCCATAACATATATATAAAGGAAAGATCCTCTTTAAAATGTTAAAAAGTCCAAGTTATTAGTAAGAAAGTTACCAGCTGAGATGATGTGTGTATTTATTCAAAACCCAACTAAATACATCCAAATTTCAATTAACTGAGAACTGCAGCAGTTTGTAACACTTTGGGTAGAGGAGATATACAAAAACAGGATGATTTGATTTCCAAATCTAAACAGGTCACATAAACTCATTCACCCGTCTTCTTTCTAAGTGAATATTATTCATGAGATGAAAATGGAATCTGCCACACCTGGTTTCCTCCTACTTTCTGAATTTTGCATTCCATTATATTTAATGGCTTATTATTCTGATAAGTTTTTAAGCTGCTTCAGGGAAACATTTTATCTTAATAAGAATAACCCATCAACCAAGAAAGCCAGCTGACTACTCATAATCGCTCTGTATAGTTAAAAGTGTAGCTTTTTACTGAAAAAATTAATCCCATACTTGGCGACTTTAGAAAATGAATTGTTTTAATGGCTGATTTTGACTGACAGGCAATGAGAGAAACCAGCAGTTTGTCACAAAGAAGTGATAGGATTAGAAACAGCTGAATAAAGAGACAGGATGGGTTAAAGAGCTTTTGGAAACATGGTACAGTACGGCTGGCACCTTTTCGATTATTAACATTCACAGCATGTAACAAAATCTCTTTAAAATGTCATTTACATTTATGTTGGTGTAATTGACATTGCTCCCTTAGGAGCCCTAAGGATTGTGGGAAGCAGAAATCACAAGAAATGTCATCTGTTCTTGGTGTTCTCTGAGTCTTCTGAGATAACATCTCTAATTATTGTATTTTCCATTTTAACAAATAGAGAATAGACATTGTTAATTCCAGCTTCTTCCCTCTCCATACTTCAGTGATGTTTTTCATTTAATTAGACAATAGGCTCTTTAATTATAATTTATATGAATTCTATTGGACTTTCTATTTGTTTTTTGAATTTACAATAATCCTAATATATTTTCTTGTCCTAAATTTATATTATTTAAGTATGTTTAAAGTCTTAAACTTATCATTCCTTTCACATTCAACTATAACAAAACTTAATTCTATGTTTATTTGGCTTACTAATAAGTTTTATGTAGATACCCAGCTAAGGACCTAAGTTTAGGCAATTTCAGTTTGGTTAATTTATTGTTGATGTTTTCTTATTGCATACTCTCAATAAGGTGTTCTCAAGTAAGATTTTTTTTATGTACCTCTTTGTTACAATATGATGGAAGGAGCACTCACGTAACTAAAGAAACTCAGAACTTCTCTCTGAGATTCATGACACTGGGCCTGATACCACCCATTCTACAGATTCACTTTCCAACTGTCATTTACCAGTTGCATTTACCATTTCTGCAGAGATTCAACCAAAGACACTGGGACGGATTCCATCCATTCTGCAGATTCACTTTCCAACTGTCTTTCACAGTTGCATTTACCACTAGGACTGAGCAACCATTTCTGCAGATATATTTAACCAAACACACCAGGTCTGATACCACCCATTCTGCAGATTCACTTTCCAACTGTTATTTTCCCATTTCTATTTACCTTTTTACTTTTGCTTCACACACCACCACCTCTCTTCAGCATCAGAACTCGTACAACTTGCCCTCCTAACTATGATTTGTGAATTTATATTGCAGGTTTAATATTATCATCTCCATTTTATACAGCTGATACAGCCACAAATGTAATCACTAATTAACCCTGTATTCTCTCTTTAATTACTTGCCAAGCTCTTGTTTCTTCCTTTTTTTACTTCACCTTTTGTTTTATTTATCCCTTTAGATTGTAAGTTTGAGAGTTTTCAATAAGGTGCTTTCTAAAAAAAAAAAAACACCATGTATGTAAGATTTTAACAAAGACAGGGCCCTCTTCTTTTTGCAATGTGTTTAATATTGTATTTTTTTTCTTTGTATTTGACCCCTGAACAGCGCTACGGAATATGTTGACTCTTTACAGCTATGAAGTCCATGACTGGATACATTTTAATTGCCATATGTTAATGTCTATTTATTTGTAAATAATGAAATTAAAATACATTTACCTTATGTAGTCTAAGAATAATGACATGGATACTCCATTTTGACTCCATTCTAAGATATATTCTGAAGCCATGCAGTGTTCTGCACTCAGTACTTGGATGAAAGGCCACCTAGGAATACCCAGAACTGTATGCTGTGGCCCAGTGGAGAAGGGACTGTCCACCCACTCCAGTATCTCTGCCATGAAGGAGAAGTGGATCAGCATGAGGCGAACACGATTAAATGACGCAAACACACAAGATATATTCTCTCAGAAGATAAGAACATAATAACTTAACCAATGCTCTAACCATACTTTTTCAGCTCTTCACTATATATCTTGTACTAAGACACAACATCAGTATCCTATACATTTTAGCTGTTGACTTTTCTAAAATCTTGCTTCAACTGAGTTGTGAAACTTTCAACTTTAACATAACCTGATCTGACCCCTTATTTTCTATAAAGATAGCCTTTTTCCCTGTTACAAAAAAATCTTATACTAGATAATACTCTATATTAGGGAGCAATAATCTATTGTATCTATAGTAATAACTATTTTCACAGCAAAACTAAAATATGCTCTCAATAAAGCTTCACAAATGAACCATGATTAACCATTTCAATGTTTTTATTGACATTTGTATCAAATCATGTATAAACAATAGTTTGTATTTTTTTCTTGGGAGGTCATTGGGCAATTCTATGGGGCTGTGGGGCAATTATCTGGGGTTGGGAGCAATTATCTGAGGCTAAGGGGCAATTCTCTAGGGTTGGGGGAGGTCACAGTGCAATTCTCTGGGGCTGGGGACATTTTTCTGGGGTTGGGGCAATTATCGGGGGCTGGGAGAGGTCATGGGGCAATTCTCTCGGCTGGGAGGCAAAAATATTGTTGCTGTACAAATAGTCTTAGTTCATTTATCCAAAACACCAAAGTTTAGGAGTATGCATATCATTTTTCTATGTTAAAAAAAAACAAAACATTGAAAAGTTTAAGGTGAAATGTTTAGAATACCTAATGCACTTTAGTTGTGCAAACAAACATAAATTTTGAAGAGGGGTCACCGAACACAATTTGATATTGTTTTTAAACTCCCTGTTTGAGTAAACTTGTTTAGTATAACAACAACAAAATAAAATAAAGCAACATATAAACTTTAAAATCTACTGAATCCATCATATAATATACATGTTAAATAAAGTAACATATTTCAAGAAATTATTTGTATTTATTTATGTGCACTGTTGATCATCATCCATGACTGCCCTCAAGATCACCCATGTTTGAAAGAGTCTGCCCTCTTTCAATAAAAATGTTTTTGAGTTTCAGCTTTTCTTGGAGCAGAGACCCGCTCCATCTGTTCCTTTGCCTTCCCTTAAAAATGGGGCTTCTGTGTATTTATGATGTCATCATGCAACTACTGTGGACATCACTACACATTGTCTATTTCACTGGCAAAGTCCCTTTCACAGAGAGATCACTTGGTTCTGGTGCAGATACATGGATCAATGTGGGCATAGGTAGAGTACACCTTCCGGAGGGTGACTGGGAGTCATCCTCCGCACATGGTTATACAGTGGAGGACATCCTCAGAGAATGGGTTAACATTTTCATCCAGTTTTCCTTGAAATGCTTTGCTATATTATTGTCTTATGTGAGTATACCTTGAAGTCAGGTCATTCCTGCCAAGTGCCATTACAGTGAGATTTCCATGTTTCCAGTTCTCAGCCAGCCACATCCATATAATGTGATGCTTTCCCTTATAATATAGGATTGCCTGGAAACTGGTACCATGGAAGAATGCACTTAGGGAACTACTTCCAAATTCTTCCTCCATTCCTTGCTAGTTCTTCTATACAGTGAATAGAAGCAAGGAATGGAGGAAACATTTTAAGTAGTTTCCTAAGTGCTTTCCTTTAGTACTTATTTTTAGATGCTTTTACAGTGTCTTTTTAATTATAAAAAAAAACCACAATGTTTACTTATCTTATCATCATTTAGAATATGGCGAGTGAGAAATCACCCTTCTGGATTGATCAAAAGTATCTTAAATGTAATTCTATTCCTTGATAAGTTGAGTTTATTTAGATCCTGGATTTGTACCTGGGAAACTGACAGCCTTCCTGAAGATGTTCTTGTTACCTTTCAAAGCACTGAGATAAAAAAAGAAGATATGAAAGAAGAGTATTGTGTGTTGAATTTTTGCCAAGTGTTTGAAAACCACTGACAGGCAATGCCATGAATTAAAAATAAACTGAAGCTAGCACTTTTCATTTTCTTCAACATGTAAAAATTATCTAACATTCTTTTTTTATTTTTTTTATTTTAAATCTTTTATTTTCAAAGCAATTTCGTAGAACATAAGCTTAATATAACATTTTACAAAACAACAATAAGTGCATTTTCAGATCAAGTAAACAATGAAACATACCGTAATCGCCCCTTAGATTGTAAGTTTGCGAGTTTTTAATTGTGTGTCCGTGTCTTGGAAACAAGCACTATGTGCATTTGATTATATGCTCAAAAGCAGGGCCCTCCTTTATAAGGTGTTAAGTTTGTTTTTTGCCATGTACTAAACCCCTGTACAGCGCTACGGAATATGTTGGCGCGATATAAATAAAGACAATAAGTCGGTCAACTTTCTGTGGTTTTCTAGTATAAACCCCAGAGACCTCGACTGATTACACATTCGATAGTATTCTAACCACAATGAGTTGTGTAACTTGTATTTTATCCTTAGTTCATTAAAAGATCTAAAAGAACCATTTTGAAAAAGGTCTCTTAAATATACTGCCCCATTTTTAACTAAAATTTCCAAAAGAGGAATGTCGAATTCTCGAGATAGCGTGATCAGTGGGGTTATCAGGCTGGGGAATGGAATTAAGGCATATTTCAAATTCAACTTATCCCAGTATTTAAAACTATTTCTTAAAGCTTCTCCCATGGTTTCTGATCTAGTGTATTCAGAGATTATTTTTTTTTAAAGATTATACTTTGTAACTCTTTTTTGGCTGACTTTTCCTTTTCAATTTGGAACCAGTGCTTGGATTCCACTTGGTCTTTCCATCTAATAATATGTGCTATGGTTATTGCTTCTTGAAACTTCTAAATAGAGGGATAAGCTATGCCACCTTTTCGAAATTTATTAATTAAGTATGCTGTTTTAACTCTAATTTTTTTACCTTTGTGAATAAACTTATCGAGAATATTTTGAAATGTTTTAATTTGAAACCTTGTAGGATGGTAGTCTATACTGCTCATTAAATATGTTATTTTGGGCACTAAGAACATTTTTGTAGCTATGATTCTTCCAGACCATGAGTCGTGAAGATTTCTCCACTTTTCAATGGATGCTTTCAAGTTTGTCATTGTCCGCTTAAAATTTTGGTCGATCATCTGTTTAAAGTCTAGTTGAAGTTCTATGCCCATATGTTTTATACTATTTTGCCATATATATAAAAAATGAGTCTTTAAATATAAATCTTCCTCTTTCTGGTTTATCATCAATGCTTCAGATTTGGAAAAGTTTAATTTGTAATTTGAAATCTTACTAAATTCTCCAATACAATGTTGGAGATTTACAATTGAGTTGAGTAAAGAAAGAACAACATCATCTGCAAACATTGTTGCTTTATGTTCGATATCTCTCACTTTAATGCCTTGAATATCTTTAAATTCTCTAATGGCACAAGCTAGCGGTTCCATTAAGAGTGCAAATATGAGGGGGAGAGGGGGCATCCCTATCTAGTACCAATCAATTATATTAAAGCTCTCTGACTTGAATCCAAGGCCCACAACAGAGGCGGAGGGGGCCACATAAAGGGCCTTAATGGTCCTGGACGCAAAGTCCCCAAGACCAAACTTGGCCAGGACTAGGTCCATGTAGTCCCATCCGACTCTGTCGAAGGCCTTTTCCGAGTCTAAAGATAGAAAAACATACAACTTTTAATTTAATTTAGCATAAGCTATAAGATTAACTAGTCTTCTAACATTATCGGTCCCTTGCCTACTTACTATGAAACTGTTTTGATCTTTGTCTACCAAGGAATGAATTACCCTATTCAATCTATTTGCCAGCACTTTAGCATAGATTTTAATATCAGAATTGATGAGAGAGATTGGCCGGAAGTCTTTACAATCAGTACATTCTTTATCTTTTTTAGGTATAGTTATAATATGTGTTTGAAGCATTTCTTTTGGGGTGATACCTGTCTTTTTTATTTCATTAAGTGAACCAGTTAAGTCAGATATAATTTCTTTATGAAAAATCTTGTAATATAAGTGAACATAATCATTGGGGCCCGGTGCTGAAGCGAGCTTTAATTTTTAGATAACATCTAATATTTCTTTTTCAGAAATTGATTTATTCAATGCTTCCAGCTTTTTGGGAGAGATTCTTGGGAGATGTATTTTATCAAAAAAAATTGGGATTTCATTTCCTTTAGATTTGTTTACATCTTTATCTGCCAAATTATATAGATCTGAATAGTATGCTGCAAATGCTTCTGCCATTTTAGGGGGATTCGAGATTTCACTTTAATACCCAATTTGATCAATTCTTTTTTTAATGGAGGTAGCTCTGTATTTACTTGCTAGAAATTTAGTTGCCTTATTGCCAAAGTGATGTACACGCTTTTGGGGAGCCCATATGGAATTATCTATTTTATTTTGCTCTATAATCTTGATCTGTTTTTGTAAATTCTTAATCTGACCCATATTTGATGAACTAGGTTTTTATTTTATTTAATCTATCTACTTTAGTTAACTTAATATATAATTCCCTAAGAGGGGTTCCATTTTTTTTTTCTTTTCATTTGGGCCTGCATTTTTATACAAATTCCCCCTATATATGCCTTATGGGCCAGCCAAACCGTTGAACTGGATACCACAGATAGTCTATTGAGAGTAAAAAAAACCTTCAATGATTTGTTTAGCTTTACATTCCTGATCTTTCAGTAGGGAACGTTTCAATTTCCAAACGGGAGCAGCGTTAACTGTTGTACCTATTTTGAAAGTGGCAGATATCAAACCATGATCGGAGTAATTTATTGGGTCAATTTCGGCTTTTAATAAGTTATTTGAGCGCCAATTCATTTACAAATCTATAATCTATTATCGAATAAGAGGCATATCTAGGAGGGTAAAAGGTGATTTTTTTCCCCATGGGATTGAGACACCTCCAAGAGTCAAATAAGCCAAATTTATATATGATTTTATTAAAATTACCTGACTTTTGTGTTCTGTTTTGATTAACTTTTGATCTTATATTTATTTTTCGGTCTAGACAGGGATTGAGAACATTATTAAAGTCGCCACAGAATATCAAGAGGCCAAAGAAATATTTCTTAAACAGATTTAAGGTTCTATTAGCAAATTTACACTGGCCAATATTAGGGGCTTAAATGTTTAAGAAAGTAATTTTATTATTGTTGATTATACCTGTCCAGAAAGAAAAACGACCTTCTGGGTCGGTTGCAGGAAAGTCTTCTTTCCAAGTTAGTTTTTTGTTGAAGAAGATAGCTGTACATCTTGTTTTTTTGGCATATATTGAATTACTAACCAAAACAACATTTTTGTTATTATACTCTATCCCTTTTTCCACCTGCCAATGCGTCTCTTGGAGACAAACAATTTCAGCATTTTTTTACAGAAAGCATTCAAAAATATCGATCTTTTTCCCGGAATGTTCAGTCCTTGAACATTTTGGCTTAAGACCCTTAATGTCATTTAGACTCCCAGGCAGCTTTTAACGTACTTGAAAGTCCTTGACTGCCCTCAGTGGTGCAAGTTCCTAGATAAAAAAAGAATCTTAGCTGTTTTAACCACTCTTTTTAGTACTTAAATTGCCTATATCTCCTTTTTCTGGTTGCCTCTGTAAAAATAATAAAAAAAAATATTTATTAACTCTTCAAGGGGAGAAATCATTAGTTTCTTCTTACTTTCTGTCTGCTCATATGGTAAAAATGTAGTCAATATATTTTCTAATCACGCAAAGGGGTATTAACCCTAATGGGTTCTTCTTTTCCCTTTCTCCTTCCCATTTCTTTTCTATTCCCTTTTCTCTTTCTTTAGTTTTTTATTTTCTTTCTTATAGTGATTTTTAATCTTAGTGTTTACATATATATTTTAATCTAGCCTATTGTGAAGTTTTTATATTACTTAAAGTGCTATTTCGTAATATTGTAAATCTTGGTCAATGATACAAAATTAAATAATGATATTACAACTTAAACGTTATATTATTCTGCATGATTTTTTTTTCTTATTTATTTTCCCTGTAATCATCCTCTATATTAATTATTTATTGAATTCTTCTCCTATATCAATCCTTATCTAGGGTGAATTTTCAATTGTATTACAATGTGAGCGTGCTCTTTATTTTTAGTAATTAAAGTCGTGACTATTCTATATCAACTCCTTTATATATTTGTTATTTATTTGACTCCGGTTATCTAATTTGTGTTTAAATTGTTCCTCCTATTGGGGTAAATATAAAGTTTCTATCTTTCTCCCTTCCTCTCCTCCCCCGTGAAAAGCAAAAAAAAAAAATCTAACATTCTGACTTTAAGAATTCTTTTATTCAATGCTATTATTTACTTTGTTATCATATAATAGTTTTAGTGTGATAATGAGAGATTAAACAAACATCTGCTATACTTTTCAATTTCGCTTTTTTGTTCATTGAAATATTGATATTTCTTACTAATATTTTTAAAAAGACAATAGCCTTTATTCCTTAAGATGTGTCTCACTGCCTATTGCTGCAATATCGTATCCCCTTTATACACTTTAATTTCCTCATCGCTGGATCTCTGAAAATACATGTATAAAGCAGGGCTATTCAGTCCTCCATAGTTTGCATCACTCAAGATATTAAGAATATCTTGTTTGTAGGCAGCTTGGTCAAATGTTGGCTTGATTATTTTGATTTGATTTGTATACTTCTGCTTACAGGGGAACAACCTGAAAACCTGGCTTAGATTTGGAATACTGAGGTTTAATGCAAGTATAGAAAACATTGATGTTCTGATACCGAGGTTTGAAAACCATTTAAGTTTTTTTTTTTTTTTTAAACCGATAAAAAAAACTGACCTGCATTTCTAGTTTTTGCTGGTATAGCACTTGAAGCAGCTTCATAGATAACAAGGGTGAAGGATGAAGGATAGGCCACACAGTTAGAGAACTGTTTCATATTGGCAGTTAATCAAATGAATAGAGCTGCATTGAGACAGTCATTAGAAGAGAAAAGTGCTAAGTTCAGTAGTCTAAGCTTTCTCAGTGCTTCTCAGTACGCAGGTTGTGATTTATCTAGTGACAACTTTGTAGGAGAGAAGTGCTAGAATTAATAATATTAACATTCTTTGTTTATAACACAACAACATATTATGTAGCTCTATATGGGGGTTACTTACAAGGCAAAAAATAGTGTTAACACATTGTAAAAGAAAGGATGTCCCTGTCTTTGAGCCTAAAATCAAATATACATAGTTTTTGTTCCCAGAACACCTTACAAGATTGAAAACTTGCAAACGTCTACAGAGTTTAATTGTGATACAGCGATAGGTTTGAGTAACATCTACATATAGATGATTTGTTGTTGTTTAGTCATTCAGTCGCGTTCGACTCTCCGTGACTCCATGGACCACAGCACGCCAGGTGCATCTCTCAGTTACTGCATCTCTGAGCTCCATCAAGTTCATGTTCATTGCTTCAGTGACCTCATCAATCCATCTCCATCTCTGTTGTTCCCTTCTTCTTGTGCCTTCAATCTTCCCCAGCATCAGAATATTTTCTAGGAAATCCTGCTGTCATGGACCCCTTTTCAGGTCCTGGATTTTGGCCCAGTGAGCCACCATAGAGAACAGACTAACCCATTAGAGAATCGGAAGGGGAATTACATTGCCACATGGGCAATGTGGGCAGGTGGGTGGTGTGGTGAATAGCCCTAAGACTTTGGGCATAGTGTACTATCATGCTTTATGTGGTCTTATGGATTATGCCCCTGCCTTATCCTGTATACTATATGCAATTCCCCATGTAATATTACTGTGTTAAACTGTGACTCAGTTAGGGTCTGCAAGGAGCAAACACCTCCATTGTATTGTAATCTGTTTTGTTCCATTATTGCCAGATAAGCCAATTACTCTTGTGTTTGTCTGCCACTTTTTCCCATTGTTGTGTTGTATACACCCCCTCTGTATCTAACTGCTATAAATATTGTTAGACTTTCCAAAAATAAATCAGTTCACTGGGGAGACATAGCAATCATATGCTATCTTATCGGATCCTGGTGGCTGCAATACTGATCCTATCTCCACCCTGCAAGTAACTTGTCCTGGCCACTACCACAGGAAGGTCGCTGAGACTCCTGGAAGTGCTGATTCTTAATGGAGAGACCCTGACTGATGCAGAAGACAGATATCAGGGTGCTGGTGCGGAGATTTTCCAAGAACCCAACAGTCCTTGTGGGTAGTTAACCTGTAGTCTATAGCAGGAATACCATAGTTTGAACTGTGTGGACCTTTGTTGATAGTTTAATAGCTTTACTTTTTACTAGCTTGTCCAAGCTTTCCTCCCCAGAAGCAAACGTCTTTTAATTTCATGACTATAGTCACCATCTGCAGAGATCTTGGGTACAAGGAAAATTAAATCGGTCGCTGCCTCAACTTCTTCCCCGTCTGTTTGCCAGGAAGTTTGCCGCTTGGCATGATCTTTGTCTTTTTAACGTTGAGCATCAGGCCAAATTTTGCACTCTCTTTTACCCTCATCAATAAGTGCTTTAGTTCCTCCTCACTTTCAGCCATCAGAGTAGTATCAACGGCGTATCTGAGGTTGTTGATATCCCTTCCAGCAATATAGATTCTAGTTTTGGATCCATCCAGTCCGGCCTTACGCATGATGTACTCTGTATATAAGTTGAATAAATAGGTTGACAATATATAACCTTGTCGCACTTCTTTTCCAACCTTGAACCATTCTATTGTCCCATGTTCGGTTCTGACCACATAAAGATTCTTTAGGAGGAGGAGAATATAATCTAGTACTGCAATCTCTTTGAGAACATGCCACATTTTTTTGTGATCCACACAGTCAAAGGCTTTAGAATAGTCTATGAAGCAGAAGTAAATGCTTTTCTGGAACTCTCTTGCTTTCTCTATTATTCAGCTGACAATGGCAGTTTGATTGTGCCTCTTCCAAGCTTGTAGAATCTTAAGCATTACCTTGCTTTCATGTGAAATTAGTGCAATTGTTCGATAATTGCCTTTTTGGGTGATTGTGATGTAGACTAACCTTTTCCAGTCCGTTGACCCTTGTTGAATTTTCCAAATGTGTTGGCATAAGGCAAGCAACATTTTTACAGCATCATCCTTTAAAAATTTGAATAGTTCATTGGGATACCATCACCTCCTGCAACCTTATTTTTAGCAAGATATCCTAGGGCCCATCTCACTTTGCTCTCCAAGATGTCTGGCTCCAGCTCATTGAGGTCATCACTGCTGTTAAGATCCTTCCTGTATAGATATTCAGTGTATTCCTGCCAACTCATCTTTATCTGATCTTCTTCTGTTAATTCCCTTCCATTTTTGTCTTTTATCATGCCCACTTTGGCATGAAAGTTGCCTTTTAGGTTCCCAAATTTCTTGAAGAGATCTTGTGATTTACCCATTCGGTTATCTTCTTCAATCACTTTACATCTTTCATTGTAGAATGTATTCACTTTCCTTCTTTTTCTTTCCTGAGTTACTTTCAAAGCCTCAAATAGCTTCCTACTTTACTTTCTTTTAAAGATATTCTTCAAGGATGTTCTTCAAGCATATTCACAAGGGATATTATTTATGTCATATCTACTTGGTCTGATGGTTTTCCATCATTTCTTCAGTTTATTTTTCAACTTTGCAATAAGAAGCTCATGATCTGAGCCGCATTCAGCTCTAGGTCTTGTTTTTGCTGACTGTATAGAGGTCCTTCATCTTTGGCTTCAAAGTATATAGTCAATCTGATTTCTATGTTGTCCATGTGTAGATTCGTCTCGGAGGCTGTTGGAAGAGGGTGTTAGCTACGACCAGAAAATTATCTTGACAAAATACTACTAATTTCTGATCTGCTTAATTTTGTACTCCAAGGCCAAACTTGCCAGTTATTCCAGGTGTCTTTTTGTTCCCTACTTTAGCATTCCAATCTCCTTTGATGATAGTAACATCTTTTCTTTGTGTTATATCTATGATGTGTGGAATGTCTTTGTAGAACAGGACAACTTCAGCCTCTTCAGCATCCATGGTGGAAGCATAGACTTGGATCACGGTCATATTAAATGGATTGCCTTGAATTTAAATAATTCTGTCATTTATTGGGTTGTAACCGAGCACTGCTTTGGCCACCCTTTGGACGGCTACTCCATTTCTTCTGTGGGATTCTTGACCACAGTAAAAGATCTGGTGGTTGTCTGATGTGAAATGTCCCATTCCAGTACATTTAAATTCACAGTATATCAATGTTTGACCTTGTCATTTCATTCTTGACCACATCTAGTTTGCCTTGGTTCATAGTTAACATTTCATTGGTCTTGGCCGCAGCAGACTTTCTGTTCCCCTTCAGACACATTTGCAACTGGGTGTCCTTTCGGCTTTGGCCCACCACTTAATGGTTGATGATACTGAAATCCAAAATATTTTTATTAGGGTACCAAGAGAGGATGTATAGATGGAGAAGAGGAAGGGGCCTAGGACTCAACCTTTGGGTACACTAAAATTCAGAGTGAGGCAAAGAAGAGATGCCAGAGAATGAGAAACTAAATGTTCAATCTTCTAGTTCGGAATCATGAAAGAGCTGTGTCACTGATGCCAAGAGTGCACAATTTAGATGAAAGTTGAACAGATGTGTGAGAGCTGGAATAAGTAGAGAAAGGATGGATAAGCTGTGATAGAATAGGATCATCAAGTTGTAGGATCCTCAAGGCGAGAGGTTGCTAGTAAAGACTTCATCCTCAGTTACAAGGACAAAGGGGATGTGGGATTGGAAAAGGGTAAAGGTGTCGTTGGATTGTTGAAAGGAAGGCATGTTTGAACAACGTTAAGAGGAGAATGTGTTTTATTTTTGAAGTGTCTGGCAAAGTCTTCAGCTGTGAGACAAGAGTGGGACAGGAGGTGCAGGTGGGAAGGGGAGACTGTTGAATGTAGAGAAGAAACGTTTGGCATTGGAGGATAGATTTGATATTAACAATGAAAAGTAGTGCTTTTTGGGAAGATTAAGGGCAGAGAAGAAGGAACACAAAATAAAATTGTAATGGAGGTAGTCTGGTGAAGTACAAGATATCCTCCATAGTTTTTTAGCAGTGTGGCAGCACCTCTGGATGTAGCATGTTTTTTGTAGTGTGCCATGTTTGTGGATTTAGAGCGAGGGCGTCTGCCTGTGATTATGGGGACAAGAGTGTTAAGGATGGAAGTTAGAGTCATGCTGTACTGTGAGGTGACAGTGTCAGTGCAGGTGAGGGTGGTGAGGGGACTGAGAAGGTATTTTAGTACATTAGAAAGTTGTAGTGGATACAGTGCTTGCAAGTTTCTGTGGGTTCTGGTGGCAGGGGTTGAAGATAGAAAACATGATTCTCTCAAGGGTTTTAAGGGGGGGGGGGGGGGGGTAATAGATAATTATTGAATATCCATTTTTTTGCTTTAAATTCTGAACAAAATGTACCCTGGAACTGATACACTGCAGTAAGAGGTTGTATTTCATTGATACATTTTTAGCAGATGAGGCATTGCTGAGTGCAGTGAATAAATAAATTACAATGAGTATGGTGATCCAGCCTTTGTTATTTATACAGCTGCTAATGGACATATTAAAACAGATTTCACAGCCCAAATAAAAGGTCTATAACTCCATCAATTCAACAGCAATTTCCAAAAGGATCGCATGATCTGGTGAAGACCACAACTGGTGACCTCAATGGTGACTAAATGCCCAAACTATAGTAAGAGATTAATCTTTCAATTTTACGACTTCACAAATTCTCAAATTAAAACATTATGCTAATTTTACTTGACTGGACAAATTTTTATCATGTGCAGGTTTAATTAATTGTATACAAATCTAAGGAATTTGTATGCTTGTTAGCCTGAATGTTGACCATAAGGAACTTTTAAAGATTTGTGTAAATGTGTCGCACAAAGTTGCAATCAGTGTGATTATGGGTTGCTCGATCGGATAGCCTATTAATTTGCTATTCAAGTGATGTCTTTTTGCATGCTCCAAACGGGTTATGAGTTACAGCCTTGAAAAAATGGCGATGGTTGAACCAGTAACTTACAGCCTCCCGAAGCCTATGATCTTTCATAGCAAGACTTCTGATCGCTAAAATCTCAAATTGCTATTCAATTGCAGAAATTGCTCAACACCGAAGACGCACTTAAGCTCACAAACGCCAAATGTCGGCCCAAAGCTTACAGGTTCCAAATAGGACCTGCAAAGGGTTTACAGACTAGTTTGTAAAAGTGCAAATCACAATATAAAGACACCAAATATGGGGAAAGCAATGGAGGGCATTACAATTACATGCACAACAACTCCCAAATATCAAATCTAACAAAACATTTAATTTTATTTTCCTCATAGGTTGTAATGGTCATGCATATGCAACATGCTGAAAGCTATTAAAGACACACTACCTCATTAATTTGCAACACAAATACATGCAAATGGATGACATATTAATCCTCTCACTCACAGAGGCTCTAATATGAACACTAAAAATACAAAGATCATCTGATATACATATCACTCATCAGATCTACATTGGGACAACAAATAGTGGCCAAATTACACCGCCACATTGCATATATCAAGTACCAGGGGAACATTTGACATATGGTTTTTCAGTCCCTCAGTTGTGTCCGACTCTCTGTGACCCTATGAACTGCAGCACACTAATGTCTCTGTCTGTGCATATCCACAAGGTTTGGAAGCCAAAGATACTGGAGTGGGTTGCTAGTTCCTTCCCTAGTGGACTGTGATTTCTTCTGACCTCTCTGCTATGACCTGACCACCTACAGTGGCCCTACATGGTATAGCTCACAGATTCATTCAGGTGCACAAGCTCCTTCACCACCACCATTTAGCAATCCAGAAGGGCTAAAAAATGGTGCTTGACAAGGCAAAATAACATAAATGGAGCAAAACAAAGTCCTAGCTGCATATAGAAGCAATGACTTACTCTTGGCTGTAGTTCCCTCTCTATCCAAGATACAGTCCACACAAAACAAAAGTCCAAACACAAGCTTACTGGATTTCAAGTCTCCTTGTAGCAGGGGATTTCCACAGCAGGCTCTGCCATCCTCTGTCCTGCTCAGACTGAGCTCTCTTCCTCAGCTGCGTGCTAATCAGACCTTTAAAGGTGGAACTCAGCTGGGCCTGCTTGATTAGCCTGCTGTGTTAACCCTGTCATCCCCTAGTGGACACAGGGCTCTGCTCAGTCTCTCTCCCATGTATACTCCATCAATGACTCTGTTACATATCCCCCTCCCCAGCTTGACACTATGGGGTTGAGAGGCCAACGCTGTGAGGCAGTGCCAGCTCTATGAAGAACACGGAAGTGGAAGGGTTGGAAGGACAGGAACCATCTCGTCACGTGGCTGTTTTTCTCCTTGTTCTGGTGCATCCACTGTAAAGGGGCATAGTCCAAAACCAAGGTGAACCTTCTTCCCAATAGGTAATACCGGAGGGCTTCATTGGCCCATTTTATGGCCAGGCATTCTTGCTCTACCACAGAATATTTCTGTTTCCGTGGCATCAACTTGCGGCTAAGGAACAAGATGGGATGTTCTTCACCATTCACCTCCTGTGACAATATAGCCCCCAGTCCTACTCCTGAAGCATCTGTTTGTAGGATAAATTCCTTTTCAAAATCAGGGGCTATTAATACGGGACCTTGACACAGTGTAGTCTTTAGGTCTTCGAAAGCTTCCTCAGTGGCCTTGTTCCACTTGACTACATCAGGTGCCTTGTTCTTAGTGAGTTCTGTCACCAGGGTGGCTCTTGTGGAGAAATGTGGGATAAACCTCCTGTAATAGCCCACGATTCCCAGTTTTTTCTCAGTGGGCGAGGCCAGTTTTGGATTGCTTCCACTTTGTTGAGCTGTGGTTTGACCATCCCTCTTCCCACAGTGTAACCCAAATATTTGGCTTTACTAAGTCCAATGGCACATTTTGCAGGGTTCTCTGTAAGGTTTACCCGTCTTAGGGTTTCTAATACAGACTCTACCTTTGGAAGATGTGTCTCCCAATCTGTGGTATAGATTATTATATCATCTTAATATGCAGCAGCATATTCCGAATGTTCGCGTAATAACCTGTCCATCAGTCTCTGGAAGGTGGCTGGAGCTCCATGGAGTCCAAACGGTAGTACTTTGTATTGGAAGAGCCCTTCTGGCAGTTTTTTCTTTTGCTGCTTGTGTTAAAGGAATTTGCCAATATCCTTTTGTCAAGTCCGGGGTGGTTAAAATTATTGCTTTCCCCAAGCCGCTCTATCAACTCATCCACTCTAGGTATGGGATATGCGTCAAACTCTGATACAGAGTTCAATTTGCGGAAATCGCTACAGAATCTGATGGTGCCGTCAGACTTTGGGATCACCACAATAGAACTACACCATTCACTTTGGGATTCTTCAATAACCCCAAGATCTAACATCTTTTTTTACTTCTGCTCTGATTTCTTCTCTTTTATCCTCGGGTATGTGATAGGGTTTCATCCTTACCCGGATCCCGGGCTTAGTAATGATGTTGTGGTAAATAGGGGTGGTGCGACCTGGTTCTGCAGAGAAGACATCCCTGTCTCTGTTTACAACTTTGTAAGTTTCCTCCTTCTGTTCAGGGGACAGATCCTGTGACACAAATGCTTCTACTTGCATTGCCTCTGTGCTTGGAATAGTTTCTCTGACATCATCCAACTCTTTGTTAAGACAAGTAATATTTACCTCTGCTATCTGCTCTCTCCAAGGGTTTAGCAGGTTTACATGGTATATTTGCTACGTTCTCTGTGGTTGTAATATATTCGCTGATGTTGTTGGGCTTTTTCCATGTGCTCTCGTACCAGGGGGCCAACTTGGGAGATTCTTTCCCTCATTTTCCTAATATACTTTATGATATTCTCACCGGGCACGGTTTGTTCTTCCCATTCTTCTCGCAGTATGTCCAGTATTCCTCTGGGATGGCGACCATAGAGGAGTTGGAAAGAGGAAAACCCTGTGGAGGCTTACGGTACCTCTCTGACTGCAAAAAGCAAATAGGGTAGAAGCAAGTCCCAATCTTTCCCGTCTCAGGCTACAACCTTTCTGAGCATGTTCTTCAAGGTTTTGTTAAACCGCTCGACCAATACATCCATCTGAGGATGGTAAACCGAGGTTCTTAGTGTTTTCACCTGTAGGAGCTTGCACATTTCTTTCATCAATCTAGACACAAAGGGTGTCCCTTGGTCAGTCATGATTTCCTTGGGTATCCCCACACTTGAATACAGCTGTATTAGCTCTTTAGCTATATTTTTAGAGGTTGCTGTGTGTAGTGGTATCGCTTCTGGATACCTTGTGACATATTCCAGTATTACCAGTATGAACTGGTGTCCTCTGGCTGATTTTTTGAGAGGGCCAACCAGGTCCATTGCAATCCTCTCTATAGGCTCTTCAATTATGGGCAAGGGTATCAATGGGGCCCGTAGGTTAGGTCGAGGGGCAGTGATCTGGTATTCTGGGCAGGATGCACAATACTGGGCTACCTCAGCATGTATACAAGGCCAGAAAAATCGTTTCAGGATTCTTCCCAGTGTTTTATCTTTTCCAAGGTGTCCCATAAGGAGGTTATGATGAGCCAGGTCAAGGACTTTCCTTCTGTGTGCTCTAGGGACTAGGAGCTGCACCAGTGTCTCTGTCACTGAGGGAACAATTCTGTACAACAGATCATTTTGTAAAATGAAATATGGTCCTTGTCTCCTTTGCCTGTCAGGCACAGGTACACAGGGGGTCTGAAGTCTGGTCATGTGCAAAATTATTATTGTCCTGGAGCACTGCTGTGGAGTCAGCTCTTCCTCTCCAGGTTCTTCTGTTTCCTCCTCTCTTTTATCATTATGAGCTGTAGGACCCGATCTGTTTGCCCCTCGCCTTTCCTTATCTCGGCTTGAGGCTAAAGCTTCTTCAAAAGCTTTCTTCGTATTTCCGTGCCTATCCTTTTTGCTATTCGCCGTTCTCGCTTTGTTTTTTGGCATCTCCCGGGTCTGGAGAATAAGCCATCATCTAAGCGTGATAGATGTGGGCAGATGGAATTGTTAGCAGTTTGGACACTCTCCTCAGGTTCTTTTTTGCTTTCTCATCGGTCAGTAGGAAGAAGATCTTTGAAGTGGGGAATGTCTCTGCCTAGTACTACCGGATAAGACAGGGTAACTACGACGGGTGCAGTGATTAGCATCTTCCTCCCCTGTATCTCCAGTGTTGCGGTGCTGGTAGGGTAGAGATTGTACCGCATTTTATGCCCACTCGTCTTGAGGTTTTTATTTCACTGTGTCTTATGAGTTTTCCTTAGAAAAGAGTCACAGCACTTCCTAAGTCTATTAGGGCTATTGTTTCTTTGCCGTTAACATTTATGGGTTTGGTAAACTAATGAGCCTTTTCTGTCACCCCCACCAGGTAAATTAGGTTACAGCGGTATGGACTTTCTCCCATGTTGCATTGCATGGCTTCCTCTTTACTTGGATAGTAAGCCGCAATATGTCCTGGTTCTCCGCAATAAAAACACTTCCCCTTGCTTGCGGGGCTGCCTCTTTGCCAGGGTTCTTCAGGACTGACCCTTTCTGCATTGTTTCGAAGCAGACTTTTTTTCACTTCAGGGTACAGGTGTCTTTGTCAGGTTCCCGACCTTCTCATCCAGTTAGAGGTTTGAGCCTTTGGGTGATTAGGCCGCCTTTGAATACTGTAGGTCTCCACTTTTGAAGGACAGGAAAATTCATTCATGGCCAAATATCTTTCTGCCAACAAAATAAATTAATCTGGATTCTCCCTGGTCCATTAGTTTCAGGGCGTAGCCATCTTTGGGCTAAGTGCAGCAATTCAAACATTTGTGCACAAGGGCTCTTGTTCTCCACAAACTTCCATGTGTGGAATCTCTGTGCCCTAACACTTCTGGTAACTCCCGCTCTGGCCAGGATCTCAACTTTTAGACTGGCATAATCCATTGCTTGCTCTGTGTCCAGGTAAAAATATCCTTTATGAGCCTCCCCACACAAATACGGAGCAACTATGCTGGCCCAGTGTCTTTGGGGCCATGCTTCTCTGACAGTAATTCTTTCAAAAGTCAGGAGAAATGCTTCCACGTCTTCATCTGGGTTCATTTTCTGTAGAAACCGATTTGGGTTGATTGTTTCCACTGGTTTATGGCATCGGGGTAGGTTTTGCAGGTATCAGGTGCTGTAGGTGGGCCAGCAACATTTGGTTTGTTTCCCACTGTAGCTTTCGGTCTTCTGTAGCTTGGGCCTGTTGTTCCACCAGGACTTGTGCTGCCTGGGCCTGCTGTCTCAGTAACTGCTGAGTAGTCTCCTGCTGGCATGCAGTGGTTTGTATTAGGGCCTACACTAGTTCCTCCATTGTTTAGTTCCCAGCACTACCACCATATGTGATATCGCTGCTGTCACACTCAGGGTTCGTGCCCTTGTATCCGGCACCACAATGGAGTACTTTAAAATATCAGCAGTAGTATTTATTTAAGTACAGCAAAATAACATAAATGGAGCAAAACAAAATCCTAGCTTCATATAGAAGCACTGAGCTCTCTTCCTCAGCTGGGTGCTAATCAAACCTTTAAAGGTGGAACCCAGCTGGGCCTGCTTGATTAGCCTGCTGTGTTAACCCTGTCATCCCCTAGTGGACACAGGGCTCTGCTCAGTCTCTCTTCCACGTATACTCCATCAATGACTCTGTTACAGTATGAAATTGTTAAATACATCTGACCCATAACTTGGCACAGTACAGTAAGAAACAGTACACAGGTCTTAGTCATAACATAATATGTATTTTCCCTCATCCCCAAGGTCATAATTTGCCCTTTGCGCAGAACATTATATAATATATATACAATATATACATAAAATATAATTGGCTGCTAGATGGATTTTTTCATTGTATTATGTAAAAAAATATAAAAGGCTATATCTGGGGATTTTTCTGTCAGTAACAGTTCAGTGACTGAGTGAGTTAGTGGCAGCCATGGTGGTTTTCTACTAATCCACATCTTTTCTAAACAAACTCTAATAATGAGAAATAACCAGAGGACTCTGTTTTTCTTGGTGCCATGCCTGCGAGAGGGAGTGGTAAGTGGTGTGAGTATGAGCTATTTTCTACAACAATTGTGGCCGTGAGAGGGATTTACGGGCTTGGGGCTTCGGCCCTTAAGTAATGCCCTTGCTCAATTGAATAGAATCGTAAGCGGAGACGAAAAAGGAGCCTGCAACATACCTGCAGATATACAACCTACAACGATAGAGTTGCGGGCTTGCAATTGAATCGGGCTCAATGTTTCAGGCAAAATATTCAAGATCTAAACAGCAGCTGAGTTCAACACTGTTACAGTTATATTTTTATTTCTGTGTTCTTTAACAGCTCAAATCACCTAAAGCATAGCGGTCCTCTAGGATTAAAATGCAAGTGCTAAAACTTTTACACATATATTTAAACCTCTAGAAGTGAACATTTCCATAAACAGAGAACTTGTGTTTCAGTGTGACTTCCCATTTAAAGATGTTGATGTAACAGTTACCGAGAATCATATTAAAGCCATATCTAAGTTTTCTGGATTATGAATGCATCTGGTAGAGGAGAATCAGTAGTGTATGTAAACTTTCTTTTGCCTGAAATAATACCAAAATAAACAGTAAGAAACTCACCCTGGTGTTTGCTAAATCTCTTGAGTTTGCAAGCAGCAGCTTTTGTTAGTTAACACCCCTGAAAATCCCTGCTAAAATTATCTGAGCTGCTGCTGACTTGAAGGTTAGTTAAGTGTTAAAATTCATATTTAGATGCAGTGTTTTTATTGGTAGGTATCAAGTGCTTATGTAAGCAGCTCTGGAGTGTGGGGAAAAAAGTTTTATTTTTAAATAAAATAAATCTATGTGTGTATAGAATGACTCCATGTATTGTGTGTATCTGATATAAGCAGCATATGTTAGATTAGAAAAAGGCAAAAACAGGGAAACTTATATAAATCTTTAACTTCATCTGCCCTATTACACAGCTGAATATTTAAATATTTTATCTGCTCTATAACAGCGGAATATTACAGTATTATAATTCCAGTGGAAAATAAAGTATGTGGTTAAACCTAAAAAATAAAAAAAACAGATGATCCAGAATTAGCTGCATTAATTCTAACATGAAAATAAACTTATCCCACAAAGCATTAAAAAGGACCATGGAAATTTAGAATTCATAGAAAAGTCATCACTGAGTCCAGAATTCAGCAGGCTATATATAAAAAATGTTGTTATTTTTCCAATGATATAAACTTCAGATTGCAAACAGGCTCAGTAATGTACTGTTGCTAAAAGCAATGTATTTGCAAGTTGAAGGTCTGGGTAAATATCCATAGGCAAACTGCAGCACATTTCCTTGAAATGCATTATACAAACACAAAAACTGTTCTCTTTTGTTCTGTAAAAACTGTTCAAATGTTTAATACAACCTTAAAAGTCCTTGGAAAAATATTAAACCATGACCACATCATTTTAAAAAGTATATTGCGACAATTCCCACACATAACAGTAACATATCATTTAAAGGGATAAAGCAAAGTTTGAGTTTTACTAAGGGCTCGATTACATGACTTCCATAAGAACTCCCACAAGTGATGGGGGCTACAGAGCTATTAAACTCCACCCACAGAACACACTTACGAGTAAACCCTTACATGTGACTGCTACGTAAGATATAATGCAGCCTTATTAATTGAATCAGGCTCTATATAAGCACAGAGCAGATTTTTTTACAGAAGTTTTTAGCTGGTGAACTGCTATCTAAAAGCAAGGTCTTCACTAACTAAAAACTTCTATAAAAAAATATGCTCTGTGCTTATACCTTTTCAATAGGTCGAATCGCAATTTAATAAGGCTGATGTCCCTCCTGCTACGGGAGATTTTAGCTAAAGTGCAATTACATTACTCAAGTAAAAGTTAAAGAACAACCAATGCATTCTCGAAAGGTTCTGCTGCTATATAAGTATTTTATATAGCTAGTGAAGTCCAGAACCGTCAATGTCCCTTTAAGGAGCTCCCAGTAAAATAAAAAATAGGCCACAAAGCATTTTTCAGGACTCTAATAAAATAACATTGAAGCCTATACATCCTAAAATCCTAAGGCACAAAAGAAAAACATTTTTAATGAATGAAAGGTCCTTTCCCTCTTCCCCATACACAAGATTGGCAGCAGCAGTGCCGCCGCCAACCGCTAGAAGGCTAGAATACTGCTGCACATTGCATATAAGGAGCGCTGACAGAAGAGGCATTGAGCTATGAGAGGCGCGCCGGAGGCCATCGAGGGCCGAGTGCCTGTGCCGAACATTGCTGTCGATTCAGCGCCATCGAGTTGCGCCACGTCGGAGGTGGGAATAATTATAGGCCTTCCCTGAAAACAGGCGGTGCCCTCTAGCGGCTATTTGCTGGCACTGCAGCTGTCAGTGCTGGCGATTTCTTGCGCATACACAACATGATAAATCCGATTGAAACAATACAAATTTAAACTAAATGTCAATGACAAATACTGCTTGCACAATTATACACTGCCAGCCTACTAATACTAAGTCCCACCTGATACCCACCTACTGTGCTGTTTTGATCATATGCTATAATGAAATTATTGCTAATTACTCCATGGGGATCTGCAAGTTAATTCTGGCAACTTCTTGCTGAGACCCCAAGGAACTAATTAAAATTGATACTAATCAAATACACAAATAAAAGCAAGGGCTTAAAAAAAGATTCAGAAAAGCTGAAAGACTTCAAGATAAGTTTTAAAATAAATTTTAAATAACATTCAATTTACATATTACTTGTTATTGCCTTTTACCTATACAATATTTACAGCCTTTGTTGTGTCCTTTTACCGGCAGATAAGAAATATGTAGCTCATGTTTTTTCCTATTTATTTATTTTATCTTTAAACAAACATCTGCATTTCAGTTCTTACTGTATTAGTCCCTATTTTATGTATTCATTTAAATTATGTTGTCAAACAGAAACTAAGTGGAAAAAAACATTTAATTTTTTTTAATTGATTCAGGTGGATCTTTCCTGTTCACTGGCTGAAAGCAGTGGCGGTCATCGGCCACTAGATGGAGTGGCCGTGATGTATAATCTGCCAGTACCCTAACCCTAACATCTAACCATAACACTTAACATCTAACCCTAACACCTAACCCTAACACCTAACACTAAAACCTAACACTAAAACCTAACCCTAACACCTATCCGTAACAACTAACACTAAATCTTAAGAAATTCACTGAAAAACCAACCTTTCATGTTACACTGTTTTATAAGAGGTTTTTATTTTATATCATGCAGTTAATATGTCATCACTGCTATCTGTATCTTTCTTGAATCTACGGGGTTCTAAAATCAATATAGTTACAAAAAAATTACCTGCAAATGTACTCTTCTTGCTGCAACAAAAACTATGGAAGATTTAGTTAAATGTGTCACACAAAGTTGCAATGAGTATAATTATGGATTTGTCTGCATAATATTTCAGGCAAGATATTAGTAGTGCAACCCACTTCTACACTGTTACAGTTACTTTTTGATTTATGTGTTCTTTAACAGCTCACATCACCTAATGCACAGAGGTCTTCTAGTAATAAGATGGAAGTGTTTTATTTAAACTTTTCTTTTCATACACAAAGAACTTGTGTTTATGTGTAACATCGCCTTTAAAGATGTTAATGAAAATGTAACAGTTACTTACAGCCATATTAACTTCATCTGCCCTATTACATAGCCAAACTGTGCAAGAAAGAGCTTTGGGGATATTGGCATGATGACCTCCTTTCCACTCTGCTATTCAGACCACTCATGGCATTTCTAGATTCTAGGTATAAAGTGCCAACCTGTCTAACGCCTTCTGACTTATATATCCACTTCCATTGTGAGGCCAGACCCTGGCCTATGTTCCATTTTCTTGATCTTTTCAGTGGATGATGTAGCCATCATTAACAACAGAACACATGTCCCAGAGGATCAATACCACTCTCCATGCTCATACACATTGATGTCAATGCAGGACATGTTACACATGCTTACTTTACCCTAGACTACCTGGTTGCTAAGAAATGGATCCTACTGTGGTCAACACCAAGGTGGTAACTCAAGATATAATAAGGACCAAGAGAGCTTTAGAACTCCTGGAAATTTTGACTTATCATGTCTCCAAAAAGAAAGGTTGGGTAGTCTTGATCTTGAAGGACCTCCATAGCCGATAGGACTGATAGAAACCAAGGCATTAACACAACTGAAATATTACAAAGACTTTGTGATTCTTTGGCATCCAATAAAACACACACAGAAAACAGCTAAAAACCTTGAAAATCTAAAATATGCTATGAAATACGAATATAGGAAAATAGACTTAAAAATAGTTACTTTACAGAACTGAATAGGTTTGAAATTTGTGCTAGCTTGGAAAATGCCTTTATTGGGAAGAATACTGCATTTATGTCCTGGATAACTCAATAGTTCTATTTGACCACTATTATATAATTCATGAAAAGATGAAGGAACAGCATGTATCTGACATTGTGTTCTCTCCTTGTGACTCAGTGCTAATAATATTTTAAAGCAGAGCACAAGAGATTTATTTCACATACAGTATTGTTGTATGTTTAACAAACCATGCTGTACACTAAATTAATAGTATTGTGCAGTACAGCAGCATGCCAACAAATTCTGGAGAAATACAGTTTTAACTGATGGAGAAAGATTGCACAAATATTTTGGATGAAAACATTAATCTGGAAGAGTTTATGTAACCTGTCCATCATTCCATTTGTTTCCTAAACCATGACCTCCATCCATGTCTCCCATTGCCAAAGTAACAAGTAAAGTTAACTCGTAAATCAGTTACCATAAATCACTTCACACCTTGTTGGGCTGAAATCTTTCAAAAAATTATCTATATTAGAGACTTAGAAAACCTCTATGAATCCGGTAAAATTATTAATCAACACAAATTTAAATGGTTGGTTTGAGACTCTATCGTGGAACCTTGAATGTTTAAACAAATTAATTTCAGAAGAGACCTTTTTGACCCTTATCTGGGTACTATTATATTATAGGTTATGAATGTGGTGTGAATTAGGCTATGTCTGTTTTCTTCTTTTTTCTCTTTTTTTTTCTCCTCTTTGTTATTACACAATAATTTGTTATACTTTTGTTCAATTATCAGGCATAGTCTTGTTTGTTTGTTTTGTGTACCATTTGAAAAATTAATAAAAATGTAAAAAAAAAATCAATAAAAGAAAAAATCACTTCCCACGCCTTAAAAAAAGCTACTCTGACTGTCCACGAGGTATCTAAAATTGTCACTCTGTTAATTGCCAATTCATGAATTCTGATTGATTATCCATTTAACCATTCAGATTTGGAGCAGCTTTAAATCAAATATTCAATTCTGATTGGCTGAAATATGATTGAAACATATTTCAGTCAAACCGAATCATTAAGAAGCCAATTTAAGGCCGAGAAGCATGCCAAAACCTATTGGCTGGCGCGGGAGGTACTAGGAGGAACAGTTCCATTAGTAGTGCATTTTCTTTGAGTGCCATTTTTAGGAGGCCCATTTCAAAGGGCCGAAGGTGAGGATCAATGGCTTCAATCAAGAATGAAGAGGACCAAATCTTTAAGCAATATTAATGGCTCACTTATTCAGAGCAGAAGTGTGCAGACAAGGGCTTCATTTATCGTCACTAGATGGCGTCCAAGGATAGGTATAGTATCATTGTTCTCCCTTACAGGTGTACTTTATTTTTTAATAATGATGTTTATTTTTGTGTCATTTTTAGTGTTAGGAACTATGGTGATCCTTATGGACCCCCATAGGTGGGCTAGGTTACATGGAGATCCAATATGGACCACTGTGGTGGTAGGTCCTTGAGGACCCTCATAGTATGGGGATATTATTAGGTACCACAAGGGTCAGCTAAGGACTCCTGCTGCACAGGGGTTCAATTTGAATTGCCGTTAAGGTAAGTTTATATGCCACTGGGGTCCATTAGGGACCTCAATGGTAATGGGCTTAAATTTCAATGCTTTAAGGACCTCCGTGGTATGCAGGTTAAGTTTCAATAATAGTTAAATATACTATGGTGGTCAGTGGAGACTCCCATGGTATGAGGGTTAATGATAGGTGCCATGGAGGTCTATAGTGAACCCCAAGGTTATATTTTATATGGCAGATCCCCAGGGTCATATGGGCTGGTGGGTGAAAGGGGGAATACCAGTGGATTGCCCAGTTTATAGCACATTGGCAGGGGGGGGGGATTCCTGAGCTAATAGTGGGTATTGAGGGGGAAACCTTGGGATCCCTGGGCTCATAGTGGGTAGTGGGTCATAAATGCCCTGCATTATTTTTACTGTTATTTAATCCTTTCTCTGCAATGGAAACAGGCTTTATATAGTTAGATAGGGATAAGGGATAATGCTATGGCTAGTGTAGTGTGTTCACATAGTGAGTACCATTCATCAGCATTGGGCTAGAGAGCTATAGGAAAACACTGCTTGTTTTTTTTGGAGTTTTTTTACAGAAGCCGCAGAGTGGCTCCGTAGCTAATGGAAAAAAAACCTCCCACAGTTACGAGGGATCCTTTTTCATAGTTAACTGAACACATGGAATGGAGGCCTATGTCAGCCATGAAACACTGCTTGAGGTACAGAAGTATTGAGGAACCCCAAAAGCTTCTTCTCCGTACTCCAAAATGCCTCCTAGATCCAATTGTTTTTCAAGTACTCCAGAATAGTTCACAAGACCTGAAAATCTGTAGCTAGTATCTCATAACACCTTTCCAAATTTCCATAAAGTTTTCCACAGAGTATAACATTTGGCAGTAATTGTCTTGTAGAGACAGACTATGAGTAACACTGCTTTATATTATAACAAAAGAATTACATTAATAAACAAATATAACATTATGAGGTCATCACAAAAACAACTGTTTTTTCATATATAGCATTTAATAATAATATACAATAATACCTAAATGTGTACAAAAATATTATTGCTGATTGCTTAGTTTTACTTACAGATACAATAGCTTTGAAAGCATGTCATTTCTTAACGTTATTTCTAAAAAGTGTACTTTAGGTATTGGATCCTTTTTCTTTACAATACATGTGTACTACTTGTCAACATCATGAGCTTTAATTGCTATAAAAATATATAAAACATTTGCTTATTTAGCAGTACAATATAATTTGAGCTGTTTCACCTCCTGCTATTTTATAGTGTTGTCATGTTGTCTTGTGAGTGGCAGTCTGGGTGAATAAAGCAATCATGAATTTATGCACTGTTTTCTGTGTAAATGTATATAAAAGTGAAAAACCGAATCAAATGTACACCACAGTCAGCAGTTGGCATAATCAGCTGAGTTAGTCACTGGGCTCAATTCTGACAGTAGAGCAACATGGCACTTGTAGTGTAAAGCTCCTCCCTTGTGGGTGTGACCTTGGGGTCACAGATGTAAAAAATGGCAATACTCATGACAGTACACAGAAAGAAGAGGCTGAGAAACTATTATTAGGCTGCATAGCAGTGAATGAAGCATTCATTTTATGAAACAGGTACATTGAGGACTATAAAATTAGTTTATTAAAATTAGTTAAAAGATTTATATAAAAAATAACCAAAGAGTCAATTTAAACATGTTCTCCTAGTTTGTTCATGCAGTAAAAATCTAATCTTTAATACATGAACTTTTCCATTTCCCTTTACCTGACATAAAACTTTAAGTGAAACTGAAGTAGGAGGAAAGTTACTGCAAAAGAAAGCAAACTCAAACAGAATCAAATTGTAGGAGGAATGTTAGAGGCAGTCTAGAAAAGGAGATGAATGTCTGGGAGTGTGGTACAAAGTGATGATTAAAATTTTAGGAGCATCGAAGGTATTGTTCAAAGAATAGTAGTCAAAAGGTACATTGTTATCAAATGTAGGAGGTTTTGCTATTGTAAGTACAATATAAAAGGGAGTAGGATGAATACAAAGAGATGTGTAGAAAAAGAGCAGAATAAAAAAAATTCTGCTGCTTAAGAGAAAATGTCATAAACAGAAATGTTATTAAAGGTCTTTTTAATCATTTCCTTCCAGTTTAGTTAAGTATATTGAGCCATGAAATGGAATGTTAAAAAGTTATTATTATTTTATAGCAGTGTAAAGAGTTTTAGTATTAAGTAAAATGGTTAGGATACTGGATACGCGCCCATTGGTGCCAGGGTGGAACTCCCCTGACCACCACAACAAACAGCCTTCCAGGGCCTACAAGGATATGTGAAGATTAGAGGATTTTTTCTTCGGCCACAGACGTTTTCCCCCGTGGTTGTTCTAAAATCATCTAAACTGTTCTAAAACAGTAAAATGGTTCTGATTCAGTGTTTTAAAACTGGACTTGCCATAAGACCGACCCAAGGTGACCCTCCTTGTCACCAGAACCCCATAAAGGCTATTCCTCTAAGTGGCTAGCCCACTGGAGCCCAATTCCCTGTTTTTCCTTCAGATGTGATTATTTTTCTATGTATCATGTGTTTTGAGGTGTGTTTAATTTGTAGGCTCCATAGACTGATTTAGACATTAAGCATAGTTAACTAGGTTGTCAGACAACATTGGAAACACTTTACATCAATAGACAAAGGTCACAAGATGTCAGTTTTTTTGTTATTGATATCCCATTGGTCCATTGCTTGTGATTAACCACTAAATTGTACATGATTGAACATGTCACTCAGCCCCAGGCCCCCATGCACTCTCTGGAAGCCCTGGCCGGCTTCAACCCCCCTCCCCCCTAGCCTCAGTTCCCCAACAGAGACAAAGTTTCAACGCTATGGCAAACCCCGATGCTATACAGAAAGTCTGACAATTTGATGGGAAGAGAGGCCAACTCTTGGCTGGGGGAAGTAGACTTCCTGGTACCATTGCCCCTGCTGGAATCACTGTAGTCACTTCCATTCTCCTTTACTTCCCACCAATCAGCATCCACCAAGCTGCTTGCTGATTGGTTCAGGACAGGCCAGCAAGGGATCTCATACCACTCTACCTCTAAAAGCCCACTACACCTATATAAACAGAGACATCCACATTGAAGGTGTTAATAAAGTAAGAGATTTCTCTTCAGTGAATGAGACTTCTCCAACTCCTCTGTTAATTCAAAAATATTTTTTTTTAAACCTGTTCTCCAGATTCTAATATATAAAGCTGGAGGTTGATTGGAAACATAGTGAATGTTACAATATGTAGTTCACATGACAAAACGATAGGTTCAGGCATGGCCATATACAGTACTCTTACTCATATATGCAAATTAAATAACAACCACAGGAATAACTAATTTTATGATAATACTTTTTCATAATACTTTTTCAGAACCTATGATTCTAAAAGTTTAAGTTTGACAACCTAACCATGTGAGAAAATCTTGTTCCTGAAAATGTATTGCAAAGTTAAACAAATGTAGTTTCAAGGTACAAAATCTCCCCTCACACACACACAACTTCCACCAAAATCTATGTTTTCCTTTAGGTTCTAGTAGAAGCATTAAAATCAATGTTTTATTTAATAAAAAAAAATAATCTATGTTTTATTAAAAACAAGCTGTATGATCTTGTGTACATGTTCTCAAACATATCATTTTTTAAATTGGATAGTGGGCCTCTAAATTATTTATATGGCTATAATTACATTACTTAGTTTAAAAATGCACAGTACAATGCATAATAAAATGTAATGCTCATTATACACATTTAAATATAATTATGTTTATATATTTAGGTGAAAGTATCACTAGTAAGTATATATATATAAAAATATAGTTTTATTTAAGTATCCTAAATCAATGTAATTAATTTAATTGTATTTGAAAAACATTAAAATGGTTGATACTTATATGCAATTGCAATGGCAACTGTTTAATTTTAACAAGAATGTACATACAATAGCATGCATAAATTAATTCAGAGTATGGCAGTCTTATATGTTATTACAACATCAGTTTCATATCATTCTTTCCAGTAGCACTGTATGTCCTTCAGACACATTGCTCCACAATCAATATTTTTTCATATGCACAGCACTCTAGTACATCTGAACATTCAAAGGAAAATGCTTAGAATGAAAAGATTGCAAAAAATATGTCATTCTCATCACAGAATTGGCTTAACATCTATTTTCAGTTAATGTGAGTTTTGGATGAAAATCAAAAGTGTTTCAAGGAAGAGAAACCAACTGAATCTTTTTTTTTATTTTTTTATATATTACCGAATTTCTTCCTGCGACAGAGCCATAGTAGGAAGAGGAGAGGGGGAGCAGTGAGAATGGAGGGAGAGTAGAAGGGAGGGCTAGAAGTGGGAGTAGTAATTGTTCTGGGAGGGAATAGGAATGCACACAGGAGATAGGAGCACATAGCTCAGGGTCATAGGGGGAGATGCCTAAATCTGGGGGGTATTGGTGGGGAGGGACAGGCCTCAGGGTCAGAGCAGGATTTTCATTCATAATCGGGAGGACAAAGGGCTGTGGGCAGTACAGGGCCCCTAACTACAGGCACGACGAGATAATGGTCCTCTTTAGTGCCATCAGTGCTTGTGCCGTAATCCTATTAGAGGGAGGTTAGGCCTGCCCCCAAGGCCCAGGCATGAAGTGAGGTAGCAGCTGAGGTCAGTGCCCTGGATGCCGGGTCAGTCATGCATAGGTTTGATGACAGTTGGTCCAAGGTGAAGAGGAAGATTGAAGAGCAGGCAAGAACAGCGTGAACTAAAAGTGGTACTGAGGGAACTTGATCACCAAAGGAACCATCATGGGAGCTCTAGTCACTGTGCCAGGTGAATAGTGTATATACCATCATCCTCCCACATATCCACCCATAAACACCACACACACACATAGATAACACAAATACCATGTAAATGCAATTCACCAATGAACATAATATATAAGCTTCATGGATTTGACATGGGATAGATATATAATCTATTCCTAGCCAAATCCAGGAAGCTTACAAATCACTTTCATTGGTGGGCAGAATCAAATATTTGTCAAATACTTACAGATAACACTATTGATTACAAAATATATTTAAAGTCAGTAGAAATGTAATAGTGAGTCCATGTTGGTTGTGCCCACTGCATTGTATTCAGATACAGACTCTGTAGGGATGGGTGTGCAGTGTACTGTATTAGCCTATCAGGGACAATGTCACAGCAGCATGTTGACAAATATTGCTGAGAGAAAGTCACAAGCAAGAAAGTTTAGCATGAGAAACCGCAGAAAGTTTAGCTGAGTATGTGTCTGCATGTGCTGCAGAGGGCAGACCACAGCAGAAATCAATATACTGTATGGTTTTGAGCAATTAGCAACCAAGTTCATAATACAAAGCAATTATCCTATCTAGCAAATGATAATGCAGCACAATTTCAAATAATTGAACCATTCAGGGTATAAACATCATGATGTCAAGTTTATAGGAATGAAAAGCAATCAAATCATATGAAAACACAAGCAGAGAGCGCACGCCACTTCCTAGTGTAATTTTATTCAAGTTGAAAAATGTACAATCACATTTATCAACCTCTGTATCAAGAAGTATTGTAAGAACATATATACACAACCCATGTCAGCTCACTTCCAATGATCCACCAGTATATCCTCCCCAAAGGGCACAAAAATTTAGATGGTGTAAAAAATATTCATGAAGTGGATAGCCACACTTCTATACTTAATGCTCCATATGGAGTATAGTTGTTACTGGCTCCTATAGCAGGTCTAGTTTACCTCTAGGGTCTTATAGAACCCTAGTCTCCTTCCATACATTCTCAGTGGTGGTATGCCTGAATATATATATATATTGCAGCAACAGCATATAATGTTATAACAAAGCATAAAAGAGTAAAAAGCTCTAATCAAACTAAAAATATATAATAAAATGTATTAACGTGTCCTCAATATACCAAATGATAAAATAGAATAAAGTAAAAATAGACACTAAATAGTGTCCTCAATATACCAGACGCGTTTTGGCCAGAATGGGGCCTTTCTCAATGGTAGAATAAATTTAAGTCAATCCTTAAGGGTTTATATAAGATGCATAATGACTCACATACTGTTTGCGCCAAAATAATTGCTTCCTGTGATCCAAACTGCATATCCTGTAAAGTGCAAGGAATCATGGGAATTGGAGTTCTCGGAACTCCTATTAGCAAAATGGTATTTCCTGTAGTAGAAAAAAAGGATATCCGGTCTGGCGTAATGAATCATGGGATTTGAAGTTTCTCAAGATTCCTAATGATCATACAATCATACAATGTTATTAACTCATATGCAGGATGTAGAGGATCATGCCCCCGATTTCCAGGATCTGTGTCGGGAGGGGGAGTCAAGGAGAGTATCAGAGCGCCTTGGATATGAGGAAGAGGATGTTCGGTTTATGTGGTCAGTAGGGGGACTTGCTAGTCCATATGGGGAGGCAACAGGATGCTTTGCAGAGCCTCCTGATGAGGGGGTTGAGTAGATGCAACCTACAGATCGAGAGTTACATGACCAGAGCGTGCTTACCCAACTGAACATTGACATTACACAGTGTGCTCTGGTCACAAGAACAGCCTCATCCACCCGGGAGGCCTCCCCCGAAAACCCTCAGCCTGGCTTCTCCTTGCCTCCCTTCATGTGCCCCCCAGCAAAGTCATTGTTGCTGCCTGCCCCTGCAACATCCCCTCAACATGGGAGTTGGCACAGTGACAGGAGAATGGGGGCATTGTGTGCAGGTAGGGGATGAGATCCAGGAGTTAATGCATCTGTTTAGTTGAGCAGATGAAGACACAATGTACGTGCTATGAGCATTAATGGTTACTTCTATTATTTGAAGTAAGGAATTAGGAGATTTCTATTCATCTGATTATTGTTACTGTAGTGTAATGACCACATTTGACTCTAGTAGATGTTATGCATCATTAGTATTATACAGTATTACCATTATCCCTTTAGAGTTTTCCTGTTTTCCCAAAGAGCCTCTTGTCCTCTGAGACGATGCGTACACCACATAATAATAATATAATAATAAAGTTTATTTGTATTCTGTAGCGCTATACCTAGGTTAAATTTCAGGCAGAGACAAAAACAATATAAACATACTGAAAAGAATGGAGGGCCTGTCTGAGCTTAGGATGCCGTGTCCATAGAGCCTCCATACAAGATTGATAATTCACAGACTTACAATCTAAAGGACACATACATGATATTAATGCACAGTTGGTTACATTTATGACAGTGCCCTGTGTAAATAATAAACTATTTATTCTTATACTGTAATCAATGCTTCAGTGTTTTTTTTTAATGGTTACTGATTTTGGACATCAACATACATAACATTTACATAACTATATATATATATATTTTTTTTTTTTTAAATATATCAACTTTCTGAATACCCATCCCATCATGCATTTGATGGCTGTGATATTTTATGTTTGCATGTCACTAAACTTATGTTAATTAGGAATTAATGTTGCCATGTTAAATTTGATGTTAATAGCATTTTTAACTATTTAACATTAGTTCACATATTGGTGAACAAAACACCTGAAATATGCATAAAGTGAGTTTTTTTTTTTAGCACACACATTGTCATGTGAACAAAACAGTCCATTACAGTGTTCGAGACCCATTTACTAGAAACTTGCCCATAAAAAAATGATGGTCAATAAAATTGTAAGGCTGGGAATGCCACACAATGTAAGGCTTTTTGTTGTCTGAGCACCTTTGGCTCTTATTGCAAACCTCTCCCCTGGTGTACTTTTGCTTCTCTGAGCACTCTCTGCGCTCATTGTGAGCCCCGCACTGAGCACCTTTAGTGCTCATTGCGATTCTCTCCGCTCGTGTACTTTTGGTGGTCTGAGCACCTTTGGTGCTCATTGCAAGGGCCGCGCTGATTGACTTTGGTGCTCATTGTGAGCCTCTCCCCTGGTCCTTTTTTTTAAATAAATATATATATATATATATATATATATATATATATTTTTTTTTAATGATAATTAATTAATAAAATAATAAATTAATATACTTTACCTATTTGTAATTAATATATGCAGCAAGCAATATCCTGAAGAGCTAACAATCTGTTATGATTTTCCTGCAGCATACATTTGCAATGTTGCTGACCTGAGGCGTTAGTGTCAGCAATGCTACAAGTGTGCAGTGTAAATAGCCTGCATACGCGAGGGCAAATTGTTTGTTTAGCTTTGTAATTCTGCATTTTGGAATGGTAATGTTAAAGTTAGTGGCGGCAATTGTCTATGTGTTATGCAGGTGTGGAGCATTTTCTGTTCTCCCTCGTTTTTCGTTTTTTTTCGTTCGCCATATTTTTTGTCGCTTAGGCGATTTTCGATTCCCAAAACTCTGTTGTGTTTAAATTGTTGTGCAACCTTACTCCTACATGTCCTGGGTGTCCCCCCGTGCTGCGTGTGATGTTTTTTTTTGTATTTTTAAAACATTTTGTTTGTGTTATTGTTGTTTTTGTATGTGCACGGTTCAGCAGTTAACTTCGTATTTTTTGTACTTCGTATTATTTTTTTTCTAAGTGCCATGAGTCATATTTTTTTCTTTTGCAAGTGTTACAGGCCGTCATTTTTCCACGCAATTTTTTTTCAAACTGCTACGGGTCTTGCATTCTGAATTGTGTAATTGAGATTTCTGTTAATGTGTAGTTTTGCGGGTCGTAGGGATGATCGCCTACTGCATTCATCTCCACCAGCGCAGTGGGTGCCTTTAGCGCTCACTGCCTAAGTCGGACAGGGTTGTAGGGATGAGCACCTACGGTGCTCATCTCCACCAGTGCAAGGAGCGTCTTTGGCACTCCTTGCCAGGAACTGCCACCCTCGCTTTGAAACGCGAGCCTGAAAGCGTTAGCAACAACTCGTATTGCTCACAGCTATATATGTGACTGGCGAATTGCCTGTCAAAAAATGACGGCAATGAAATTGTAAGTGAGCTAAGGGTGTTTGGTGTGTAGTAATGAAATATATAATACATTAATAAATGAATATACTTTACCTATTTTGAAGCATTGTGTTGAAGAGCTGCAATCTGTTTTGATGTTGCTGCAGCATTAGTGGTGTTGAGCTGCTGTGTAAGTGTGCTGAATGTGTGCAGTGTAATTTTTTATGTTCGCGGGTTGCGGACGATTTTTGCGAGGTTGTAATGTGTGGTAACGTGTCTCGTATGTTGTTTGCGTTTGTAGCCTCGTTTTCGTTTTGTTCGGCAGACATTTTTTCTCTCACTTTTTTAGTGTCTAAACTCTTTTATTTTGATTTAAATTAAGGTGTAAGTTGCTTTTTTGAGGTCCTGGATGCTCCCTCTTGCTGTAGGTAAGGTTTTTATGTATGTGCTGTGTGCATTTTTTGTGTTTTAAATTTTGTAATGTTCGCGAGTTGCGTCCGAGTGTTGCGAGGTCGTAATGTGTGCTAACGTGTCTCGTATGTTGTTTGCGTTCCGAGTTAAAGTTTGCGAGGGTAGTAGTTGGTGTGTCGTGTTCTTTGCGTTGCGACGTAAAGATTGCGAGGTCGCAGTTGCTGGCAAGGAGCGCCTTAGGCGCTCCATGTCAGCAACTGAGGCCCTCGCCTCCTGTGTGAGCCGCGGCTTCGCAAGGGCCTCAGTTGCTGTCATGGATCGCCTTCGGCGCTCCATGCCAGCAACTGAGGCCCTCGTCTGCAGCCCTCGCTATGCGAGTGCCGCGGCTCGCTACATGAGCCCGCAAGCGTTAGCAGCAACTCGTACGCTCACAACTATATATGTGATTATCATACAATTACAAATCACGAGTGGACAACAGTAATACTGATTTTGGGGGTGCATACTTTGAGATATTTACATTATAACACTATTCTGTGTCAAAATTCCACTGAAGGACTGTTAACCAAATTACATGTATTATTAATAATTAATTAATACAGAGCTTGGGAGGTAAACTTGCTGATGAATGGAGGGCGTAACAGAAAATGACTGAGTGAGATGCATTACGCGCCTTCAGGCTGTGTGGGAGGACATGCTGGGGCGTTGATCAGTAACTGAACTTTGGGAATGCACAACAGCCGTAACATTGATGTGCATAGCACGCACACGCTGACCAGCTATAGGATCACTAGAACTTTGCGAGAACCTCAGGAAGGATAATACACAGCAACTGCAACATCGTTATGCACACTGCGTACTGTGGACATGTCGACATGTCAGGACGCTGACCGCCTACTAGTTCTTTAGAACATCACAAGATCTCCAGGAGGGTGAGCGCACAGCAGCTGTGATATTGATTTGCATCTTGAGGAATATTAACAAGCTACTAAACCTCCGACGAGGCTGCTGCAGGCAGTTTGGAGCACTGATTTGAAGGCTCTTTTTGTAACCCCTACCTGAGACTAATAGGCTTTAGAAAGACTCTGAAGGAGTTGCAACTCTGGACTTCATGTACAATGTTGGAAGGCTATATTTGCCTATAAGTCTGTATTTGGAGGAGATACCTGCTTACTTACCTACAGCTTCACATGGTGATTATAAGATGCTGTACATATGAAGAGGAGCATAGCTGTCATTATTTTATATAAAGGTTATTTCGAGAGATACCTGCTCACCTGCCTACCTGCCTACAGTTTCACATGGTAATTACAAGGTATTTCATTGATTTGTACGCATATTACTTATATTGGCTATGCAACTGATATAACAGATTACCAACAGACTCTCAAGGAGGCTATCCCGTTGCCTGTATTTTTTCCACTTTGTTTACTCACGCTTTACAAATTGTCTGAGGCATATATATATATATATATATATATATATATATATATATATATATATACTTAAAAAGTGTTTTGACAGCAATGTAATAGAGACTCAGCAGGCTTTAACGAGGCCACCTTGCTGTCGGTATTCTTCCATATTCAGATTTACTGCCTGATGATTATATTTGGCTATAACAAAGATTTTATTGAGTCTCAATAGGCTCTCAAAGAGGCCATTGTGTTCTTTATAAATTTTTAATAAAGTGATTCACTTGAGACTCAGCAGGCTCTCATAGAGGCTATTCTTTCACCACAGATTTATATCTCTGTATAAAGTGATTTAACGGTGATTCAGTAGGCTCTTAAAGAGACCTTCATGTCTTTCTGCACTTTTTTTCATTTAAATACTTTATGTAGAATGTTTGAAGGCTATATCTTCTTTCATTTCTATGTACATTGTTTGAGACATAAAAATGTGCAAATAGAAGGAGTTAATCAAGATTCAACAGGCCTTCAAAGAGACTATATTGTTTGCTTACATCAATTATGAAGTGGCTAAGCTGACTCGCAATAGGCTCTCAAAGTGGCCACCCCTTTAATAGCGATTCAGTAAACCTTTAAAGAGGCCACTCTGCTGTCAGCATTCTTTTACCACCTTTGGATACTGTCTACGGACTACATCTGCTAATAGATTTAATTAATAGAGTACCAGCAGCTCTCAAAGAGGCAATCCTGATCCTCTGTAGATTTTCACTATAAAGGGATTTAACTGTGACTCAGCAGACTTTTTAAAAAGGCCATTTTTGTTACACTCTGTACCTCTCTGCATATCATCTGAAACTTATATTTTACTACAAAGTGACCCAATTAAGTTTGAGTAGGCGCTTAATGAAGCTATTATATTCCTTGCTCTTTTCAACTTTATGCAAATTGTCTGACGTCTATACGTATCTATAAAGTGAATTAAGTGAGACTCAGTAGGCTCTCAAGGAAGCCATTTAGATCTGAAGATTATTTTCTTTCTTAAACAAACTAACCTATTAAGATGGATAAGAAAAAATATACCTCAAAATCGAAATCAAATGAGAAAAAAACAATGTCTCAGAAATCCTGTGACATCTTTTCTCCCAAACATACTGATGATAAATTAGAAACACCTCAATTAGAGACTTCTCTGAATGAATCACTGTCTCTTGACTCAAATAGCTCAGAGGTTGTATTAACCCAACAGGAAGAGATTCTCACGGTCTCAAAAAGGAAACTACTAATGCTGGAGTTTCAAACCAATATAACTGAAGAGTTCAAAAAACAAAATCTAGAAAACTCAAAATATACAAGAAATTACTATCAGAACAGAGAAACTAGAAACTAACTCTGATAAACAAATTGTTGACCACAATATCCTTGTAAATTATTTACAAAGATTGGAAGAAAAAATCAATGAATTAAACAACAAGCTGATAAACCTGGAAGACAGATCCAGGAGAAATAACTTAAGATTCAAGGGTATTCCAGAGTCAATTACGGATATGGAACTAGAAAAATATATTTTGGACTGGTATACACCATTTATCGATAGATCAAGAACATGAGACGTAATAGCTAAAATAAAGTTTTTGCCTATTAAGGAGGCTATATTGAAAGCCAGCTACAACAATAAAAAAATGGAATCACCTTATGAATCAGTATTGATTTTTTCTGATCTGTCAGCAGCTACATTGGCAAGACAGAAAGAAAGAATATATAGCCATAACGCAGTCTCTTAGAAAAGCAAATCTACTATATAAATGGAGGTCACCAGCCAGTATAATGGTCTTAAGAAATGACACATGGACTAGGATAAACTCTGTTGCAGGAGGAGGGAAATTGCTTACAAAATGGAGCATTCCTTTTAATAAAAACATACAGCACAGGGGTATCTCAAATCTACTAATTAGAGTCCTTGATTGGAAACCAACTGGACATTGAGACATGGGACCTTTTTTCTTTTTTTTTTACTTTTTTCTCTTATTTGTGCTGAAGATAGACTTGTAATTGGTTATAGATATATACATACATATTGTATAGTAATTTTCTTTATGTTTAGATAGACTATAGAACTGTCTTATGCTATTTATCCTAGTATTATAAAAAACCTAGAATGCTATAAATAAACAATATAGTGGGAAATAAGAATCAGGATGTCTCAAGGAGAGACAAGAGAAAGAGAGATTAAAGGGATTAGATTAATTTTGCCTTGTAATTTAGAATTTGAAAAAGTAGTTTTGACACAAAGAATAGAGAACACAGAAGTTGTTAAAAAAAAGAAGAAGAGATCTCATAAGGAAAAACTAGCATAGAGCAATTTTGTTTAGACACCGTAACGGTATTAGTTACTCGTTTAATTAAAAGTTTAATTAATTATTTAGGTAATTATATACACTTTACACAAAGAGAAGAAGTAAGAGCGAAAGGTAGCAAGTAGTTGAGTAGAGGTAGGACTGTTTTAAGACACTAGTTCACCCTATTTTTATACACAAAATGAAAATAGAGAATGAAAATAGAAAACTATAGCACTAGCACCGGTTCTATGATATAAAAATAATATTTAAAAAATCATTGTAAATACACAAGAGGAGGATTTTTTTAGTCTACAAAATAAGAACTAAAATAAATAATTGATGGAGGAAGGAGGACAGAAAAAAGGGAAAAGGGAAATATAATCGATTATAAAACACTGCCTCTCCCACTCTATTAAGATGATGTGTAATTTTTTTTAGAGGAATTGATAGAACAAAGATATGGCCATGATTATGGTATTCTTTAAAAGAGAGATCCTAAATAGATTTATATTGGTAAATACGAGATAAAGATTTTAGTGCTTATATTTAGCATAAGAAAATAACATACAGCTTTTAGGCTTGTTATTTCAAAGGAAAAGAAAAAAGAAAAAAGAAAAAAAATCAGCTAGAAGATATAGAAAATAAAACTCAATGTCTGAAGAAAGTTGGTAATTTAAAGTTAAAAACTGTTCACTTTATCTTTCAGCGATGTTTTAATAAGAAATAGGAATAGGAATACTTCCTTTATGATAACGTCCACCCTTTACTAGGTTTAACCTAGCATAAAATTCTGTCATTTCCCCCCCCCCCCCCAACATGTTGGCCCTAAAAAGTAGGGAAGAGGAGGGACTCTTCCAGATAGGATGTTGTATGAATGTAATTCCAAAGGTTAGAATCATGGGGTGTGGTGGCTGTAAAGATTCATGCAACAATAGTTTAAATGAAAATTAAGATAATTTCATTAAATGTGCAGAGATTGAATATTCCTCAAACAAGAAATATAGCTAATGAAAATCTCTCAAAGTCTGGGGCCGATATAATCTGCCTACAGGAGACACATTTGAAAAAAGATGGAACCCAGAATTTATACATAAAATCATATATAAAATCCATAGATGCTAAATATAAATCAAAATCAAGAGGGGTATCAATTTTTTTTAACAGGTGCCTGACAATACAGGAAGAGAATAAGATTTTAGGTGATCAGGGACGATATATTATACGAGTGAGCAGAATTATCAACGTACAGTTAACTTTGGCGAATATATATGCCCCCAATAAAAATCAAATAAGATTATTAAAAAAGACCTTAAAACTGATATATAAAATTAAAAAAGCTGCCTTAGTGGTGTGTGGCGACTTTAACATGCTATTGGACTCTAACAGAGATAGATCCTCAGGTAAGCAGCTTAAATCAGCGAGTGATATTAAAAGCTTAGCACAGAAATTTCAAGAAGTTAAAGAAAAAAAAATGACCTATTCAATGTCTGGAGACTATTTAACATGGAAGTCAGGGATAACACTTTTTTTTTTCTAAATGCATTACATCATACTCCAGATTGGACTACTTTTTAGTAGATATCAAATCTCTTAGTAGGACAAAATCAACTAAAATCGATACAGTCCCGTGGACGGATCATTCAATGATCAATCTGACTTTGGAGGATAATCAAAATAAAATAGGAAAAAAGATAATAACAATAGGTGGAGGCTAGATCCATATTTACTTAAGAACCAGGATCAGATAGACCACTTGAACCAATTATCAATAAAAAAAAAATCTGATAATGTAGATTTGGTGTCCTCCCCGTCAATGATATAGTGCGCCTACAAAGCATTTATTCAGATGTCATTGATCTCAATGTTAGCTCATATGAAAAAAGAAAGAGGCAAGACATTGAGAGAGCCCTAATAAAGAGCTATCCACTCAAATTTCTGAGACAAACAACCAAATAAAAAAAATGCATCAAAATATTGCGGACAAAACAATTTGCCGTGCCCAACAGAAACACTTCTTTCTGGGTAAGAAATCTGGAAAATTAGCGAACAGATTAAAATAAAAATGAATTTCCCAACAAATAGATTACCTAAAAAGTCAAGATGGGGTCCTCCATTCCCATCCTAAGGATGTAGATCAAATTTGTATTTTATTTTTATATTTCACTGTATAATTTAGAAACACAGGAAGGTTTTATAAAACCCAGTAGAAGGTCAATTGACGAATTTTTACAGAAAATTAATCTTACCAAAATAATTGAAGAGGATCTTAATGTACTTAATAATGATATATCCATAGAAGAGATCCTTGAAACTATAAAAGGTGTGAAATCTAATAAAGCCCCAGGCCTGGATGGCTTTGACTCCTTGTTCTAAAAAACATTTGGACAAGTAATAGTTTAATAAAATTAAAAAAAATCTTAAAACAGAAAAAAGCCCACAAGATATGAAGAACTAAAGGGCCGATTTCTTTAATAAATATTGACATCAAGCTCTATTTGAAGATTCTGGCAAATAGGCTTAACTCAATCATATCAGACATAATACATTTAGAAAACAGGCTTCGTGAGAAGGCGCCAGACCTCAGATAACACCAGACGCCTTACGGATATTATGTCATACTCCATTAAAAAGAATATTCCCAAATAGTTCTTTTGAAATTCGACTTATCAGATTTTGTGACCAAATTCATAGGAGCCTTGTATGCCAATCCCATGGCTCAAGTTTCAGGATTCAATCAGAAAAATTTAGGATTCAATCAGAAAAATGTAACATTTCTAATGGCACATGCCAGGGGTGTCCGTTGTACCCTTTAATGTTCATCTATTTATAGAACCGTTAGCCCAATTGATAAGAACATCTAATCAAATAAAGGGCATACACATTGGAAATTGGGAGTACAACATTCAACTCTTTGCGGGTGACATTATCCTTACACTTATTAACCCAGAAAACTCTCTAGACAGCTTACAACATTTTTTAGAGGAATTTGGTAAATTAACCCATCTAAAAAAAATTATACAAAAACAGATATTATAGTTAGGGGTTTTAGCTTGGATCAATAATCTATATTAAAACAAAAATATAACTACAATAGAAATACAGGACATATCACACATCTAGGAGTAAGATTTCTATTTCAAATGAGAAATACGTTAAAAATCTATTTAAATCTGATTTCCAGCTGTATTAATAATATACAAGACTAGAAAACTCTTAATATGTCCGGGTCAGTTTGAATAGCAGTAGATAAAATGGCAATTAAACCAAAGATTTCCTACATACTAAGATGTATCACAATGACTGCCTCTAACTTTATACTTAAAAAACTAAAAAAAATAATAGATACATTCTTATATAGAGACAAACGTCCAAGAATAAAACTTGAAATTACCAAAAGATCAAAAAATAAAGGTTGTATGGCATCTTCATGTATAAGAGAGATTCATAATGCAGTTATTGTGCTACATCTGGTAGGTATGAGTAACAAAAAACATAAGACAATATAGGAAAAGATAGAACAAGATATCATGGACCCTATCAACCTAATTCCCTGGTTATCAGAATCACAAATATCAAATATAGATAAAATACCTAAATAAATAAAATCTCTGATTAAATTCTGGTTAAAAAGTAAGGAAACAATGAAGTTGTCCAAATGCCCTTCTCTGGGTACCACGATAGAACTACTAGACTATTGTTTCAAAGACATTAACATCTCAAACCTCAAGAGTGCAGGTGTTAATACAATAGGAGATATGTATGTAAATGGATCCATATTTAGTTTCCTCAATTTGACAAATAAATATAACCTGAAGGGTTTCACTTGGTTACAATAAAAAAGTCATTACAAAACTTGGGGTTCCAACTGAACGAAATGGGTAAAATGACGTTATTTGAAAAGCTGCTTCATTTGGAAGACAAAACTCATTTGTTTTCTAAGTGTTTCAAGTTGATAAAAAAGTATGACAAAGACCACGAGAAAACCATTAGAATGAAACTTTGGGAAAGAGAGTTACAAAAGGCGTGGACAATAGAAAAATGGAACAATGCTTTTAGCCTGGTAATTAAATCATCCTTGAGCGCTTCATATGAAGAAATATTCTTTAAAACTGTCCAAAGATGGTATGTAGTGCCTATAGAGTTAATTAGATTTGATCCAACTGCTCAGAATCTATGTTGGAAGGGCTGTAAAGCATCGGGAACCCTGCCTCATATGTGGTGGGACTTTTCGCTGATTCAGCCATTTTGGACACAATGCAAGTTTCATATATTAAAGATAGCTGGCAAAGAAGTCCCTTTACATCTGGAGAACACAAGCCTCCATCTAGATATAGATATATTCTGTTTGCTCACTGCAGATTTTTGATCTCCCATATCTTACTTGTAGCAAAATGGGTATTAGTCAAAAAATGGAAACTTGTTATTGCTCCAACCTGGCTAGAAGTAGCTAATACTGTCTCAAAGAATAGAGAACTGGATAACGATTAGGCAACAATTAGTGGTGGTAATAAATCCCTGCAGACAAGATGGAAACTTTGGGATGAGTATATCAGTAGGCAAGTCTAGTCATTTCTATACTATAGGACCTACATTTTGTGTGTATCTGTTTATATGACCGTTCTCTATGGTTCTTATTCAAGGAATTGTATGCAACGATTGTTTGCGAGTTTGTGAGGCTGAATTACTATTTTGGTGATAAGAAGGGTAGGGGAAAGACAGCGCGCCACCTCCTAGTGCAATATGAGTGTATAATAATCACATCAAAAGATCAATCATATGGTGTTTCACTCACATGTGATAACCACAAAGTTATGAGGTATCTGTATGGATTAAAAGGGGTAGCTCTGGAAGTCCCCAATGTCCAATCCTCAGATCTCAATTCCAGGCACAGGATACATTACAGATAGTTTTGTAGCAGGTATAGTTGGATCACCAATGCTATTGGGTACACTATTATATAGGGTGTCTACAGAACAAAATATGATACCAACTCCTTATGTCTACTATAGGGGACAATTGAAATATTAGACATAAGTAGACATAAGGAGTTGGTATCATATTTTGTCCTGTAGACACCCAATAGCATTGGTGATCCAACTGCTACAAAACTATCTGGAATGTATCCAGATAGATTTATGACCCCATAAAAGAAATCCCTCTTTTTAGTCCCTCTTCAATCAAGTTTCTATTGGAGAACAGAGCATATAATCAAGAGAAAAATATGCAGTGGTCTTATCTTATTATTAATTGCACAATATAGTATTGTCCATTTAGCAGGTGGAGTTAAATTTCCATACATGTGTACATGGGCTGGCCTTTAGGACTATTAACAAGAAATGATGAGCACATAGTAAAGGAATCCCCCCCCCCTTCTGCTCTATCTTCTTCTCTTTGTGACAGGCTTTGGCTGTTGCAGAAGAGTAAAATGTTCTAATACTTGAAAACTGAGTATAACATGGATGCTACCCTTACTTGGGCTATGCATACAAAATGGTGGAGATACAAAATATTTTTTCTCTACAATAATTAATGTCCAATCGGCAGAAAAGTATATAAAATGTAACTTTTATATACACATTGTTTAAAAAAACAAGTTAAAATGGTGCTTAAAAAAAGTAAATTTATACAGTAGACTCTCAATTATCTTCACTTATGTTGATTGGTAGATGCCGGATAAATGTAGGTCCTGGTTGCTTGAGAGTCACTTTTAAAAGAGGCCTAGATTAGGATGCTCTGCTAAGTATATTTGTCAGTGAGGGCTGTTCTAGCAGCAGCAGCTTTCACACCTCACTTACACACAGGTACGTTCGGCTGGAGGGTGAGGTACTGACCCTGGGGAATCTGTCTGCTTCCAGGTAACATTGAATTGCAGAGACATACAGTGGATGCAATCTAGGTGCCTGTAAGCATTTTGTGTCATGACAACCTGGCTCCCGGCATTTGTTGAGCCCTAAAAATTTAAATTTTTATTTAAAGCACTGTATTAAAAAAAAAAATCTGGTTGCTTGAGAGTTCTGGTTGTTTGAGTTCTGGACAACTGAGAGTCTACTGTATTATCAGTTTGCACAGAGTATCCAGATCCAAGACGACGGTTCTCACCAGGTTTTAGTTTAGTTTGCTAAAAAAAAAATCAATTTAATCAGTTCCCTGGGGGAATGAGTCTATATCTGATATTCAATATCAGTATACAGTTATACACAACCTAGCATGTGTTTAAATCAAGTATGATCTTTGTGTGCCCAAGAGCAATGTTAACATGGAGAGACAAAAGATTTTTCTTTTACAATTCTACAATATTAACACGTTTTCTCAATAAGGTATTTTATAATCCAAAAAAGTCCATTCACTGTTCATATCAACAGGCTACTCAATAAGGTCTTAATTTTAAGCTTCTCCGCCTATACACCCTTTTAAGCTTAATAAAATCAAAGTTAATTCACAGCACATACCGACAGGCTATTCAATAAACTATCATAATCATCCAAACATTTTCCTTTTAGCCAATAAGCTCTTTTGGCCAATAAGGTCTTTTATTTGCCAAAACAAAAGTTCATTCAGAGCCTATATCAACAGGCTACTTGGTAAAATCTTAGTTTGGTCAGAAATTATTTTAGAGACCATACATATGACAAGGCTTAAGAAACACTATTGATGAATGAATCACAAGTTATTCATATAAAAATACACATCACAGCAAAAGTATAGTTACATGTTATTGTCAATACGTCATGCAAACTAATGATATCAATTTACTTTATAAAACACTGTTTTTTTAACTTGTTTGTGTTTTTAAGCAATCTGTAAATACAAGTTATATTTTATATACTTTTTCTACTTGTTGGGCATTAATTATCTTAATGGCTCTATTGTATGAGGTCAAAGATATATAACAAGATAACATGATATTTGGTAATTACCGATATTCTCTTATCCTTTGTCTACAAAAATAAAAATATCTAGATGTGAACTCATTGCCAAATGTAGTATTTAACTCATCAATAAATATTTGAATTTACAGGGGTCTATGGTTGTAACTGGCAGTAGTGGTATAACTAAAAAAATATTAATTATAAAAAAGACTTTTTAAAAAATCTATAAAATGCCTTATGATCAGAACTAATAATAGAGGCATAATTAAACAGTGAATACTTTTAATATTTTAATATTTTTAAACCACTATATAATGTACGGTAAGTACACCACTTACATACATTTAAATGGAGGAATTACACTAGTTTAAGGTGTGCTTTTCTCTTTTACTTTTTTCGAAAATCTTATTGTGGTCATCAAAAAACTAAAATTAAAAATCTTTATGTACTCTGACAATTATAGTCTCTTTGTTACAGAACTGTCATGCTAATATCTATAGGCTCATGGATAATACCCGGTACCATTATGTAGATGAGGGAAAAACAAGTAGACAATGGGCCATATTAAATTCCAAGCCAGTAGTGGCACCGGTACACCCGCAAATTGGTGGAGTTACAGAGCTATTAAATTAGCCAAGCTCGCACCAACGTGGCCAACATCCAAACCCGTAAACCATTCTTGCACACGTTCCACGTGGGGCCGTGAACATGATCAATTAGTCAAACCCGTAGTTACGAGTTTAGACGGAGCCAATAGTAAAAGAGATCGGCATCATTACGTCACTGAAAAATGGAGGTTAGATTTCAATCCCATACAGGTTTGAATTACGAGTTACGATTGCATCTGCATTCCAGAAATAACGCAATATTAATAAATCCGTAAATAAAGATATTCTAGTCCATGCGAGTTCCATTATATCTATTAACACACTGATTGCCAGGATCTATACAACACCAAAATTAAGCATAAAAAAATATATTTTTGATTGCAGATTTGCGAGCTTGGGAATGTTGTGCTATTCATTTTAATACCTAACATAACTTTCCCTTTAATCTAAAATAATGTGTGTATATTTGCATTTACAGTGCTACGGATAGGACTTTAATCCCCTTGCGGGTCCTCTCTAGTACCCGTAGGCTTTTTGGCTCTATTTGCGTATACGGGTTTGAACACCAGTGGATTTGTAGCAATTTAATAACAATTTGCGAACTTAACATTTACAGGCTTGACAGATCAAAGGCTTTGCGGCAACAGAGTTCTGATTTCAACATCCCATAGGGTTTTTCTGCATGTAACCTGCAGATCGTTTGCGGGTAGCTGTACAAGACCAATTTAATAGCCGTAAGTCTCGGGGGCTCCGTTACGGGCTACGGGTTTTCACGTTGGGGGAATTTAATAGGGCTGAATGTGTATAACTGTTCATTTGGAGCTTTTTTTTTGCCATTTTATAATTGTTTTATTATAACTGTTTCAATGCTGTAATGTTTTTAGAGCACTTAAACTGTTTATCTTGATATTATCTTCAGCGGGAAGTGGATGCAATACAGGATTTATTATGGACATTTTCGCTGGTCTGGAAGGGACCATAAATTACAAGCCTCTTCTCAATGCATGCTGTTTTCATTGCAGTAATACATTTCACATGCTTTCCTTTTACGAATAAAATGTATAAGGAACACAAAGGAAGCAGCTGATATTTTGGTTTGAAATAAGCAGAGTATATTGCCATTTGCAGGTTGTTTGTGATTTTTGATTCAGAACTTACCAAAATGTGGACTTTTCACACGGTTGTTAGCAAGGCATAGATTAGCAGCAATTTAAATCATTTATAAAATCAAAGTAAGTTTGAAAGGATTGTTTGCAAATTAAGTGGGTGAGATGTGAAATGGTTTATAAAACAATGAAATCTGCATCAATTTTAAAAATTAAAGTGTTTGCGCTAGTTTTGAAGTGTTCTGTTTGATGATGTAGAGCAGTATTGATATATTCCATGTCCCTTTAAATGAATCAATTTTTCTTATCATTAGATCTTCTGTATCGTACCATTTCCAAATAATTTTTTTGTAGAAAGTGAAATAGAATTTTAGGGAATCATTACATTAAATTAGTATGGGGAAAAGCTATGCTATACAGTATATGTCATAAATTCTCAATATTTGTTACTAATTGTACTCATACTGATGACATACCCTCAAATACCAAGTTTCAATTACCATTTGTGATTCTTCTGATCCTATACAAGATATGGATCAATTTTATTAATGAAACATTGACCCTGCAGTGAAATGTCAGATATAGAGCTGTCCATTAGTAGTGAATTAAAAAGCAGGTACAATTCCCTAGACTACTTTATTGATGCAACTAATGAAAATTACAATAAATGCTGAAAGCAAATGTGGTCAAGACAGGTCATGTCATAATAGAGGATGATCTGGTTTCAAGATTGAATGCAGTGAACACAGCAGCATGTTATATCTGTGGAAAATACTTTGTAGAATGAGAGACATGTAATCAGTTTGATTATAAGATGTTTTAATTAAAATCATAGCAAACTGTAATATGACATACAGATTCCCATTCCTGGAAGGAACGGAGGGATAAATTCACTATGAGGCAATAATATACAGCATATTAAACAGTTATAATCATATTAACTAAGATTTATTTATTCATGACAAGGGAATAATGTGTAGAATAGCCCCCTTAATCTTTTGTCAATTAAGCAATGAGACATCCCAGTGGAGCAAAATGACATAATTAATACATTTCAGTGCTAATCATTGATAGCAATATTATTGTATTGGTAGATAAACAAATCTCTACATTTAAGTGAATATTTTGCAAATTAGTAGGCATAACTATGATACGCTATCAATATATTTTAAACCTAAGGCCTGCAGGGATTTAATTTATGCCAAAGATTCACACTGTGTTTGTAGTATGCTATATGTGAGACCTGGACAGTGAAGAAGTTGGTGTGCCATAGAATTGAAACCTTTGAATCGTTGTGTTGGAGAGAACTACTTAGAGTCCCTTGGCCTGCAAGAAGATCCAGTAAATCAGTACTACAGGAAACAAGCAAATATAGTGTACACGTCCCCGAAGCAAATCTAGGTAGATGTAAATAGGTGTATACACAACATAATGAATTGAAGAAATTAGTGCCAAAGTAAGGCCTGAATAGCAAACTTCAAATTATATACATACTCTCACTTATATGTGATATACTCAATATGATAAAAGTGAGTACATGAAAAAGTCTTATCTCAAAGTCCTGTGGTAAAGAGGGTCGAGTCCTGTAGCTTCTATGAGTGTCTACGCTTCTGTTAGGACATCTGTGTCGAAATCTTGTGCTGTATTATTGTCCAGATACCTCAGGAAGTGTGCTGCCCTCTACACAAGCATTGTTCACGTAGTGCTCTCAGCAAAAATGTAAACCAAGGAAGAAAAGAGGGGGGGGGGAGAACCTGGGGAGGGGAACCTGGTACCGGAATCCTGGAGTCTGTTATTTGTTATCCAAGCCCATGCTATTGCTTAATTTTTCAATGGAAATGGAACTTGCTAAGAAATGGCATGATGTTAAGTGTAATGTAATAAATAACAATAATACATTTTGGGGTTTGTGTGGCCTTAAAAGCAGGATTTATTATTGTATAGATTTACTGATGTAAAAGTGGTACGCAGGCATGTTTAATATCTACATGTTGCATTTCCCCCAGTGAGTGTGATGGAGTATATTAATGGGGGCTCTGGGGTGAAGGGAGTCCAGTCATGGGGGTTATCTGTTTTGGGGGGTAGAAATTAGCCAGCAGAGGAGTGTGTGTGTGTGTGTGTGTGGGGGGGGGGGTGGTATAGACACTGCAATGATCCAGGGATAGGGACTACAGGTTAACTACTCACAAGGACCGTTGTGTTCTTGGAAATCTCAGCACCAGCACCCTGATATCTGACTTCTGTATCAGTCATGGTCTCTCCATCAGGAACCAGCACTTCCAGGAGTCTCAGTGGCCTTCCTGTCGTAGTGACCATGACTAGTTACTTGCAGGGTGGAGATAGGATCAGTTTTGCAGCCACCTGGACTCAATAAGAGAGCATATGATTGCTGTATGTCTCAGCAGTCAATTGTTTTATTTTTTAAATGTTAGCAATGTTTATATGGTTAGATACAGGTGTGTGTGTGTGTATACAATACAACCATGACAGGGGAGTGGCAGACAAACACAGGAATGGCTCCATATGGGGTTCAACATTAGCATTCTGTCTGGCACCTTTGAACAATAGGCTATCTTCCAAAACACAAATGTTGTCTCTGGTTGTCTTGCACATGGACAAACAGATTACAATACAATCACTGGTTCTTGTCTGTCTACATTGTAGACCTATTTTGTTTAACTGTTTCATGACCATTTAGTTAAAGTTTAAACATTACACAGAACACAGTAATATTACATGGGGAATTACATATGGTATACAGGATAAGGCAGAGACATATGCCATAAGACCATATGAAGCATGGTGGTAAACTATGGCTCAATGTTTTGGGCTATTCGGCCACCACCCACCTGCCCATATTTCCCATGTTGCAATTTCCCATGGGGCGATATGTCCTCTATGGTGGCTCAATGCACCAGGATCCAGGCCCTGGAAAGAGGTCAGTAACAGACACTTTGTAAGCAAGTGGGGACATTACTAACCTCCCTGTGGTAAAGACTTCCTGACAGGAATGGCAACTCCTAACAATAATGTATATAGCAAACCTCTCCTTAGACATTATGGTGCCATTTGTCACCTGTCAGCATTGGTCATTCACTGAATTTGTAGGTCGGAAGAGGCAATATAAAAGGAAAAACAATGACTCCCTAATTACAGCAAATGGTTAAATCCTAGACTTACAGACTCTCAAGCCCCGTGAGGTAATTAATAACCCTGACATCATAGTAGTACTGGACAGTAGAGATGTCGCGAATAGTTCGCCGGCAGACTTTTTTCGGCGAACATAGCATGTTCGCGTTCGCGGCGAACTACGAACATATGCGAGATTCGACCCACCCCCAATACTTTATCATTGAGCAAACTTTGACCCTGCATGTCACAGTCAGCAGACACATTCCAGCCAATCAGCAGCATACACTCCCTTCCACACCCTTCTACCTCATGGACAGCAGCCATTTTGGAATCATAAGTAACTTGCAGTCTTACTGAGAGGAGGGACAGTTTGGATGATACTGCATCAATAGGGAAAACCATAGCTAGGCAAGTTTATTCATTGTCCAGTGCAGTGCTGAAGAACTCTTGTGCATTATTATTATTATTATTACTACTATTTAATGTGTAGATGTACCAGCTGGGCATGCATTATTATTATTATTATTATTATTATTATTATTATTATATAATGTGTAGATGTACCAGCTGGGCATGCTCTTGTGCATTATTATTATTATTATTAATAAAATACTACTACTAATAATAATGCACAAGAGCATGCCCAGCCAGTACATCTACACATTATATAGTAATAATAATAATAATAATAATAATAATAATAATACACAAGAGCATGCACAGCCGGTACATCTACACATTATATAGTAATAATAATAATAATGTAGAAGAGCATGCCCAGCCGGTACATCTACACATTATATACTAATAATAATAATAATAATAATAATAACAATAATAATAATAATGCTCAAGAGCATGCCCAGCCGGTACATCTACACATTATATAGTAGTAATAATAATAATAATAATAATAATAATAATAATAATAATATAGAAGAGCATGCCCAGCCGGTACATCTACACATTATATAGTAATAATAATAATAATAATAATAATGCACAAGAGCATGCCCAGCCGGTACATCTACACATTATATAGTAATAATAATAAGAATAATAATAAAGCAGAAGACCTCCCCTGTGTCTCCCCCCCACTCCCTCCCATGTGTCTCTCTCCCCCCCCTCTCCCCTGTGTCTCTCCCACCCTTGCCTGTGTCTCTACCCCCTCTCCCTTCCCCAGTGTTTCTTTCCCCCCTCTCCTGTGTCTTTTCCCCCTTCCCTCTCCCCTGTGTCACTCCCCCCTTCCCTGTGTCTCTACCCCCCTCTCCCTTCCCGTGTTTCTTTCCCCCCTCCCCTGTGTCTTTCCCCCTTTCCCTCTCCCCTGGGTCTTGTGTATTGCATTATGTTATATTATATCACTAGCGACTTGCCTGGCACAAATGATGGGGCAATAAAGTTTGAAGCCATGGCAATGCTGTTTGCCCCACAATGTGATACTTTTTGTACTCTGAGGACCTTCGGCGCTCATTGTGAGTCTCTTCCCTCGTGTCCTTCATGTTTCGTGCTTTGCAACGATCAATCTTCGGCGCTCATCGCAAAGACAGATATATAAGTACAGTGTTAAATATATATTTTTTTTTGTGCAGTGTAAATTAAAAAATGTATTCAGGTCTCAGAGCATAATAAAGTGATTTAGATTTGTAACTGCTTTGAGAGTGCTATCGCTGGCAGCCAATGAGCAGTAATCCAGATATATAACTGCAGAGTAAAAAGTAAAACATTTTAGTGTAGTGTAAAGTCTACATTTTTATTTTCCATTACTAATTAATACTTATTAAATGAATGCACGATAATAACTATTGTGAATGAACAAATGTATTAGGAAGTGCGAAGCGTTAATGTATGTAAAGTAACCGCAGTGTAAAATATGCTATAAAGCGTATTTTTTTTATATATATTTTTTTTAATAATAATGAATGAATTAATTACTAAAATACTTTACCTATTTGTAATTAATATATCCAGTGATCAATAACCTGAAGAGCTAACAATCAGTTTTGATTTTCCTGCAGCTTACAGTGTACATTTGGACTGTTGGTGACCCGAGGTGTAAGTGTCAGCAATGTGCGCAGTGCACGAGGGGAAACCGCTTGTATAGTCGTGTAACGCGCCATTTTAGATTTGTAATGTTATTAGTTGCAAGTTAGTGTTGTAAAATGGCGGCGATTGTGTATGTGTTACGCGGCTCGCCAGCAGTTTCCATTATTTATAATAGTGTATTTTGTACCTCGTCCGTTCCTAGGTAAAAGTCGTACATGGCTGGCGATGTTTTGCGCGGTTTGGGGTCGTGTAGCCTCGTTTTCATTTTTTCCGGACGCCATTTTTTTGTCGCTTAGCCGATTTACAAGTGCCAACTGGGGAAGACGTTACAGATATCACATATATAGTTGTGAGCAGGCGGGTTGTTGCTAACGCTGCGGGCTTGCGAAGCGAGGGCCAGAGTTGCGAAGGCTCCCACGTCGGCTGCAATGAGCCGCAGGCGGGACTTACACCATCAAATTTACGGACTTACCATCCAAAAATACGGGACTTAGAAAAAAAAAACATTACAAGCTCACAAAAATACGACCTTAACGCCCGAACCGCAGGCACTTAAAAACATTAAAAACACAATAAATACACACAACAAACACATAAAAAGCTTACCCACAGCAAGGCGGGCACCGAGGACCTCTGCAAGTGAAGTTACACCTCCATTTAAGTCCAAATTCATGAGTTTAGACACCCGAAAATCACCTAAGTGAGAGAAAAAATGGCCCTTGAAAAAACACGCAAAACACATACGGATTTTCCTAAAAAGCCGTACGAGGTAAAGATACACTATTAACAAGGACGCTAAATCATCCACACCCGCGTACCACATACACATTCCCCGCCATTTTACAACACTAGCTTACACAATGCGGAAGTACCCAGCTACCCTAAAGGCTTCCCCTCGCGCACGCAGCCTATTTACACTACACACTGCACACATTGCTGACACGTACACAGCAGCTCCACAGCACTGAAAACCTACATTGTATGCTGCAGGAATATGAAAACAGATTGTCAGCTCTTCAGCACAATGCTTCCTGCATATATTACTTACAAATAGGTAAAGTATATTCATTTAGTAATTATTTCATTAGCATACAAAAATACATATACACAAAAATACATTATCACATTAAACATAAAAGCCATTCACTGCGCGCCTCACAACGAGCGCCAACGCTGCTCATAGCATACAAAGCCTTGCAATAAGCGCAAAAAACACATCACCGCCGACCAAAGAATAACAGCAAAAGCGCCTATCAGAAAAAAAATACAACCAACAGCCTCGCAATGAGCGCCGAAGGATCTCCGACCGCCAACAAAATGAATGTCTCGTCCAAACCATTACCTGCCTTACAATCTTATTGCCGCCATTTTTTGATGGGCAAGTCGCTAGTAAACATATAAAGATCAAGATAATAAAAGTATCAGGAAATGTAACACAAAGATGCACGCGCGTCTGAATAATACGACAAATACGGATTTTTGTCATAAGTGATATGATCGCAGTATTGGGTCATAAACCCTAAACACTGGAATCTGTTACATACAATTTACTGATGATGTCATTAATGGGCTTCAAGGGGGGGGGGATCTCTTTTAATACTTTTTGAGCGGTGCAAATCCAACATACGCAGAGCGGAAACGCCACATCTGTGGGACACACACAAAGGGGTTCACTTTGGGAGAAAAAAACAAACAAATATGAAATATTTAATAATCATATTTTGATGTTACCAACAGATAAGGAAACGAAACTGAGGTTATTATATCTAATAGTAGCAAGCCTGGGAGTAATGGGAGTAATAATACTGCAGCAGGAGGTCAGGAATAATGTCACTCTATAGACACCCAGTCAGATAAAGGTCAGTACTAATGTCCCTCTATAGACCCCCAGTCATATAAAGGTCATTACTAATGTCCCTCTATAGACACCCAGTCAGATAAAGGTCAGTACTAATGTCACCTATAGACCCCCAGTCATATAAAGGTCAGTACTAATGTCACTCTATAGACACCCAGTCAGATAAAGGTCAGTACTAATGTCCCTCTATAGACACCCAGTCAGCTAAAGGTCAGTTCTAATGTCCCTCTATAGACACCCAGTCAGATAAAGGTCAGTACTAATGTCCGTCTATAGACTCCCAGTCAGCTAAAGGTCAGTACTAATGTCCCTCTATAGACACCCAGTCAGATAAAGGTCATTACTAATGTCCCTCTATAGACACCCAGTCAGATAAAGGTCAGTACTAATGTCCCTCTATAGACCCCCAGTCAGATAAAGGTCATTACTAATGTCCCTCTATAGACACCCAGTCAGCTAAAGGTCAGTACTAATGTCCCTCTATAGACACCTAGTCAGATAAAGGTCATTACTAATGTCCCTCTATAGACACCCAGTCAGATAAAGGTCAGTACTAATGTCCCTCTATAGACCCCCAGTCATATAAAGGTCATTACTAATGTCCCTCTATAGACACCCAGTCAGATAAAGGTCAGTACTAATGTCACCTATAGACCCCCAGTCATATAAAGGTCAGTACTAATGTCACTCTATAGACACCCAGTCAGATGAAGGTCAGTACTAATGTCACCTATAGACCCCCAGTCATGTAAGGTGTAACCCTTACACTACCTGATCGATACAACATCATACCTGACGTTTTAAAGCACGTTATTCCAAACAATTTAGGAATGTTAGGTAATTTATGCCCTTTATGGCTTAAAACCAGACTCTGCATCAACTATGTAATTTTCCATGGAAGTTTTGCCATGGATCCCTCTCCGGCATGCCACAGTCCAGGTGTTAGTCCCCTTGAAACAACTTTCCCATCACTATTGTGGCCAGAAAGAGTCCCTGTGGGTTTTAAAATTCGCCTTCCCATTGAAGTCTATGGCGGTTCGCCGATGTTCGCAAACATTTGCGGCGGTTCACGAACCGAAAATTTTAGGTTCGCAACATCACTACTGGACAGGTAATACCCTTTGTTTTGGTCAAATGCTTATTGCTGAAGGAAGGGCAGTGACACCAAGGGTAGTGAATATGACCCCTGTTGAGTTCAAAAGAAAGGAAGGAAAGAATGTGATTAATAATCCTGACATGACAGTAAGTGACCAGGTGGTAATATTAATAAACATCTCCTGATTGGTCCATTTATGCTATAAATACTGGATTGTGGGTCAATAAAGGTTGTCAGTTGGAACATATATAAATGGAGGTATTAGTTTCATTCTGAGGGAATATAATAATTTTAAACATTGAAATTATTTTTGCGGACTCTGCCTGCAACCCTGCTCCTAACCACTGGGGGAAGTATTGCTTTTCTGTTTTCATGTATCATGAGGACTGTTCCTGGACTGATTAGGCAGGCTGGGTACTGCAAAATGAACCCCAAAATCCACAACCTAAAGGGATTTCTGTAAACTGAAGGGAGGTGGTGTGGAGTGGTATGTAGCCCATCAACTCTGGGTTGTAACCGTCTCTTCTTCTGTTTTTATTTAAAAATCATTATTGGTCAGGTCCGTACTGGTCTGTTATTGCATAATAGTGAAAGGGTTTTATTACTGCTACCAAAGCCCCAGCTTGTGAAGTTTTTTTCTCCATTGTTGCTGTGAATGGAATATGATGACTTGTTTTAGTTTGAAACAAGTATTTTTTAAATCAAGTAGATTGAAACCCATTTTGTTCATGTGTTGGAAAATCATTAAATCTTTGATGTCCCAAAATCTCTGATGATTTTACATCCATGAAAAATGGTCAACATATTATGTTTTCTTTGAATTTATGTCATCAACACACTCAATTTTGAATTACAGAAAATCTGTCTTAATTTCAATCATGGACATAATGATATTTCTTTTTGTCTGATCATAGGAAAAAAATATATGTGAGAGGTTAGGATGTCTATAATTGTTGCCTATTCATTTTAGACAGATATTTTAACTTACATATGATTCTAATAGGTTCCTTAAACATTTTAGAGCAGTGGTGTGCAAGTCCTATGATGGTTTCTGCTTGTGTATTCAGGTTCTTCCTAATTTTACCAACTATGAGTTTCATTCATTCTGATTGATGCAGCTATGTTCAAGCAGAGAGATATTAAAATCCTGGATTGTTGAAGGCCCTTACAGGACAGCGTTACCCATCACTGTTTCAAAGCATTAGTACATTTTAACTATACTACTGAATTACCTAAAAATAAGCAATCACTTTAGCTGATTGTATAGTATTGTCCGTTATTTGACTGATTATTTAGATAGTATTTTCAAACCTCTACAGAAGGTATATTACAATTTACATTGATGATATTATGGTTAATTTCAATCACTAAATTGCCTAATGTAAAAAAAATGAAGAAAATACGGAACAAATAGATTGATTTTGCAATAGCGTCATTGGAAATGAAAAGGAAGATAATGGTCATCAAGGTTGGAATTATGCCTGAAGCATTTGTTTTGTGTTGTATAGAAGATAAAAAAGCAATTATAGAATTCAGTGATATGTTGTAAAATGAAACAAACGCAAAGCTGTTTCTATAAACAATTCACTGAATAAACATTTGTGTTATGTTACTGACGTGCATGAGATATTAAATAAAATGTATTTAGTCTGGCATCTTAATGAAATAAAGGAAACCAATAAAATAATAGTACTGTGACACATAATTGTTAATTGATTGGAACATTTATATTATATTGTATTGTACTATTACGATTAAGTAATAAAAATAAATTCAACATGAGTATTTAGCGCACAATAAAATATAGAATGTTTCCTGTTGTGATATGAATCAGGTTTAAAACAAGTTGTACTAAACAAATTATTTCTGATATAATTGTAACAGTTGAATACATTGTTTTGTGTGTCTTACTTATATTCAGGCTGCTTTTGTGTTCAAGGTCAGAATAAGGTTATTGAGGTATCTGGAGCACTTAAAAATATGACTCTTATTATACCACATCCCATTTTACTCCACCACAGATTGGATAATTAATAAAATAAAAACAACAGATTATTACATTTACAAATTTTTTTTAACTTTATTTTACTGTAGATAGGTGCCACCTAGGTGGCTGTCTAAGCTATGGCGATCAGCTGTGCCACAATTGTCAAGACATTCTTAATGTAAGATTGGTTATAGCTGGAGAAGCCAAGGCTACATTGTAGGGGCTTCAGCCTCTCGAGATGGAGTCACTGATGTGCTATACTTTGCTTTTAAGGCCATGAGATTGCAAGCAATTTATTGAAATTTGACTTGACTATCTTGGTGAGCAAACCATTGTCCCAAAGCCTTTAGTATTGCAATGTTGCTGACATGTTTAAAGGGTAGTAGAAAATAAGTATATCAAGATAAACAAAGATGTCTGGTGTTCCCTGTGTGCTCTAAACAGAGCCCCATGAGCACTTAATTAACCCTATAACTCATGGGGCTCTATACAGAGCCCCATGAACCCCTAATTAACTCTGTCACTAATGGGGGTCAATACAGACCCCCATAAGCCCTTAATTAACCCTGTCACTCATGGGGGTCAATACAACCCCCCATAAGCCCTTAATTAACCCTGTCACTCATGGAGGTCAATACAGACCGACATAAGCCCTTAATTAACCCTATAACTCATGGGGCTCTCAGTCCAATAGGATTTTATATAGACCCCAATAGGACACTATTAACCCTACAAGTGCCATTAGGGTCCTCCAGGACCCTCATGACAAAGACTAAGCACTACACTACACTATTAACACTAACTATACCCCCTTAACCCCTTAACACTAACCATACCCCATTAACCCACACTAAACCCTATCTAACCCTAACTGGGTCAATATAACCTTATCTAGACCTAATAACCCTTACTGGGCCTATCTAACCCTTACTGGGCCAATCTAACCCTAACTGTGCCTATTTAAATCTATCTGGACCTAATAACCCTAACTGGGCCTATTTAACCCCATCTAGCCCTATTTAATCCCATCCCTTATTGGGGTCTATACAGACCCCCATAAGCCTCCATCTAACCCCATCCCTTATGTGGGGTCTATACAGACCCCTTAAGCCTCTATTTAACCTAATCAATCCTTTAAGGGTCTATGAACACCCTCATAGGACACTAAGTACAAACACTACCCTACACTATTCTCCCCCCAATAAACCACTAAATCTAAACTACCCCCCCTCTACCCTAACCTATTAGCCCCTACCTCCCTAATAATACCTAACTATAACCCCATTTTAAACCTCCACAGAAAATAAAAACCCTAGGTTACCAAAAATAAAAAAAACTATGTTACCAAAAATAAAAAAAAGCTAAGGTAGAAAAAATAAAAAAAGAACATCACAAACCCCCCACACCACAAAAAAATAAAATAAAATACACACTTGCAAAGAAAAAGGACTCGCAGGGCTGCCCAATGCTAATGAGGCCTCCAGAGCCTCTTCCGGTAGGAAATTGGCAATGGCGCCTTCTGATTGGCTAAAAAGGCTGCCAATCAAATTTTAGCCAATCAGAAGGCACAAATATACACCTCTATATCCCATTCTGATTGGCTGAAGGACCTGTCAATCTTTTTTAAACTAATCAGAAGACACTATTGCCTTCAGCCAATCACAATGGGATACACCCCCACAGGGTGATTGGCTAAAGGCATCTGCTCCTTCTGATTGGCTATCGGAAGAGGCCTCATTAACGTTGCGGAGCTCCGCATGTGCAGAGCTCCGTTAGTTTTTTTTTTTTTTTTTTAGAGCACGGATTCTTCAAGGGCCCAGCCGGGGTAGAAGAGGAGAAGGCCGGGAACATTGCGGACAGGTACATTTAACAGCCTTATTAAATTGCGATTCAGCAAATTGAAAAAGGCTCTATATAAGCACATATCATATTTTTTTACAGAATTTACAGACCTTGCTTTTAGATAGAAGTTCACTAACTAAAAACTTTTGTCTAAAACATATGCTCTGTGCTTATATAGAGCCCTATTCAATAAGCTGTAAATTTATGATGTTTATTGTTTATTTATGTTTTGTGTATTTGTGTTTTATGTGTGACTAATGTTATGTATCTTTTTTCAGGGGCCAAGCCGGAGAACAGAAGAAGATGGATGGGGACATGCTGGAAAGGTGAGATTAATACTGTATTTACAATGTGTATTTGTTATATGTAATGTTTTATTTTGTACTAATCTGATGTTTCTTTTTTTCCTAGGGGGTGTGATCTGAAGGGACATCTGCAAAGGTAAGTGGTTTTATTTATTCTTTTTTAGCTTAGATTTAGGGGGTGATGTCTAGATAGGGGGAAATGTATTGTAGTTAGGGGTAGATTTATAATGTATTTATTACTGTAATGTTATGTATATTTGTGTATGCCTTTTTCTTTGCAGGTGTGTAATTATTATTTATTTTTTGTAGTGGGGGGGTTTGTATCGTCCTTTTTTATTTTTTTATTTTTTGTACCTTAGCTTTTTTTTATTTTTGGTAACATAAGTTTTTTTATTTATGGTCACCTAGGTTTTTTTTTATTTTTTGTACCTTAGCTTTTTTATTTTGGTGTAATTAGTGGGGTTGGGAAGTTTAATAGGGGGTTAGGTAGGTATTGTCCTGAAGGACCCTCATGGCACTTATGGGGTTAATAATAGGCTTTCATTGTTCTATAAGGGGTCTTCATAGACCCTTATTGGACAGATTGGGTTAAATAGAGGCTTACGGGGTCTGTATAGACCCCCATAAGGGATGGGGTTAGATGGAGGCTTATGGGGGTCTGTATAGACCCCCCATAAGTGATGAGATTAAATAGGGCTAGATGGGGTTAAATAGGCCCAGTTAGGGTTATTAGGTCCAGATAGGTTTAAATAGGCCCAGTTAGGTTTAGATAGGCCCAGTAAGGGTTATTAGGTCCAGATAGGGTTAGATAGGCCCAGTTAGGGTTTAGTATGGGTTAATGGGGTATAGTTAGGGGGTTAATAGGGTATAGTTAGGATTAATAGTGTAGAGTAGTGTAGTGCTTAGTCTTTGTCATGAGCGTCCTGGAGGACCCTCATGGCACTTGTAGGGTTAACCTTGGGGTTATAGTGTCCTATAAACCCCTATTGGACTGAGGGGGTTCATATTAGTCCCATGGGGCTCTCTATAGAGCCCCATGAGTTATAGGGTTAATTAAGTGCTCATGGGGCTCTGTATAGAGCCCCATGAGTGATGGGGTTAAATTTAGGTGCCTGGGGGGTACTTATAGTACTCCCTGTGGCAGGGGTTAATATTTGTTTAGTGTGGGTCCTTTCAGGACCTTTACGGCCCTTTAAGGACCCACAAGGTGGAAATTAGAATTTTTTAAATGCTGCAGGGTCACGATCGATGCCGATTGGGGACCTCCGCTGCAAGGGTTTAATGTGGGGGGGCTGCGGGGGTCCATATAGACCCCTGCATTAAGGGGTTAATATGGGGACACTTTGCAAGTCCCGATGGGAACCCCCAACATAGAGGAGGGTTAATGTTAGGTGCCTCGAGAGTACTTACAGTACCCCCGCGGCCGGGATTGACTAATGATGTGCCGCTGGCCCTTTAAGGACCCGCAGCAGGAAATTTGAAAATTTTAAATGCAATGGGAGCCTGAGCAATGCCGAGAGGGGCACCCCGCTGCAAGGGGTTAATGTGGGGAGGCTGCAGGGGTTCCGATAGGGACCCCTGCAGCACTGGGATGTGTTTAGGGTGGGAGCATCAGCTGGCTATGTCGGGCTGCTCCGATGCAGCACGTATAGGCTTTAGAATCCCTTGCAGGCACTATTTTCTGCCCGTAGGGATTCTTCCTAGGTGCGAGGTTCACCTCATAGATTTTTTGGCTGCGTGTTACTATGTAGTTCTCTCGGAGCCCATTCTCGGACGTTTTTGGGTGTCATCTTGCAAAGGAGGCTGCGAGGGACATATTGAGAAAACTGCCTTTTGTGAGGACCAAGGGAACTATGAGGGCTAATTTAATGAGGCTGTCAGTCTGTAGACTTGCTGCAGTGCAATTGTATGATCAGCTCAGAAAAGGTCTGTATTTAAAACCTACAAGCTTTAGCAGTTGCTAAATAGTAAAGATTTCTTAAGGCAAATCCTCCGAGTTTTTAATTAGATGTCAAGTTGATGTTCTTAAGGTTGACTGACCCGAGTTCCAGTAGCTAACACTGTGGAGTTATCGCATGGTGCTCAAGGCGACCGGGGAGAGGCCTAACTCCCTGAATTTGTAAGGCCTCAGGAACCTACACATACATTTGCATCTGCAGTCCTCAGTGATATAGACCTTATTCAGACGTTTTATTCTTGTGATGACACCGCTGCAACAGTGGAAGAGGCTGTTGCCAGAAAGGCACACAGCCTTATAGGTGACTTCGAATAAGAAGGAATCTAGAGTAGTGTGTCAGCAGTGTTGTGAAATGGTTATTCAAAAGTAAGTGACATTACAACAGCCAAGACTTAATTGTATGGATATTCTTTCATTAATAATGTAGGTTGCTATGAAGACATTTTCATGTAATCTGAATCTGGTGTCAGAGCTGCAAAAAATGTAAATATATATTGTTCATTAAAATCTTGCTTTCTAAAGGAACTCAAATGTGTAGGGAGTTCAATGGATCTTTCTAAGCATAAGCTAAATCAATTAAAAAGAGAGCCAGTAATCTTCTGTTTAATGTAGTCAGTTAATATTAGGCAGGATTGCTGTGATATGAACAAAGAGGTTTATTGCTACCATGCATCACTATTGCTTAGATAGATTAAGTTAATGGAAAGGATTAATGTTTCCTTAATTAATTTGTAGAACGCCCATGGCAAATATGCATTCAAATAAAAAAAAGCCATTATTACCAACACTTCCATTAATATGTTTTTGAAGGTCATGGCAAATCTTTCAACTAGCCAAACACTTTTTACTTAATTCATCTGAGAAAAATTATAATTTTCAGTTTCCGTCTATTACGTTGTTTATAGAACCTTTATAAAAGCTCTAAATCTAAAATATAGTTAAAAATGATATTTTTTACAGTTGCCTATTGTTGGAAAATATTTTAATGACTTAAAACTCATATGCAATAAAGGAGTTTTGGTGCAGTAATCTGTTCACAATTACATCCCATGCTAGTCTGTGTCATCTCTCCATGTGACTTACTCTCATTCCGTTTGGGTTGCACATGTTCAGATCCTCATTAGGATTCCAATTTTTTTCTTAATTATACCAGTCAGTTTCTAGCCAGTTTCTAGGCAGCTAGAATAACGCTGAGGATCTGAGCATGTGTGACCACCTACTGATGTTACTGAATGAAAGCAATTAGCAGGGAAAATGACATGGGCCCTCATTCAATTGCGATTTGGCCAATTGAATAGGCCTCTAAATAAGCACATAACATATTTTTTTAAAGAAGTTTTTAGTTAGTAAGAATCTATCCAAAAGCAAGGTTTTCACTAACTAAAAACTTCTTTAAAACAAATATGTTATGTGCTTATTTAGAGGCCTATTTAATTGGCCAAATTGCAATTGAATGAGGGCCATGGAGAGGATGGTGTTGCTTGTGAACCAAATTACACACACAATAATCCTTTTAAATATATAAATATATATATATATATATATATATATATATATTTTTTTTTTTATATCATGTTATATAAATTGTATATAATAAATTATAATATAATATTGATATATTTTACTTTGGAATCAAGCGTGGCCTTTTAAAAATAAATTAAACTCTTCTGTTGTACCATGACATCATTGTATTAAGGGAACAAATTAAAAAAACACATGCTAATCTATCTTAAACCATTATCATAGGACTTATCATGCATAGTTAGAAGCATTTTTATATAGACAACATTATTGTACAGTCAAAATTAAGTATTTGTGAATTTGTTGACATGTTAGTATAGTGGAATAGTGTAGATGAAACCTTTGGTATTTCAAAAGGTTTGTAGACCATTTATGAAGATATTTTTTCCAGTTGGTCCTCTAAAATGTATCAGCATTACAATAGCATAAACACAATAGGTTGTCCCCCAGAATTCATATATGATATTACTTCTTTTTGTTATCAACTATATCTATTTTGTTTTCTTCAAGGGCAATACAGAAATTATATATATATATATATATATATATATATATATATATATATATATATATATATATATATTATATATATATATATATATATATATATATATATATATATAGTATATTTATACTTGAAAATAAATTGAGATACTTGAAAAACTAATTTTTAACAATTGCTCACCCATATTAATACTGCTGTAGTAGTATTATATAGCCCTTGCATAGCACTAAGTGTGATATCAATCTCCAGACTTTTTACTTAAAACCTTTAATTTTAATTATTGATAGACTAAAAAATTTAATTTATCCATGTTTATTATGAGTAATTTAACCTATTTTACACATCAATATATAATCTACTGGACAGCGGTTGTGGTAATAATATTGTAGTTATTTTATGAACTATAGTTTAATTATGGTAAGAAATAAATGTGAGCTTATATAACATGCTTTAAAATTAAAAGTCCAGATTTTGCATATCACAAGAAAGTAAAATGCTTTAGTCTTCTAACAAAGTTTAAATTATACATGTAAAGATGATCAAAAGGGCACTTAACTGCCTATCTCAGTCACACCACAAACATTATCCTGCTGTAGTAAGCAGCTCGTTCAATACAAAGCCTTAGTCAATAAAATTCATAGTCAGATTACTCATTCACAGACTGTTATTTTATAGCTCATTTGCTGAAAATAAAAAATGCTAAAACTATATACCAATGAACACTACTATCACACAAAATAAAATAATTGAATTACTGATGTGATGGTTGAAAAATTAATTGGATACTAGATTCTAGAAAATATGTTTATGTTCTCCGCTATAAAAGTACAATGAGATTTTTTTTTATATTAAGAGCCCGGTGTTTCATGGAAAGTTAGCAAGTTTTACTTAAGCACATTTACAACAATATTTGACAATTGAATGTGTAAATTTATTTCAAGTACTTGTTATGCATGGGGCACCCCGACTTCATCGCACATGAGTAACGGCGCATGCATGTGCACGCATGCGCTCCAGACACAAGTGCTCCAGTGAAAAAGCGTGCCCTGGCATCTGCGTGCATCCCTCCCACTCAGTGCCCAACGTCAATGTGTCAAGGTATATACAGCTCTCCCCCTGTCTCCCTATATATTCTGTGACTGTGCCATATGCCAGCTGTTGCCCTGGTAGATATATGTATATGGCTCGTCTATATGTCTATCCTTGCCTATCTATCGCATGCCTCCCACTCAGTGCAATTGTCACAGTCACAGAATATATAGGGAGACATATGGATAGATAGGCAAGTATAGACATATAGAGAAGCCATATACAGTGGATATAAAAAGTCTACACACCCCTGTTAAAATGTCAGGTTTCTGTGCTGTAAAAAAATGAGACAAATATAAATAATTTCAGAACTTTTTCCACCTTTAATGTGTCCTATAAACTGTACAACTCAATTAAAAAACAAACTGAAATCTTTTAGGTGGAGGGAAGAAAAAAAAAAAAAAAAAAATAATGTGGTTGCATAAGTCTGCACACCCTCTTATAACTGGGGATGTAGCTATGTTCAGAATTAAGCAATCACATTCCAAATCATGTTAAATAGGAGTCAGCATACACCTGCCATCATTTAAAGTGCCTCTGATTAACCCCAAATAGAGTTCAGCTGCTCTAGTTGGTCTTTCCTGAAATTTTCTAAGTCGCATCCCACAGCAAAAGCCATGGTCCACAGAGAGCTTCGAAAGCATCAGAGGGATCTCATTGTTAAAAGGTATCAGTCAGAAGAAGGTTACAAAATAATTTCCAAGGCATTAGATATACCATGGAACACAGTGAAGACAGTCATCATCAAGTGGAGAAAATATGACACAACAGTGACATTACCAAGAACTGGAGCTCCCTCGAAAATTTATGAAAAGACAAGAAGAAAACTGGTCTGGGAAGCTACCAAGAGTTAAGATAGAGGGAATTATGAACAGTTCCAAATACCAGTCAAAATTGGCACAAAACCTTCAGGCTTCTGATAGAAAGCTGAGCATGAAGAGGAACTTCATCTTTCAGCATGACAATGACCCAAAGCATACATCCAAATCAACAAAGGAATGGCTTCACCAGAAGAAGATTGAAGTTTTGGAATGGCCCAGCCAGAGCCCAGACCTGATTTCGATTGAAAATCTGTGGGGTGATCTGAAGAGGGTTGTGCACAGGAGATGCCCTCGCAATCTGACAGATTTGTGATTTTGCAAAGAAGAGTGGGCAAATCTTGCCAAGTCATAATGTGCCATGCTGATAGACTCATACCCAAAAAGACTGAGTGCCGTAATCAAATCAAAATCAAAAGGTGCTTCAACAAAGTATTAGTTTAAGGGTGTGCATACTTATGCAACCATATTATTTTATTTTTATATTTTTTTTTCACTCTACCTAAAAGATTTCAGTTTGTTTTTCAATTCTTACACTTTATAGGTCACATTAAAGGTGGAAAAAGTTCTGAAATGATTTATCTTTGTCTCATTTTTTTACAGCACAGAAACCTGACATTTTAACAGGGGTGTGTAGACTTTTTATATCCACTGTACATATATCTACCAGGGCAACTGTTGGCACATGGCACAGTCACAGAATATATAGCGAGACAGAGGGAGAGCTGTATATACCTTGACACATTGACGTCGGGCACTGACTGGAAGGGATGCGCGCAGATGCCAGGGCATGCTTTTTCACAGGGGCGCTTTTGTCTGGAACGCATGCGTGTGTGCATATGCGTAGGGACGCATTATTTGCGCGTGATGAAGTCGTGCCACCATTGCATGGTGCTCCAAATGGACACTTGTTTGCCATACAATATTGCTCATTACATTGTATATATAGGTATGCTGCCTCTTTTTGTGAAACACAATTGATGCCATAATGTGTTAATTGGCACCAGCATTTCAATCTATGCACATATATTACTATTTTTTTCTTATGATATTAATTCTTCCTAGAGACAATCAAAACAATTCATTTCTAAATTTGTTTGGAATCTGAAATAAAATATTTTTATAACATATTCATTTATTTTGTATGCCTGTGCTTTTTTACTGTATTTATTGTATATATAGGATCTGGTTAAACTTAATACTGTACATAGAAACCCCCTCTGTCACCGCTCTTTCCCCAACACATGTCTTCCCAGTCATGCAGGAAACTGATATACCTGCTAGTCCAGGTGTCCTCAACTTTTCTTAATTATTGAGTCTTATTACATCTAATTTCCCAGCAAGCAATCAGGTAAGAGCCAACATACAAAAAGTTTTACATAACTGAAAATATATAAGTCAACATCACTGAAAATTATGTAATAAAGTAAATTTATACTTTTTACTCTTTTGTTTCTGCTACTGAAAGTACTGTAACTTCTGCATGATAGAGACAGAAAATAGTTATAACATTCTAGACATGCCTAAATTGGAGAGATTCCCTGGTGGTCCAGTGGTTGGGTTCAATTCCAGTCAGGGAACCAAGAGGTCAAACCACCCTAAAGCCAAGCAGGGTTGGGCCTGGTCAGTACTTGGTGGAAGACCACCTAGGAATACCAGGAGTTGTTTGCTATGGCCCACTGGAGAAGGAACTGGCAACCCACTCCAGTATCTCTGCTAAGTGGATCAGCATGACCATGGCCATAAATATGTGTCTGGTGTGTTATTGCCACAGAGAGTCAGACACGACTGAGCGGCACAAAAATAAAAAGAAGGAAACAGTGACACTGCTTTAAAGTCACAGCTGTAATCTGTCTCAAACACTTCTGTTAGAAAATATTAACTTGTCATTCTCGACTGCCTATTAGTCAGGTCTTCACATTTGGAAAATGTAAAAAAGCCATATGTTCATCTGAACCAAGCCACATTTTGCTTTAGAGTCATCTTAACATAATTAAGGAAGTTCTTACATTTATTATTTTAATTAACTTCCTGAATATATTAACTTCCTGCATCTAGGCCATCAGTGGGAAGGGGTGCAGTGTCAATGTTAATCTTAGCAAATTATCTACTGTCTTCTCCCTGCTACCTCTTCCATACCCCTTATACACATACAAACACTCTTGTAATCCAGCTCTGAGGAAGTGATATAACAAATAGGAAATAGATTCCTGCACTCATAAACAGAACATTCAATTTTATGGACCCCTTTCCAGGGCATGGATCCTGGTGCATTGAGCCACCATAGAGGACATGTCATCCCATTGGAAAGTTGGTAGGGGAATTATATTGCCACATGGGAAATGTTAGCAGATGGTGTGAATAGCCCCAAAACATAGTACCACCATGCTCCATATGGGCTTATGGCATATGTATACTATATGCAATTACCCATGTTATATTATTGTGTTCTGTGTTATGTTTAAACTGTAACTAAATGGTCATGAAACAGTTAAACAAAATAGTTTTACAATGAGACATTGTAGACAGACCGGAACCAGTGATTGTATTGTAATCTGTTTTGTCACATTGTTTGCCAGATAAGCTAATTACATTTCTGATGCGCTAGACAGCTAGAAACGACATGTGTGTATTGGAGGTTGGCCTATTGTTCACTTGTGCCAGATAGGATGCTAATGTTCAACCCCATGTGGTGTCAATCTCCTATGTTTGTCTGTCACTCCCTGTCATTTTTGTGTTGTATATACCTCCCCTGTGTATCTATCCCCTATAAATATTATTTGTCTTTTTAAAAAGAAATCAGTTGACTGCTGAGACATATATTTTATGTTCTCTTGTTTACTCCTGGTGGCTGAGATACTGATCCTATCTCCACCCTGCAAGTAACTTGTCCTGGTCCCTACCACAGGAAGGTTACTGAAACTCCTGGAAGTGCTGATCCCTGATGGAGAGACCCTTATCGATACAGAAGCCAGATATGAGGGTGCTGGTGCCGAGATTTCAAAGAACCCAACAGTCCTTGTGGGTAGTTAACCTGCAATCTGCAGAAGGTGGCCCAGGGCAGTAAAAGCCCCAACCCCTGGATTGAAGTGAGTACACCCCTCACATTTTTGTAAATATTTTATTATTTCTTTCATCGTGACAACACTGTAGAAATGACACTCTGCTACAATGTAAAGTAGTAAGTGTACAACCTGTATAACAGTGTAAATTTGCTGTCCCCTCAAAATAACTCAACACTCAGCCATGGAGTTCACCAGAGGCTCACAAGTTGCCACTGCAGTCCTCTTCCACTCCTCCATGATGTCATCACGGAGCTGGTGGATGTTAGAGACCTTGCACTCCCCCACCTTCTGTTTGAGGATGCCCCACAGATGCTCAATAGGGTTTAGGTTTGGAGATATGCTTGGCCAGTCCATCACCTTTACCTTCAGCTTCATTAGCAAGGCAGTGGTCATCTTGGAGGTGTGTTGGGGTTGTTATCATGTTGGAATACTGCCCTGCGGCCCAGTCTAGGAAGGGAGGGGATTATGCTCCGCTTAAGTATGTCACAGTACATATTGGCATTCATGGTTCCCTCAATGAACTTTAGCTCCCCAGTGCCGGCAGCACTCATTCAGGCCCAGACCACGACACTTCCACCACCAAAAGTATACATCATTTCAATAATCTCTAAATGACAAAAACACATAAGGCACAAAGAACACAAAAAAACACTGACATGAGATGAAACCCTCAGTTTGAACATAAACAGTGATGCAGAGAGAGTGGAGGCTGCATCTGACATCATCAGGTAAATCATTTAGTATAGAGGAAAGAGAAAGTATACCTTTAGTTCCAATGATAATATTGACCCAAAGATATATTCCAAAATAATTGTTAGAAAACGATTGAACAACAATGATCTCAATCTCAGATTGACTCATACCTATGATTTACATAAGGTAGATTTTCTCGATATATCTGTATGTAAAGACGAGAGTGGAAACATCACCACTGATCTATTCCGCAAACCTACAGCCACAAACAGCACTTTACACCGCTCAAGCTCACATTTTCCACCGACACTTAAATCAATTCCAGTGGGTGAATTTTTACGTATAAGAAGGAATTGTTCGAGCTTGGAGATATTCAAAAAGAGGGCAGGTGCGTGATTGACTCAAGAACAGAGGGTACAGTAATAATTCCATCAAAAAGAACTATCAACGAGCTCTACACACACCAAGAGAACAACTACTGTCCCCAAAGATAAGAACTAACAACAATGAAACTGTACGGTTCATTACCACATTCAGTGAGGATTGGGGAAAGGTGGAGGATATTCTTAATAAACACATTACCATTCTTAAAGCAGATCCCTAATTGTCAACTATAATTGGCAACAAGGTGGGGACAGGTTGGAGAAGATCAAGGAATATTTGTGACCAATTTGTTCGCAGTCACTACTGTAGAAAGAGAAAATTAAACTCACTACCTGATGGTACTATCGGATGTGGACATTGTACATTTTATCCCTACATGCACAGACAAGAAAAAGTTGTAGAACTGGAAGTATCATTTATTTAAAAGGCCTATACAATTGCAGTACATCTGCAGTAGTATATTGCCTTGAATGTCCATGTACCCTGAGGTATGTTGGGATCACTAGCAGAGATCTAAGGAAATGACTAGGCGAACATCTAGGGAACATATGCAACAGTACAAGTGATATAGGTAGAGGTAAGACTCTCAACTACGTGGCCCGACATTTTCAAGAAAAAACATGATTCCAAACCTATTCTGAAATGTTGGATTTTAGAAAAAATCAGTTTAGGAATCAGAAAAGGGAATTTAGAATTGGAACTATTAAGAGCTGAGAGCAAACGGATAGCTCTGTTAAATACTGTTGTTCCTGGAGGGTTAAATGAGAATAACAATTTCAGTGTATTCCTATAAATGTATTCAATGCTTCAGTATTTTTTTTGTACAGATGCCTTCATGATTTTTGAACCCAATGAGACTTTATCAGTCTTCACAACCAGTACCATTCTCGCTGTGGTAGTGTTATAAAATTTGTCTATGTTAATATTTAAATTATTTCATAGGATGGTCCCCTTTGTTTGAATTTTTTTTTTTATGTGATTCTGATGTGATCATCTTTCTAATCCTCAATCTAGAAAAGAAACCTATGCATTTCAGTTATATTTCTGTCTTAACGGTTAGCATTATATTTTTCAGATTGCTCTTATAATTCTATGTCTGTATAGACAGATGTGACTTATGACAATTGACGTTTCCCATGTTAAATATTAATTTTTATTATGATTAATATTGGTTATGATTCAACATATAAATTGAATATTATTTGCGGACTTACTTATCACCACTAGATGGCATTACCATTTCTTGCATTTGTCATTAACATCCAATCATTTTTTGGAAATTACTTGTATGATTATTATGTATTATTATTACTGTCTTACAACATTAAGTATTTTGGTGATTTTCCATAGTCACTCGTATTTATAGTCTATGAGAATCTTCAAGTGTTCATTACTGGATATAATGTCAAAGGTGATAATTTTGGCTTATTTCAGGGACACTTTGCCCTCACAAGCAAAAACACTTCCGAAAGACCTACTCCCATCTCCTATCGCTTTCACTCCTCCTTCTGCTGGCAGCTGGAGATATATCTCTTAATCCAGGCCCCTCACTCATTTCCACCCGCTGTCAGCCACGCACTGCTACCAGGATTGCAAATACCCCAAAAACCCACAACTTAATATCTTCTGCCACAAACCATCCTATTTGCCCTTTTCCTGTGCACTCTGGAATGCACAATCTATCTGCAATAAACTCACTTTCATCCATGACCTATTCACTTCGAACTCCCTCAATCTACTGGCTCTCAAAGAAACCTGGCTCTCTCCTTCAGACACTGCCTCCCCTGCTGCACTCTCCCATGGTGGTTTTCAATTCAGTCACACACCTCGACCTGGGATCCGACATGGTGGTGGTGTTGGCATATTACTTTCCTCTCTGTGAACATTTCCCTCCATACCCACTATTCCTTCCCTCCAATTTTCATTGTTTGAAGTTCACACATTCCGCCTTTTCTCACCTATCTCATTACATGTTGCTGTGATCTACCGCCCTCCCGGACCAGCCTCTCAATTTCTTGATCACTTTGCTGCCTGGCTCCCTAACTTTCTTTCCTCCAATGTTCCTTCACGTGTTCTTGACGACTTCAACATTGCCTTTGACACTGCCATCTCCCCTACTGCTGCTAAACTACTTTTACTCATCTCTTCCCTCAGCCTCTCACAATTGACAGATCCCCCAACTCACCATGATGGACACACCCTAGACCTTATTTTCACCCATCTGTGCACAACCTATAACCTCGCCATCTGCACACTACCTCTATCTGACCACCACCTTCTATCCTGCAGCCTCACTACATCTTTCCCTCACTGCCCTTCTTCTATCCCGATCACCATTACCCACAGAAACCTTCAAGCACTTGACCCACAACACCTTTCCACTGTGTTACAACCCCTCCTCAGTATCCTCACAGATCTCACTTTTCCTGACATTGCCAACTCACAGTACAACATGACTCTTATTTCCACCCTTGACACTCTGGCCCCCATAACCACAAGCAAACGCCCTCGCTCTCATCCACAACCATGGCAGGCTACACAAAAACAATACATCCAGAAGTGCTCCCAAATTGCTGAACGACTATGGAGAAAATCTCGCACTCCAGCAGATTTCCTTCATTACAAATTTATGTTGTGCTCCTACCTCTGCCCTCAACCTTGCCAAACAGCACTATTTTAAATGTGTAATATCTACACTGTCCTCAAACCACAAACGTTTGTTTGCTACGTTCAACACTCTCCTTCCCCCACCACCACTTCCCGTCCCTTCCTGTCTCACAGCTGAAGACTTTGCCATCTATTTTAAGCATAAAATTGAAAACATTCGTAGCAAACTCTCCTCTCAACATTGACCACACACTCCATGCTCTCAGCTAACTGATAACAATCAGCCTTCCTAAACCCATTGCCATTATGCATTCATGTGACCGTGTAACAGAGGATGAAGTACCCAGCCTACTATCAACCTCTTGCCTTACTACCTGTCCTCTAGATCCTATTCCATCATGGCTTATTCCTCCCCTCTCTACCACACTTACCCCTGCTCTCACACATCTTTTCAACCTTTCCTTAACCACTGGCACATTTCCATCATCTCTAAAACATGCCATAATTACACCCATTCTTAAATAACCCATATCTGACACTGATTCTGCAACTAACTACCACCCTATCTCTCTACTTCCCCTGGCTTCCAAACTGTTTGAGCAGCTTGTGTACAATCACCTTACCCAACTTATCTCCAACTCCCTTCTTGACACCTTCCAATCCGGCTTCCGACCCCAACACTCCACTGAGACAGCTTTCACAAAAGTCACTAAGGACTTGCTCACTGCCAAGTCAAAGGCTCACTTTTCTATTCTACTTCTCCTGACTCTCGCTGCCTTTGATACAGCTGATCACCTTCTACTAATCCAAATTCTCCACTCCATTGGAATCAGAGATACTGCTCTCTCATGGTTCACACCATCCTACAAGAACGAACATTTAGTATCTCAATCTCGGGCACCTCTTCTTCTGCTCACCCTCTGTCTGTTGGAGTAGCCCAAGGTTCAGTCCTAGGCCCCCTCCTATTCTCCATCTATACATCCTGACTTGGCACCCTAATAAAATCTTTTGAACTTCAGTATCATCTCTATGCAGATGACACTCAAATCTACCTCTTAGCACATGATCTATCCCCTCTCTTCTAGCACGTCTTTTCACTGCCTCTCAAGCATATCCTCCTAGATGTCTGCCCACCATCTCAAACTCAACTTGTCTAAGACTGAACTCTTAATCTTCCCACGATCTACTATAGCGTCAATTCCTCACATCTCTCTCACTGTCAACAACGCCATCATCACTCCCACCTCCCAAGCCTGTTGTCTTGGAGTTCTATTGGACCCTGCCCTCTCTTTCATTCCTCACATACAGTCACTAACAAAATATTGTCTTTTCAATTTAAAAAAACATTTCCAAAATACGTCACTACCTTACACAAGACAAAACTAAGATTCAAATAAATTCCCTCATCATATCCCATCTTATCTACTGCAACTCACTTCTGGCTGGCCGACCCACCACCCATCTATCCACCCTTCAATCCATATTGAATCCCTCTGCTAGTCTCATCTAATGTACTAATCACTCCGTGTCTGCAGCACCTCTCTCTCAATCACTCCACTGGCTTCCTGTAGCCTCCAGAATAAAACTTAAAATCATGACCCTAACTTACAAAGCCCTCAACAATGCTGCACCCCCTTATATTTCTGCTCTCATCTCCAAATGTCTCCACCCGCCCTTCTTCTTTCCTCCTCTCTGATCACCTCTTCCCACTCACTCCTTCAGGACTTTTCTCGTGCTGCCCCTATTCTCTGCAACTCATTGCCTTGCTCCACCAGATTATCCTCCTGCTTCAAATCCTTCAAAACTTCACTAAAACACACCTGTTTAATGAAGCCTATAACCTGCCTCCTTAACATGCACACTGCATTTCTCACCCTCCTATACCATACCCAAAACCTTAAGATTGTAAGTCTGCGAGTTTTCAGTCTTGCAATGTGCTTTGGGGAATGCACTGTGGACACCGGATTCTAAGCTCAAAGACAGGGCTCTCTATCATTTGTAATGTATTAATATTGTTTTGCCTTGATCACAACTTATGTATAGTACTACGGAATATGTTGGCGCATCACAAATAAAGGATAATAATAATAATAATAATAATAATAATAATACAAAGTTCCTCCCTCTCCTCGTCTTCTCTTGAGTTTCTTCTCTTTTTGGTGATATTCTCTACAGGGTGCTGAAAAATCACTAGATAATGTTGTATAGGGGGTCAATCCTTCTTTTGGATCCTCCACAAACGTCTAAGATGAGTAATAGTATCCTAGGCTTGTGTCTAGATGAAGATAGTCCTAGGAAGGTCTTCTGCTTCTTCATAGAGTGCTAGTAAATATGTATACAATGCATTGTGCATACACAGTACATTGCTTATTCACTCCATTGGACTTTTCCACATTGTGTAGTGTTACACCAAGAAATTAAAATGTATTTAAAGGTATAATTAAGTTTCCTTGTTTACATTTTTTTCTAATGCATGCTGCTTATTATCAAAAACACAAATTACATTGTGTCATTCTATATCCACAAAAAGAAATTATATGGGTATATTTACAGTTTGGCCAACAAGTTTATTAATTTCAGGATAACAACGACGAGATTAAAAAATGGAATATTAAAAATACTTTAAAAACAATGGAGAGAAGAAAAAACTCCTCTGAGAGATAGTGATATACTTCACTTATAAACAGTGTATAGAGATGTAATACTTTCTCTTTTCTCCTTGAGGAGAATTTATGATCTTCCACTAAAGGTAACTCAGTACCAAGAATATACAACGTCTGTTATATACACCTTTCAATAGGAAATTTATTTTGTACAGACATTTCTGTGATGGAATTATAAAGAATAGTATGGTAAACAGATAGGCACTATTTAGGAGATCAATAGGTAGTCATATGATATATGAGATTGAATATATATGGAGATATCACATTCTAAATTCAGGACATCTCTTCCTCACCTATTTGTTTGTGTAAAGTCTTTACACTTCTATTAATATATAGGTGGAATAGACCTATATAGGCGTATACACGCACGCGTGCGTCATCACGCACGACGTTGTCCACGCAAACCAGGAAGTAACAACCATGCAGCATTAGCGTTCTGAGCAAGCAGCATGGCACTGGTCAGATAACTCAGATACCATAGAGTATGGTTTTCTTGGAAGAATCTAAGACTAATCTTTAGGCCTCTAGAAACAATAGGAAGTCAGCACAAGTGATGTGACTCATGATTGAATATCCTCATATCGAATTAGAGGACCAATAAAGAAATTATAGCCCACAATAGGGTCTATTCCACCTATATATTAATAGAAGTGTAAAGACTTTACACAAACAAATAGGTGGGGAAGAGATGTCCTGAATTTAGAATGTGATATCTCCATATATATTCAATTTCGTAACTCATATGACCACCTATTGATCTCCTAAATAGTGCCTATCTGTTTACCATACTATTCTTTATAATTCCATCACAGAAATGTCTGTACAAAATAAATTTCCTATTGAAAGGTGTATATAACAGACGTTGTATATTCTTGGTACTGAGTTACCTTTAGTGGAAGATCATAAATTCTCCTCAAGGAGAAAAGAGAAAGTATTACATCTCTATACACTGTTTATAAGTGAAGTATATCACTATCTCTCAGAGGAGTTTTTTCTTCTCTCCATTGTTTTTAAAGTATTTTTAATATTCCATTTTTTAATCTCGTCGTTGTTATCCTGAAATTAATAAACTTGTTGGCCAAACTGTAAATATACCCATATAATTTATTTTTGTGGATTAATTAGTGGAAAACACTACAAGGGATTTACCTCCCTAGGACTTAATATAATCATTCTATATCCATACAGATTTATTTTATTTAAAAATAAAATGTGTTTCCCACACCCCCAGAGCTGCTTACATAGGCACAGTGTACCTACAAATAGAAACACTTTATTTGGGTACAGTTTTTAAACCTATACTAACTGTCAATCCAAGAGCAGCACAGTGCAGAGATCCACAGATCATTGTCTGGGCTTCCTTGTGCAGGGGATTACACGTCCCATGACGCTGTGCTGCACAAACTGCCACCACAGACTGAAACAATGTATTAGCTGCCTGTGATTGGCCAAAACAAATCATTAATTTTATCCTAAGTAAGTTTAATAATGTTTATTTTGTATTTATTTTTATGCAAAAATATGTTGTCATATACTGCAGATTCTCCTCTGTGTAATCATAACAAACGACCTTTAAGTGGGATTTAATTTGGATTTTATATCAGTTATATTCATAAAATAGTCCATAATGTCAAAGTGGAAAACAAAAGCTACATATTTTTAAAAATGACTTTCAAAGAGCTGAAAACCCTTGAATGAATAAGTATTGAAACTCTCGAATAAGCTATTATGAAAACAATTGCTTTTAGAAGTCACATCATTAGTTACATGGAGTGTCATATGATTAAAGGCCCAGAGTTAGTTGGAAACATATCTAAACAAACTGCATCATAAAGGAACTATCAAAATAAGTCTGAAATAATGAGATCAAGTTCTGGAGAAGAAACAGCCAAGGTTGTATTTTAAAAAAAGTAACACACTTTGAACATCATAAAGAGCACCATTAAATCCCATTTTTTTAAAATGTAAAAAAAATATGGCAGAACCATCACTCTGCCCAGAGAATGCTGTCCAGGGCATTAGTCACAGAAGCGACCAAGATGCCATTGGTAACTCTAAATGAGCATCAAAGAACAAAAGCTGAGATAGGAGGAACCATCCATGGGGCGACTATAACCTGTTGGACTTTATGGAAGACTGATGAGGAAAAAAAGCCACTGCTGAAAAAAAAACATATGAAATCACATTTAGAGTTTACTAAAAAAATATGGTAGACAAAATAAACGAGGAATAAGATTCTTTGGTCCAATTACACCAAAATGTAACTTTTGGGTGCAAGGCCAACACTACTCCACTCTGGGGATACCATCTCCACTCTGATGTGTTTGGTGGGGATACTTTTTATTTACAAGGACTGTGCAACTGAAGGCAACATGTATTGAGCCAAATACAGGGTGATTCTACATGCCAGCATGTTAAAGACTGCAAGACTTTGATGGAAGTTCACCTTCAAGCATGGCACTGAACCTAAACACACAACCAAAACTACAATTTAGTTTTTTAAATCAATGAAACTGCCTATTGTAGAATGACCCAGTACAAGCGCTGACCTCTATCTGATTCATTATCTCTGGCAAGACTGGAAGATTGCTGCTCATCAGCCATCTAACATGACAGAAACTGAGCAAATTTGCCAAGAAAAACTTGCAGGATAGAGATAAGCCCAAATGGCTGAAAGTTGACCCAGTAGAGCTACAAGTGTAATTACAGCAAATGATAGTTCTGTCAAGTACTAACTCAAAATGTGAACACAGATGCAACCAACAAATCTTTATTTTTTTGTTTTTTGTATGTCATATAAAAATCCCATATATAGACATTCACACATCACGTCATGATAACAATACAACACTGTAATACACACATTAGTTTTAAAATCCGTCTTTATTATTCAGTATCATTAGCTTAGTGAATGGGTAGTCCATCATCACAACAGTAATTCTGATTTAATGATCCGTAGTATATTTAGCCCCATGATCTTACACAAATGTAATCCCTGTTAAAATATTTGAATCCAGTTCCCAGACCAGTAGATGGCAGTATGACTCTGTATAATGTTGTGACCTACTAAAGCGCCTAATGTTAAAGTAAAAAGTGCAATCTAGATGGATGAAACTTTTATTAACTCTCTAAAATTCAAATACAAACACAGAGATACCTGCTTTCTACACTGAACTAGATGTGTGGAATTCATTCTGTTCATACACACTTTAACTTTGATATGTTTCTAAATATATATTATAAATTAAAATTCAATAACACTCTTGCACTAAAATCTTCTTTTCGTCAAGTGTTTTCCAAGCATACCACAGAGATATAGAGCAGTTTTGATACATATCATGTTAAAGCAATACATTATTAAAATAGAAAACAAAAATAAAACAAGGCCAAGAATACAAATGTATGCTCTGTAAACTTCCACCAGACTCATACACCCAATGCTCATCAGCACTGTAAATCTATTAAGCCTCTGCCACTTTGTATATCTAAATTTTGTTGTCCCTTTTCTGACACTGAAACAGCGTATTATTAACTTTTTTTTTTTATTATTAACTTTTATTTGTAAAGCGCCAAAATATTCCGTAGTGCAATACAGGGGATAAAAAACAAGGAAAAATACAGCATTAACAACCTTCCAAAAAATGGAGTACCCTGTTTTGAGCTTATAATCTTTGCAGAAAGTGCTTTTTCCCAAAGCATCCTAGAAGACATGAAACTCGCCACTTACAATCTAAAGGGAATGGAAGGGACAGAAACCGGGGAAAGATTAAACAGATAAGAAATAACAAGGGTCAGAAGGAAAGTGAAAGTCAGAAAGGTTTTTCGTTTAGTGGGAGAGAGAAGGAACAGAGGTGAGGGCTCTAGCATTTAATATGTTGTCTGCCCCCAGTTGTGAGATAATATATGCAAGTATGAAAGTCAGGTGTACCATTTTTAGAACTAGTTATTATTATCTTTATTTATATCGCGCCAACATATTCCGTGATTCTGAGTGTAACATTGGGTGAGCAGAAAGAGGATGTGGTGGTGAGTTGGTATATTTAAAAAGAGAGGATGGAGACAATGGGGAAGTATAGAGATATAGGTGTATATAGCTATATGTGATATTTAGTCTTCATTAAATGACCAGTGTGGTTAGATTGTTTATACGTGCTCTTTTGAATAACAAAATATAATAGGCAAAATGTTCTTAGAATGTAAAAAATACAAATAAATAAATATTTAGCGATTGTTATATCTAATTATTGTTTTCTGCAAAGATCAATTTTGTTTTCTAGCCTGCTGCTCTCTGTTCCTTTCTCAGGTGATTATGTCCTTATCAACTAAAAGCTTACTGTTACTCAAAGTTCTAACTTATAGGCACCACCTTCCCATTGTGTAGATCAAAACTTATTTTCAAAGTCTCCTCCCACCTCAGGAAGTTGATCACCAAAAATCAAAGTTGAAGATGCCACAGAGCAGCATAATTTCATATAAAAGGTAATATACTACTGTCTGTATTATTTTTACTTACACTTTAAAATAGGTTGCATATATTCATATATTTTACTCCACAGGGCTTAGAAAGTATATGTTAATCTATTCAATAAATTACATTAAACAGGTTATAGTTTGAGATTGTCCTAAAAAGGAGGGTTAGCGCATGAATATACCTTATATATAGCCTTATTAAATTGTGATTCAGTCAATTGAATAGGGCTCTATATAAGCACACAGCATATTTATTTACAGAAGTTTTTAGTTAGTGAACTTCTATCCAAAAGCAAGGTCTTCACTAACTAAAAACTTCTGTAAAAAAATATGCTATGTGCTTAAATAGAGCCCTATTCAAGTGGCCAAATCGCAATTTAATAAGGCTGATAGACTCTTAGGCCCTCATTCAATTGTGATTTGGCCAATTGAATAGGGCTCTAAATAAGCACATAGCATATTTTTTTTAAAGAAGTTTTTATTTAGTGAAAACCTTGCTTTTGGATAGATGTTTACTAACTAAAAACTTCTTTAAAAAATGTTATGTGCTTATTTTTACCCCTATTCAATTTGCCAAATTGCAATTGAATTTAGGGCCTTACTATATTCCATGCAAATGGAACATATTTTTTAGTTTCAAAATTACTGTAATTTTCAATAGTGATTTTTGTATACAAAATGTGTCAAGTTTGTGCATGCAATAGTAATAATTCATCATCATCATAATAGCAATTATATAGGGCCTCATTCTATTAGCGGCCGCAGCCGTTGCGGGGCCGCAAGGACCGGCCGCAAGCTATTCTGCTATTCTATTCCCTTACGGCCGGAGGCTCCGGCAGGCTTGCGGCCGGTGCCTTGCTATCTCTTGCGGCCGCTCGCGCCAGAGGAAAGCCTTTGATCTAAAACGGCCGCAAGAGTTTTGCAATTCAATTGCTCCGGGAAACCTCTCTGCAAGGCTAAAAACGAGCCGCTGCTTACTTGCAGGAAAGAGGTCTCGCTAGCACCAATTAAGCACATAAAATAGCTCAAATAAAGCCATCCTGCACTTTGAGAAGACTATAAAGGGATTTTAGGTGTTAGAAAAAATAGCACATAATTATCCTATACTCAAATCCGTAAAATATTTTATTTTTAATATCCGTAAAATATCCATGTAAAAAGTCCAGTGTGCTTGGAGCACCTCAGACATGCCCACGCCGCAGCCGGAAAATAAACAGTTAATTTGAACTTGGGTTTGGGCTGATGTGCAAGCTTGAGAGTGGGTTCCTTTTAATCCTCATGTCCCCCAATATGATCCCTAGCATTTACAGAGCTGTACAGTGCAGGCTTGAATTTATTTTTGAGTTTTTATATTTCACAGCTTACGGCCGGTTCCAAGATATGCTAGGGATCATATTGGGGGACATGAGGATTAAAAGGAACCCACTCTCAAGCTTGTACATCTGCCCAAACCCGAGTTCAAATTAACTGTTTATTTGCCGGCTGCGGCGGGGGTGTGTCTGAGGTGCTCCAAGCACTCTGGACTTTTTACATGGATATTTTACGGATATTAAAAATTAAATATTTTACGGATTTGAGTACAGGATAATTATGTGCTATTTTTTCTAACACCTAAAATCCCTTTATAGTCTTCTCAAAGTGCAGGATGGCTTTATTTGAGCTATTTTATGTGCTTAATTGGTGCTAGCGAGACCTTTTTCCTGCAAGTAACTGCGGCTCGTTTTTAGCCTTGCAGAGAGGTTTCCCGGAGCAATTGAATTGCAAATCTCTTGCGGCCGTTTTAGATCAAAGGCTTTCCTCCGGCGCGATCGGCCGCAAGAGATAGCAAGGCACCGGCCGCAAGCCTGCCGGAGCCTACGGCCGTAAGGGAATAGAATAGCAGAATAGCTTGCAGCCGGTCCTTGCGGCCCCGCAACGGCTGCGGCCGATAATAGAATGAGGCCCATAGTGTTTATAAAGTGTGCTTGTTAATCCTACTAAAGATACTGTGGTTATACAAAGTATTGTTTAAACATAAACAACCTTATTAAATTGTGATTTGGCCAATTGAATAGGGCTCTATATAAGCACAGAGCATATTTTTTTTACAGAAGTTTTAGTTAGTGAAGACCTTGCTTTTGAATAGAAGTTCACTCTAAAAACTTCTGTAAAAGATTATGCTCTGTGCTTATATAGAGCCCTATTTAATTGGCCGAGTCACAATTTAATAAGGCTGGTCATATCCAACAAGGAGTGAGTTCCACAGGACTGGACCTGCATGATTTGGGGGAATGAAGGTCAGAAGAGAAAGAGATGGAGGAAGAAAAGGCTTTGTATTGTTAGTGAACTTGTGATACATTTAGTTGTGGTGCACGGGACATGTAAGTTTTAGAAGGAAATGCTTAGTTAATATAGTGAAGGGAATTTGGGTTAATGTTTTAACTGCAATGTATCACCAACACTCCACATAAAAAAGGAATTGATTAGTGAATACTGAAATGGCTACAATGTTTAAAAAACAAACCTTTTAGGAAAGTGGGTCATTTTATGTGTATGGTGTGGTGATCATGTTGCAACCCAGAATATGGAAGCACAATGGGGATCATTTTAAAAATTGGTTTATATTAGGCATCTTAAGTATAAGACAATGAAAACTTATGAAAGGCATCCAAGGGGTTGTTACTGTGTCTTGCTTTAAAGTGTAAGGTTGGGGATTGGAAACCAATTTTATGTGTTGAGGGCAAAGAGGTAGCATTGAAGTGGATGCTGTATATTCCTTAAAGGAAATTCTACTTTGAGACTAGACCCTTTTAGTTCATTCACAGACTAATCAAAAGAGGAGAAAAAGCTGACTGTATAAAATAAATGTGTAGGTAATGAGGGGGTTATGAGAAATGTGTGGTATATGGTGTCAAAAGTGGTAGAGAGGTCTGTCAGTATGAAAAATGTGTAATGACCTTGGTCTTTAGCTTTCTGAAGGCTATTGATTCCTTTTGTCAGGAAGGAATGAGCAAAGAGAAAGTCAGATTGTAAAGTGTCAATGGAGACTTCAAAAAATATAACCACTATTGTACAGTAGTAATATGTGTATTTTTTCATGAAATATTTACTATAGAAATACAGTTCACAGTTTTCACATTACAAAACATTTAAAAAATAAATAAATAGCCATTATTTATGTACCTGGTTATAGTAAATCATTTATTAAACATGTGTTATAACAAAACCTCTACAGTATATGACTTTCTTAGAATCTTACCTCTATCCTTGGTGAATTTGTCATATGTGGTATCAGGTAACAAAGGTAACAATGGGTAAAAATCCACCAGTAAATTGATTATAAGTCCTTTCTTATTCCAATGTATTTTGTACAGTATTATATTTCTCCATATTCGCGTTTAATGAGAGCTGCCGACGCAACCAACTGTTGCAGCTTATTTTCTTCTTAGCTCTTCTGGACTTTTCTATAGATGTTTCTCAAGCAGAAAGGCGATGGAAAAGAAGATGTACACATTTTTAATAATAACAGCAAGGAAATTAGTTAAAAAGGTTACTTGCACAGTGTGCTAATATAATTAAACTCGCAGCGTTTTGGTTAAGAACGGTCCAGGACCAGTCCACGTCAGCAGTAGTTTTCCCTTTAATGTCCCTTATGTTTGAGTTGATAGTATTTTCACATTCTATTATTAGAAAAGCCTTCTGTAGGTGAAAGTTTTTTAATTTTTTTTACACTAAATCTTTTTTAGTATAAGGCAAGTGTTGTGGTTTGTATATACACATGACATCAATTGACAGATGAATTTCAAAAAGGTGAGTACATATGTTACATTGCAAGTGCAGAGTGGCTGGAGTGGATGTGTTGTAAGGAATTTATTATATTTTTAAATACTATTCTCAAATGGCAAGGGATTCATAATGGGCTGTTTTTAGAGCTTGAGTGTCTCTTTATGGTTGTTTGGGACAGTTAGCAAATTAAAGTAACTTGCAATTTAGTCAAAGAAAGTAAATTGTGAAAACCTAAGGTATGCAGAAGCTAACTTGATACTTTAACACAGACAAAATAAAAATGTGAGCAGTTCAGAATTTTAAAACATCACATAACAATTAAACAGTTAAAGAGACAAAGATGCACCTTTTTATCTAATCTTTAAATTATGCTGTAAATTAAAATAACTTAGGATATTGGCTTGTAACGTTTGTAATCAGAGGCGAAGCTACTGCTGGTTCAGTACATTCAAAGTACTGGGGTTCACAAGAGTGTAGCTATGAGTAGTGAACTGAAATAAATGGGGAATCTTAGGTTGTTAGGGGCGAGTGTCAGATAATAATGTTTATAGGAGGTATAATCACCCTAGGGGTAATCTGATCACCTAAATATTTGTAAGTTTCAAGCCCCCCCACAATTGTTTTTCACTGAGGTCCTCCATTCATTAGCTCAGGGGTGTAGGAACTGGGGGCGGGGACAAATCTCCACCAGATTAAATGAATAGGGGACACAACAAATAGCAAAATACATAATCAAGCATTGCCAGATGATTATATATATATTTTTAATTATATTGGGGGGAGGGGGCAATACACTGAGAATTTAAACAAGAGAACTCAATAAAACATTTTTGGAGGGGCACTGCAGCAATGGGGCCCCTAGGTAGATCTGCCCCTGCTTTCTGCCCTCGGAGTAGAGTTGATTTATCCCCCCAGATGTTTTTGGGCTCCTACGCCCATGCATTAATTAGCCCCACCTCTGCATGTAATGCTGATTTCAGTTCATGAATACAGTTCGGTAAATGTATAAAATCTAGCAGCTTTTAAATATATTCATGGGTCTTAGGATATTATATGATTGTGTTTTCATGTGTTAATAACTACAGCATTGTCCTAGGTTACAGTGTCATGATCTCCATTATCATAGCTTGAAATAATTTGACCAGCATTATTACATCTTCCTAAATAAAATGTATGAACCATTAATTAAAGAACCACTGGGGTCTTTTTATATATGCAATTGTAAATGAATAAACTTGATAAAAAGGAAAATATATTTAGAAAGCAAAATAAATAAATAAATAAATATATTTGAAATCCATGAATGCAGTTGGCCTATAATATCATATAACCATCTCACCTTCCATGCTCTCCTCCCCTCTTTTATGCTCCCATGAGCTACTTTCATTCCTCCATTCACTATCATCTCCCCCTTCTAAAGCTCATAAGCAGAAACACTTCTGCAAGTCCAAATCCCACCTCCTCTCCCTCTCTTTCTTTCTTCTGCTGGCTTCTTGGGACATACCTCCTAACAAAGGCCCCTCGCCTCCCACTCACAGATTATACTATCTGACCACTAGGGGCAGATAACATATTACATACTCATTTACCAAATTACTTTCTCGGATGCTTTCCTTTTCCTTCTATATGAAAAAGCATTCTAACTTTGCATACCCTCCTACCTAATGAAACTTCACTTTCTTCCTGACCCTTGCTATTTCTTATCTGCCTCTTCCATACCCTTTAGATTGTAAGTAGAGAGTTTTCAATCTTGTAGAGTGCTTTGGAAAAAAACACTTTCTACAAAGATTCTAAGCTCAAAACAGGGCCCTCCATTTTTTGCAGTTTGTTAAAATTATATTTTTCCTTTTCCTTTTCCCCTGTATAGGGCTACGGAATATGTTGGCGCATTACAAATAAAAGTAATAATAATAATAATAATAATAATAAGTGTTATAATTATTCATTGTAACCTCTATATCTATTATTAATCCATAGGTGTGGGATGGACAGATACTGCATTAACTAAAATTGGAATAATTCATTCCAAGCCCTGGATAAATAAATAACAATTTAACCAGAAGTTTACCTTTACTGAAGAGCGATGATGGTAGAACTTAAGATTATTATTTAGAAGGGGAGTCACCTTCCATTAAAACATCAGGTAACTCCAATTCTGATCAATGTCTTTTTTTCCCTTGCCCGACGATACATCAGCACTCGATTTAGCAAAGAACTTGTCCAATGTTGTATGTTTCTATCTTTTTTTTTTTTTACATTTTGTGACTAATATTGGATTTTTGAATGAATATAGAAGCATTTATTGCCAACAAATGTGACTAATTTTGAATTTGATGAATATAGGGGCTGAGGAATCCAGAGGTTCCAATGTAGTTCTTGTATGTATCCTTACTGTTCAACTCTGTAAGTGGAATCTTACTTATTTTCATAAAATATATAAAATATATGCATGTTCTAGTGGATTATTTCGAAGTTCTGTGCTTACAGGAACTAACCACATAAAGTCTAATCATTAAAGGGTCATGGAAAGCAATCACTTTTTCTTGCATTTAAAAGAGTATACTTTATACATTACCAAAGTTGTGGTTTGCCCGAAAAAAATTATTAAGTAAAACCTGTTTAAACTTCAGTAAAGCTAACAGGAAATGGACATTGCATACATACGTCTAAAAATGCAATTGTCAGACAAGTATGAGGTATACAGCTATCTTACTGCTCACTGGCTGACATGGAAAGGCAAGATAAGTTTTAAACAGTTGAATCATTGTTTTTTTCTGCTTTGAGAGCTTGATTTGTAAAAGAGAATGTAAAGTGGTACATTATCAAATACCCTCTTTCAGATACAACAAAGAAAAAAATAATTTTAGTGTCTCTTTAGCATTACATTATTTATTACAGTAATGATTTACTGCTGGTTTTTTTGGGCTTGCCATTTTATCTTCATGAGCAGTGTCTTTTCAAATATTTTGTGAAATGAAAATATATTTTATCTAACCTTAACAGGGAGAGAAAAAGAAAGAAAAAAAACTGAATGTGAGGGTGATGCATGTCTTAAATAAATATCTGTATTAGTATTGCTGTCTTTGATAGCTGAAAGATTACCAAATAATTTTCAATTTTCTGTTATCCTAGGTGAACAAAATTATTAGCATACACGTCTTAGCAGACTCTGCTTGTGCCACTTCAAAGCAGTAGTCTTTGATCAAAAATTGAATGAAGATTTAGCGAATGAAGATCTACCTCCAAGTTCCCTTCCATGAGAATTATTCTGCTAGGATCAGAAACAAGTGTTGACTCCTGTAAAGTAAAATTGAATATAATAGTTAAAATGAAAGACTGCATTTAATTTTATTAGTGACATTCAATATATATATATATATATATATATATATATATATCACATATTATAATTGTCCAACTACGATTCGTCGTCACACTGTGTTGCGTGGTGCGTACGACTCAGCGATGATGTCCGCAGGCACTCATCGCCTGGCGAGCCTCGCGCAGCGAGGCGAGCCGTTAAACCGTACCACTTTGCCGATTGTATGACTTTGCGATGAGCGCCGCAGGCGCTCATCGCCTGGCGAGCCTCGCGCAGCGAGGCGAGCCGTTAAACAGTAGCACTTTGGCAATGAGCGCCGCAGGCGCTCATTGCAGGCGAGCCTCGCGTAGCGAGGCGAGCCGTTAAACCGTAGCACTTTTTTACACAAGACGCAGGACTTAGAAAAAAAATATGAGATGAAAAAAATGACGAGATAAGCGGCGGAACCAAAACAATTAAAAAAACACTAAATACACACAAAAAAAATAAAAAAAACGGTCACTTACAGCATTGGGAACCAGGCAGGACGTCTGGGAGTGAGTTGGAACTCCAATTTACATCGATTTAGATGAGTTACAAAGATCGGAAATCGGCTAAGCGAGAAAAAAATGGCCGCCAAAAAAAATGAAAACGAGGCTATACTACTACGAACTGCGTAAAACACAGCCACAGGCGTATGTGCTCGAAAAACAACGAGACAAAGGATGCGCAATAACCGCACAATGAGTAAAAAAAGACAGTAGCGAGTACATTTTACGAAACGCAATTACAGATTTACGCATTAACACAGATTTGCGAATTTAGTTTAAAAAGAGTTTAACAAAAAAGTTATAAATGACAAAAAGCATGTTATTGTTAAAAAATGTGACTTACTCTAAGTTAATAGAGTCCGCAGTTACTCAGTGATAAATATGTATTGAAAAGTGTTAGTATTGTTAAAAAAAATGTTGAACCAATGTTTAATATACAAGTTGCATGTTACAAAGTTTCATGTTAGACTTTACAATATGTATGCATTAAAAAGTAAGACATTATTATATTGTTATTATATATATCGCAATTAAAAGACTGAAGAAAAAAAACTGTTGGTGAAATATAAGTTGAAAGTTAAAAAAATAAAAAGTAAAAAAAAATAATGTGTATTTATTTTAAGAAAAAAAAAAAGGGACAAATGTAGCTGAGTCGTTTTGTGTTGCAAACAAATTTCACAACATTTAATTTTTATTGACCGTCATTTTTTGACGGGCAAGTCGCTAGTATATATATATATATATATATATATATATATATATATATATACAGTGAATGAGTCAATAAGATGCTGGAAGGTTATCTGGAGCTATGCATTGCATCCAACAACTGCTGAAGAGTGCATGGTGGAGGATCCATACGGCGAACATGGTGATCCAGATGGTCCCACAGGTGTTTGATGGGGTTGAAGTCCAGGGAATTTGGAGGCCAGGGAAGTACTTGGAAGTACTCCTCCAACCACTCTCGGACAATTCTGGCCATATACCACGTTTCCTTGTCTTGCTGGAATATCCCATCCACTCCAGGGAAGACAGTCAACATGTATTGCTGGACTTGATCTTCAAGGATGGATGGATAACCCAGTCGGTTGAGAGTGCCTCCCAGAGGTATGAGTGGACCCAGACAATGCCAAGAGAATATTCCCCAGACCATAATGCTGCCGCCACCAGCTTGTGTTCTTCCAATAATGGCTGAAGTGTTTTTGTTCTCCTACATTTCACGCCTGACATGCCATCATTCGTCCAGTTGTTGGAGCAGAAAACGTGACTCACCACAGAAGGCAACACTTTGCCAATCCGAAGAGGTCCAATTTCGGTACTGTCATGCAAATTAAAGCTGTTTCTGACTATGAACCTTCATCAGCATGGGTGCAGTGACCAGTCATTTGCTTCGGAGCCCCATACACAACAGGGTCATGTCACCTTATATACCCACCAAGCCAGCTCACGACAAGTGCCGTATTTCATTGGCTATGTGCTGCTGTAGTCAAAAGTAGGCGGTGGTTATAATAATGTGACTCAACCCTGTATTTTGTCTTACTATGGGGGGAACGAATACATATAATATTCAATCACATATACCTTTGTATGTTCATATGAATTGTGCATTTACTGAATGTATAATATTATATATCTATATATAATAATTTCATGACATCAGAACACTCTTGAGTCTGACATAAAACTAGTGGCTTATATGTCCTATAAAAAGTCTGCTATATGATATGATAATAATGTTTACCTTACCAATATGGCTAAAATAAGACAGAATATGCCACTGCTGGGAATATTATTACTATTATTTCATACAGTATGTGGAGACTTCAATGTAATCATGAAAGTTCCAGTGAGTGAATTAAATTACTTTTCATTTTTTATCACGGACAACATCCTAATCATTTCTCTGTAGGGAAAAAGGAACAATGAATTATTACTGGGGACATTTATCGACGCTGATGCTAGTTTTACTTTAGCAGAGAATTCTTCAACATCAAGTATTTCTATGAAATAATACAGCCAAATTGCTATATCATTTTACAGACAATGAAGAAGGTTATGGTGGGTCCAAAACAGTTACAAAAAACAAAATAAAAACCACCACCAACACATAAGCTGTAACATATACGGTAATTCCTAATCAGTACATATATATATATTTTAATAAAATAGGCAAAGACACAGCATAGAAACATGTAACTAGAGTTAAGTAAATTAATAAAAAAAGGATAGAATTTTACAGGGAATCGTGCATTTTCTATGTAGAAGAAATAGAATGAAATAATTGCAAAAATCATATTAAAATGAAAGGAAATGGATTTGTCAGATCAGATAATATTGTAAGAACATTTTGGTTTGACATAGATCAGGATACAGATCAGTCTGTAATATTAGGGTTGGGTGGTGATGAGATATAATATTTGAAAAAGTTAATTTACTATGAGAATAGTGGTGAAAATCTTGGTATTAGCATAATATGAGTAAAGTTCAAGGCACACAATATAAAATAATTGAGATAATGTAAGGGATCATTTCAAATAAAGACATTGTTTCATGTTAATAATAACCGGTCCTATATTAACATAATAGTTTTGTAACTTTAACTTTTGTGAAAGATGAATACCTCTACATTTATCTTGTGTTCTGATTTTTGGGGGATTCTGATCAGGTTTTCCACCTACTTTTCCCTATCAGCAAATTATCAGCCTTATTAAATTGCGATTTGGCCAATTGAACAGGGCTCTATATAAGCACAGAGCATGCTTTTTTACAGAAGTTTTAGTTAGTGAACTTCTATCCAAAAGCAAGGTCTTCACTAACTAAACACTTCTGTAAAAAAATATGCTCTGTGCTTATATAGAGCCCTATTCAATTGGCCAAATCGCAATTTAATAAGGCTGTTAATGTTTAAGTCTTGTCATTAGCTTTTGCATCTTTGTAGCAGGAATGCAATGGATTACAAAAGGCCATTACGTTGAATACAGAGCTATCTTTCTGCTCTTGTAGTTATAAAGGCAAAGGCAATGGTATGAATAGGAGTCAACTCGTGATAGCAAATAATTATTTCAATTTCTGAGTTTCAAATGTTAAGAATAGAAGTGGAAAATATAAATACTTATATTTGACTATAAATAATAGTAATACAAATGCCTCAGTTCAAGTCATTCTGATTCCTCTCATAAACAACTGTAAATATTAAATGGGGACTTTAAGTGTCAATTGTTTATTTTCTTTGTCTTCTTTCTCAATAATCCATATTGTTCCAAGTAATGATTGCTTTCTATTAGGAAAATGTCAATAATGTTAATTTATTTAACAAATATGTGATGTGTGAATGATGTGGAAATATTCACATAATGATGACTTAAGAAGCTAGTAATAAAAACTGAAGATTTATGAATTCTCTCCATCATTATTTGTACCACTACTCACTCTTCTCCACTCATTCTCCATCCTCTGTCTGTCTCTATTTTCTCCAAACCTATTATACAGATGCAACACATTTACAATTATAAATAAGAGAGAAAACATGAAACTATTCAAAGTTACACTGATTATATTTTAGATTGATCTATTTTATATATTGTTATTTCTAACTGTACCACGCAGAGAGATGGCTGTATGTTAAGAGCGATTATCTCTAGTATAAGAAGTAGTTGAATATCCCACTTCGTGTTTTTTACATATAATACAATGCAGCAAATCAAAACTAGAAAAAAAGTTATAAGGAAAAATACTGAAGGGTTAATTTCCATTATATTATTTTCAAAACAGCACAAACTTTTTCTGTTAACAGGCCAAGTTACCAAAATGCTTTCAAGAGACTTACCTTTGTTTTTTATAGCTCTTCTCACTTTGCCCCGTTATTAACCTTTTTAATTCACCACTTTAATTAAACTGTATTATTGACGTTATATACATTTTATTATACCTTTCTCAAAAGTAATAAAAACTCAATTTAGGTCAGCTAATTAATTGACCGGCTTTAATGGAAGGCTTTTGTCAATGATTCTGTCTTATATTCAACTTGCTAGCTGCATGCCAAAAATAAAATGTGCTGAGGCTATCATGATATATTGTATGTAAAGGTGTCCCTTTAAGCCTGAGGCACTAATGTAAGTTAGACACTATTGTAACAAGCACTCAGTGTCTAATTAAATGTATTTGTACTATAATATTTTATGACATAGTGTAATTATAAATTATCTGCAAGGGGCACTAGACATTGACATTATGTCCCGTTTACCCCAGTCCAACTTTAGGGCCTCATTAAATTCCAGCCTCGTAAATAAGAGGCTTCTACTTAAGCCCTACGTACTGCAAAGTTTCTCTAACTTACAATGCTATTAAATTAGCCCTGCTGCGAGCAACGTATGAGCTACGCAGCAGGCCCGTACGTATCTACACTGCGTAAATGTACATGAGGAGTGACAGCCTGCGAGATGATATCGCAGGCTCCCACTCCTCATCAAGTGCTGCGGGGGTCCTAAAAGGGACCTCCGCGGCAGTCCCCCACATAAGCCCTGCCGTGGGGGGTACTCCAACCCCCCCCCTAGGCACCTAAAATGAACCCCCCCTCAATGCGGGGGTCCCTGTCGGGACCCCCGAAGTGTCCTCACATGAACACCTTGCTGCAGGGGTCCATAGGAACCCCCGCAGCCCCCACACATTAACCCCTTGCAGCGGGGGTCCCCGATCGGCACCGATCAGGCCCCCGCTGCATTTAAAACTTTTAAATTCCCCGCCGCGGCTCCTTAAAGGGACCGCGGCACACTATTACCCAATCCCGGCCGCGGCACTTAAAATTAACCCCCCTCTATGCTGGGTGTCCCCATATAAACCCCCTGCTGCGGGGGGCCCCGATCGGCACCGATCGTGACCCTGCTGCAATTCAATTTTAAATTTCCCGCCTCGCGGGTCCTCAAAGGACCGTAAAGGTCCTGAAAGGACTCGCACTAAAAATATTAACCCCAGGTAACTATAATTACCCCATTAACTCATGATGGTCAATCCAGACCACCATAAGGCTCTAATTAACCCATTAACTCATGGTGGTCAATCCAGACCACCATAAGGCTCTAATTAACCCATTAACTCATGGTGGTCAATCCAGACCACCATAAGGCTCTAATTAACCCATTAACTCATGGTGGTCAATCCAGACCACCATAAGGCTCTAATTAACCCATTAACTCATGGTGGTCAATCCAGACCACCATAAGGCTCTAATTAACCCATTAACTCATGGTGGTCAATCCAGACCACCATAAGGCTCTAATTAACCCATTAACTCATGGTGGTCAATCCAGACCACCATAAGGCTCTAATTAACCCATTAACTCATGGTGGTCAATCCAGACCACCATAAGGCTCTAATTAACCCATTAACTCATGGTGGTCAATCCAGACCACCATAAGGCTCTAATTAACCCATTAACTCATGGTGGTCAATACAGACCACCATAAGGCTCTAATTAACCCATTAACTCATGGTGGTCAATCCAGACCACCATAAGGCTCTAATTAACCCATTAACTCATGGTGGTCAATACAGACCACCATAAGGCTCTAATTAACCCCATCAGTCCCATAAGGGTATATTATTACCATTATGGGCCTGTTACAACCCAACATTAACCACATAAGTGCCATGATGGTCCTCAAGGACCATCATGACACTAACTACAAACACTACACTATAACCCCCAATAAACCATTTAATCTAAACTAACCCCCCTCTACACTAATCTATTAACACTTACACTACCTACCTACACTACCTACCCCCTAATAAACCTTCCCACCACTCTAATTACAAAAAATAAAAAACCTACAGCACAGAAAACAAAAAACAATTACAACCCCACCCCCCACTACAGAAAACAAAAAAATACATTACAACCCCACCCCCCACTACAGAAAATAAAAAAATTACACACCTGAAAAGGAAAGACAGATAAACACAATACAATACATACATATAATACATTACATACATTACATACAATACATGACATTACATATAATATATTACATATAATATATTACATATAATACATTACATACATTACATACAATACATGACATTACATATAATATATTAAATATAATATATTACATATAATATATTACATATAATACATTACATACATTACATACAATACATGACATTACATACATTACATATAATATATTAAATATAATATATTACATATAATATATTACATATAATATATTACATATAGTCCTAATCAAATACCCCCTATCTATCTAACATACAATCTATTTAATTTAAAATAAATCCTAACTATATCAAATACATCCCCCTATCTATCTAATATACAAAAAATCCTAACTACATACACAGACCATTATTCTAAAGTAAAATAAAATAATTACAGTCCTAACTACATACACAGACCCTAATTCTAAGCTAAAATCAATAAATTAAGACCACTTACCTTTAAGATGTTGCTTCAGATCACTAACCTATGGGTCAAACAAAAAATAAAAATTAGTACAAAACATTAACATCAAATAAATAAACATTCTATACATTCTAAATATTCAACTCACCTTTACAGCATGTCCAGTCACTGTTTAGCTCTTCCGGCGCGGCCCTGTTAAAAAAAAAAACACAATACATGAATACATTAATACAATATATAAACAATAAATAAAATACACAAATAAACATCTAAATATACATTGAACTTACCTCCCCGCGATGTCCCCGGCCTTCTCTCCTTCAGCCCCGGCTGGGCCGCGGAACCATCCGCGCTCTAAAAAAAAAAAAAAAAAAAAACTAACGGAGGTCTGCACTGGCAGACCTCCCCGACGCTACTGAACCTCCCGGAGTCGTTTCCGGGAGGAAATTGGCATTGTCGGCTTGTGATTGGCTGAAAAGGCTGTCAGCCAATCAAAAGTCGTCAATGTAGGAGCCAATCAGGATGCGCAGATGTCTTCTACCAATCACTCCGTGGGGGTGTATCCCATAGTGATTGGCTGAAGGCATCTGAGCGTTGTGATTGGTTCCCAGAAAGATAGACAAGTGTTTAAGCCAATCAGGGTGGGATATTGGGGTGTATCCCATCCTGATTGGCTTACACATTGACGACTTTTGATTGGCTGAAATTGATAGACAGCTTTTTCAGCCAATCACAAGCCGCCAATGCCAATTTCCTCCCGGAAACGACTCCGGGAGGTTCAGTAGCGTCGGGGAGGTCTGCCAGTGCAGACCTCCGTTAGTTTTTTTTCTTTTTTTTTTTTAGAGCGCGAATGGTTCCGCGGCCCAGCCGGGGCTGAAGGAGAGAAGGCCGGGGACATCGCGGGTAGGTAAGTGAAATGTATATTTAGATGTTTATTTGTGTATTTTATTTATTGTTTATATATTGTATTCATGTATTCATGTATTGTGTTTTTTTTTTAACAGGGCCGCGCCGGAAGAGCTAAACAGTGACTGGACATGCTGTAAAGGTGAGTTGAATATTTAGAATGTATAGAATGTTTATTTATTTGATGTTAATGTTTTGTACTAATTTTTATTTTTTGTTTGACCCATAGGTTAGTGATCTGAAGCAACATCTTAAAGGTAAGTGGTCTTAATTTATTGATTTTAGCTTAGAATTAGGGTCTGTGTATGTAGTTAGGACTGTAATTATTTTATTTTACTTTAGAATAATGGTCTGTGTATGTAGTTAGGAATTTTTGTATATTAGATAGATAGGGGGATGTATTTGATATAGTTAGGATTTATTTTAAATTAAATAGATTGTATGTTAGATAGATAGGGGGTATTTGATTAGGACTATATGTAATATATTATATGTAATATATTATATGTAATATATTATATTTAATATATTATATGTAATGTATGTAATGTCATGTATTGTATGTAATGTATGTAATGTATTATATGTAATATATTATATGTAATATATTATATTTAATATATTATATGTAATGTATGTAATGTCATGTATTGTATGTAATGTATGTAATGTATTATATGTAATATATTATATGTAATATATTATATTTAATATATTATATGTAATGTCATGTATTGTATGTAATGTATGTAATGTATTATATGTATGTATTGTATTGTGTTTATCTGTCTTTCCTTTTCAGGTGTGTAATTTTTTTATTTTCTGTAGTGGGGGGTGGGGTTGTAATGTATTTTTTTGTTTTCTGTAGTGGGGGGTGGGGTTGTAATTGTTTTTTGTTTTCTGTACTGTAGGTTTTTTTGTTTTTTGTACTGTAGGTTTTTTGTTTTCTGTGCTGTAGGTTTTTTATTTTTTGTAATTAGAGTGGTGGGAAGGTTTATTAGGGGGTAGGTAGTGTAGGTAGGTAGTGTAAGTGTTAATAGATTAGTGTAGAGGGGGGTTAGTTTAGATTAAATGGTTTATTGGGGGTTATAGTGTAGTGTTTGTAGTTAGTGTCATAATGGTCCTTGAGGACCATCATGGCACTTATGTGGTTAATGTTGGGTTGTAACAGGCCCATAATGGTAATAATATACCCTTATGGGACTGATGGGGTTAATTAGAGCCTTATGGTGGTCTGGATTGACCACCATGAGTTAATGGGTTAAATAGAGCCTTATGGTGGTCTGGATTGACCATCATGAGTTAATGGGTTAATTTAGGCCTTATGGTGGTCTGTATAGACCACCATGAGTTAATGGGTTAATTAGAGCCTTATGGTGGTCTGGATTGACCACCATGAGTTAATGGGTTAAATAGAGCCTTATGGTGGTCTGGATTGACCACCATGAGTTAATGGGTTAAATAGAGCCTTATGGTGGTCTGGATTGACCACCATGAGTTAATGGGTTAAATAGAGCCTTATGGTGGTCTGGATTGACCATCATGAGTTAATGGGTTAATTTAGGCCTTATGGTGGTCTGTATAGACCACCATGAGTTAATGGGTTAATTAGAGCCTTATGGTGGTCTGGATTGACCACCATGAGTTAATGGGTTAAATAGAGCCTTATGGTGGTCTGGATTGACCACCATGAGTTAATGGGTTCAATAGAGCCTTATGGTGGTCTGTATAGACCACCATGAGTTAATGGGTTAATTAGAGCCTTATGGTGGTCTGGATTGACCACCATGAGTTAATGGGTTAAATAGAGCCTTATGGTGGTCTGGATTGACCACCATGAGTTAATGGGTTAATTTAGGCCTTATGGTGGTCTGTATAGACCACCATGAGTTAATGGGTTAATTAGAGCCTTATGGTGGTCTGGATTGACCACCATGAGTTAATGGGTTAATTAGAGCCTTATGGTGGTCTGGATTGACCACCATGAGTTAATGGGGTAATTTAGGCCTTATGGTGGTCTGTATAGACCACCATGAGTTAATGGGTTAATTAGAGCCTTATGGTGGTCTGGATTGACCACCATGAGTTAATGGGTTAATTAGAGCCTTATGGTGGTCTGGATTGACCACCATGAGTTAATGGGGTAATTATAGTTGCCTGGGGTTAATATTTTTAGTGCGAGTCCTTTCAGGACCTTTACGGTCCTTTGAGGACCCGCGAGGCGGGAAATTTAAAATTGAATTGCAGCAGGGTCACGATCGGTGCCGATCGGGGCCCCCCGCTGCAGGGGGTTTATGTGGGGACACTTCGGGGGTCCCGATGGGGACCCCCAGCATAGAGGGGGGTTAATTTTAAGTGCCGCGGCCGGGATTGGGTAATAGTGTGCCGCGGTCCCTTTAAGGAGCCGCGGCGGGGAATTTAAAAGTTTTAAATGCAGCGGGGGGCCTGATCTATGCAGATCGGGGCCCCCCCCTGCAATGGGTTTATGTGGGGACACTTCGGGGGTCCCGATGGGGACCCCCAGCATAGAGGGGGGTTAATTTTAAGTGCCGCGGCCGGGATTGGGTAATAGTGTGCCGCGGTCCCTTTAAGGAGCCGCGGCGGGGAATTTAAAAGTTTTAAATGCAGCGGGGGCCTGATCTATGCAGATCGGGGACCCCCGCTGCAAGGGGTTAATGTGGGGGTGCTGCAGGGGTCCCGATAGAGACCCCTGCAGCATGGGGATGTGTATAGGGTGCAGGGGGGAGCCTTACACTGCTGTCTCGGGCTGTTCCGAGGCAGCACGTAGAGGCTTTCGGATCCCTTGCGTGGACTTTTTGTCCACGTAGGGATTCTTACGATATGCGAGACTCGTGCATAGATTTAAGGCTACGTAGCTCTCTCGGAGCCTATTCTCGGCCATTTTCTCGCAGTCATATCGTAAAGCAGGCTGCGAGAGATTCGGTTCTCGCAAACAGCAGGAAAACTGCCTTTTGCGAGCACCGAGAGAACTACGAGGGAGAATTTAATAGGGCCCTTAATTCATATTATAGACTGACGGAAAATTATTTTAAATTGTGGTATTTTCATCACCCAATCTTTTCTTTCAATATCAAATAAGAAATGCCTTCACTTAACAAAATGTAACAGTGTATGCCTGTGTAAACCAGCAATGCAGGTATTTAAAAAGTGATTGGTGTAGATGTACATGTAAAATACTTGCAGCCTTATTAAATTGCGATTCGGCAAATGTAATAGGGCTCTATTTAAGCACATAGCATTTTTTTTTACAGAAGTTTTTAGCTAGTGAAGACCTTGCTTTTGGATAGACCCTACCTGCTTAGGGCCCTACATTCAGTTTGTCCAAACGTTGACAGGCTATATTATGTGGATTAGGTATAGTATGTAAATTATATAAATGTTTGGCTCCTATTTTTTTATTTGTGAAAATGAGTGATTTTGTTTTTTATAATGCAAATATGTAGAATAATTGTAACAGTTACACAGTAAAGCAGAACTTAAACAACTATAGTCCCTTACTAGCAATTCCCAGATGGGTAGTACACACTCAACCATAATACATTTTCAGGAACCTATATGCCCTTGACTTTTTGTCCACCCTATTATCAAATTTGTAAGTGGGAGATAAACATAATGAGGAATGTTTAGAGTTGATCAAAAATTAACTTAGATAATGTAATTTGTAGCTATTGTTTTCATAATCCTTGAAACCTTCCCACAAGAATCTGCATAAATAATCTGCAATAATAAAAAAGTGGAAAACATGGGATTCAAACCAATGACTTAGCAATGGAAAAAAACTCAGAGACCTGGATTTACCATTAGGAAGAAACAATTACCTAGGGGTTCCTACCTGCAAAGATTGCAAATTTAAAAACGTAATAAATCAGAATAAGAACATACATTGTGTTTTAATCATAGCTCCTTGCAAAAAGTGCTCCTCCTCGGGGGTGGTTTTAAAAAAAAAATCTGCTCTATGATTGGCTGAACTGCACTACTGATGAAGTCACTTTGTCTCTTCCTTACAAAACATGCTGGGAGCTATAGTTTCACTTACACACAAAACTCTCCACAATTCTACATGCATGGCTCTGAGGATACTGTCACTGTCTCACTTGTCAAATCTTACTTCTAGAGAGTTCCTAGAAGTGAGATTTGCCAAGTAAGACAGTGACAGAAAATTAAGTAGAAATATATGGCATTGCAAGACACAGAGCAGTGCTCTTTCTGAAAAGCTGAACTGAACAGTAAAGTCTGTGAATGGTGAATGTGATGGAACCAAAGTGAGCAGGACCGGCCAGTACGGAATATCACCAGTTAGGCTAAAGTTACATTCAGAGGAATAGGATTTCAGCAGTAGCGGTGCTACAACTGGTACACTGGGGGCTTTCTGTGTGTGTGTGTGAGGGGGCAGTGCAGTTCAAAAATAAATACATATTTTTTTCTATTATAGATTTTCTTTTTCTGTACTGTAGTGAGGGGACTGAACATTTGCCCCCTCTACCCTCTCTAGCCCTCTCAGCTGTAAACAGACTCCCCTCCGCTGGGGAGCAAACACACACATAAAATGCCTGCACATCACTCAACCTCTGTCGCCAGAGGCAGGCAATAGGCAAATGGCTAACTATGCCACTATTTTTTTTGATTGCTATATAACAACTTGTTTATATTAATACATGTTTGTATGTATATATATATATATATATATATACATATATGTGTGTGTGTGCTGGGCTGCCATGAAGTCTGGAAGCAGACTAGACTGATGTCACTGGCCCTATTCCATGACATCATTAGCTCCAAACCCACTGTCTACACAGAGGTAAAAGCTCAATTGTAACATTATTGCAGCTGCCCCATAGACCCTGCCATGTAACAGTGCATGAGCCATTATAACCCTTTACTGAGCATACTCAGTGTTAATCAGAACTTAAACTGCCCAGACTTTCTTTTAGTTCAGAATACAGGAAGAGCTGACCACGCCCCCTGACAAACATAAGCATAAGGAGATATCCAGCTCTGCTTGAGGAGAAAACACACAGTTTAAAAGCTAAGCAAAATGTTAAAACATTTACATTTTTATTTATTTCAAATGGAATACTGTCTTTTAATAGCTTATTCCCAGCAAACATAAGTACTTTACTTTTAAATACACTACAGCAGTTATTTAATAGAATATATATTTCTGCTGGGCAGAGCAATCATACTTACCCTCCTCGAACAAGCATTGTCAGACTATGAATTCTCTCTTTGGCCAGTGGAAGTAGGCACACTATAGTCAAAGAACCCCACTACATTTCAATGCCATTAGCACCCATAATAATTTGTGCCAGTATTTTTTTATGTATTTTAACCAGAGAGTGTTCAGTGACTAATAGTGTGATAACTTTATCTATTCTATACAGTTAAGCTTATTCGTGAGTTTTATTGAATTAAAAAAGCAATCTATTGTAGTTAAGTTCCTTTAGTAATGTTTGGTTATTTTTAGTTTTTTCTCTTTACATGTAATTGCTTATAGATTAAGCCCATGCTAACTGTTGGTCTTTAGCTTTGGTATTAGTTAGAGTCCTGTGTCTATTTTGCATCCAGAAAAGTAACTGAAATGGTATAGACTGAATAATAAAAAAGTTACTTGTGCCAGATGTATATTGATTTATTTTAAATGCAAGATTTGGAGGCATTACAAAAAAAATATGCAAACTCTGCATTTTTTTTGAAAAACTGATAAAAGTTAGAAATGCCATAGAAACTGGAGCACAATTATCAGTCAGCTAATGCTTAAAATATGTATTCTAATTGGCGCCTTCTGTTAACCCAGCGCTGGCTGTTGCATTTTGCCAATTTATTGTGTGATCCTTATTGAAAATAAATGTAGGTTAGCTTGTTATCAGCTGTATATGTTCTAAAAATAATAAAAGTCAGGAGGCTGTAAAATAAATGAATATTTCCAATTTAATGGTTTACATACTACATGAATGTGAATGCAAGAAAATAGTAGTTGTCGCTGCCAGTTATTGGCAGCATGTCAAGCCATTAGGACAGTATGTGAAATGAGTAAATATGAGCTTTTTTTTGTTACTTGTGTTTTCAGGTGAAGGAAGATGATCGTTAGTGCTGAACGAGTAAATAATAACAAGATAACATCACAAAGAATTGCAGTAATGTAAAACAATTTCAGCATGTTATATACTTTTATAAATAGCATTACATATAATTCAATTGAATTTTTATAGTGTAGATTGGTGTCCTCATCTTAAAGTGACATGGAAAACAACATGCATGCATTTAAAAGAACATATAGTCAAACAGAGCATACATTTAAAGGGAACAGTATAGAACAATTATGGAAAACATCAACCAGTCACAACAAGCCACATCCTTAGATAAACATAGGATGATCCAATCCCCACAGTCCATACCGTGGGCCACATGGGAAGCTGTCCGTCAAATGATGTCATCCTCCCTGATCACCCCCTACTGGCCATGAGACTACCTGATTGATCACCTAATCCCTTCTTTGTTGCCTTCAAATGGGGTCATCAGTAAGACAAATGTTGGGATACACAATGTCTGACTGTGTACATATCCTTCTAGCTAAGCCTAAACATGTAGCTGTTCCTTTAATTGAATGGGCAAAGCCCCTCTTCCCCTGCTCCCCAAATTGCTAGTACTAGGACCTAGCGCCCCCTCTCTGTGTGTCCCACACAGCATACATAAGGGGAATATTACATAGTAATATAGAAAAGATTGAACAACATTAATCCCTAGCCATCATGGTTGCAATAGTCCCAATGTCCATGTGGCTATGACACAATACTTTATAATAGGGAAAATGACACTGTAAAATACAAAATCACACAGTTTTAACCATTGTCAGCCTGAGGCCCATAATATTTTGACAGCTCCACATTTTATACTACACTTCCGTGTATACCATACCACTATCTAGTCTTATGACTATCTTTTTCCAATGTAGAAAGTACAGCAGTGAAACAGAAAAAATGTATACTTTCCTAATAAGGTATAAATCGAATCCTATCATACATTAAAACATCAAGTTTTAAATATTCAAAAAGATTTGTTTGTCTAAAAATAAGTGCTGCATAGAGTAAAACATATTTTATTCTGTGAGCAATAGCAGAACCTGCTTCTGGAGAAAAAACTCAGATTAGCAAGTGTAGCAGAAATAAACAATTTACTCACAGAGCTCTATAACTCTGTAAGTGAAGTGCTCCAACAAAGTCTAATTAGAATTAGCCAAGGAAGATACTGACCTTGCTGCACTCTGCTCATCTTGGAGATAAAATGATGACTAGCAAGCAGGACACATTTATTAGATGTTTAGATGTATAGAAAATTTTAACCATCAAGGGTATAACGTGGCATTATCTTCCCGAATATTGTTCTTTTAATTGATAAACATTTGGTATGATACCATCTGAATGGCCAAAAAGACTTTCATATAGTGCACTCTTCTTAAATGAGAAATAAAACCAAAATCGTAGAATAAAACTTAAATGACCTTACTATTCAGTCTCTCCCCTACTGGAGGAGCGCTCTAATCACATCACTTCCTCTTACTCGCATGGACTAGAATAGTAGATGTATTGATTTTTTTATATTTCAACATTTCTGGATTGCGAGTCCGATCACAAATCAGACTTCTAAACACTAATGATTTATGTTTAAACTCCATGTTTTATTGACTTCATGCTGACGCTCATTTACTATTGGCTGTGTCTAAGCAGCAACTTAAGGGTTTGGCTCTGTCTAAGCAGTAAGTTACAGGCCTTGCTTAATTGATCATGATCAGGCCCTACATATGGAAGCATGATTTATAAGTTTGGCTTTCTCTTACTGTTCTTCAGTTGTGGTTTGGTTTCCAGCACAATAACTGTCACATTGAAATACACATTTATATTTTCAACACTTGCAGAACATGACTCTTTTCCCATACAGGGTGTTTTTTTGTTTTCTTTTTCAGGTATTCAAGTGGTGGAAAGAATGAAACTGTAACTTTATAACAGAGGAATTTGAGTCTGTGACTGCAAATGCACTACTGAGCCAATAGCTGATTTTTAATCACACTTTATATTTATGCCTGGCCTCTGATTGGGCAAGCTATTAAACTTTGTTTGTTCTGAGGTGTGCTTCTTTCACTTTTGTTTTTCTGCATGCAAATCCCATAGGATTCCACTGGGAAACAGTAGAAACTGAACTCTAAAAAACAGCTAAAGTGCCTGATCAAGGAAAGAACCGATCAATACATAATTTGAAATATAAGTAAAACATACATACTGCAAAGTACATGGTCTTAGTGATGTGTTTTTCTTGTTTGTATTTGGCCCATCAGCTTGCTGGTTTATAATCCAGCCCACCACACCAAATAAGTTGAACGGCTCTGTTCTAAGTGATAGAGGGTAGCCTAGATGTAGGCCCCTTGCTCACTGTGCCCAAGGAGATCAGAAGCTTATTACCCTGATGAAAGCCAATTATGACTGAAATGTAAGTCGGGCACAAGTGAGCACAAATTCAGAGGCTGCAGTCTGATAGCGCACAATCCTAAGGGGCACAGTATTACGTTGTGTTTGTTTTTAGATGTGCATTCTCACTTTTTTCTGTTTGTTTGACCTTAAAAATCAATAAAATGAATAAAAAAAAACACTTTTGAAATGGAAATGATCTGTCACTGATATAGTTGTCATAGGGCCTCATTCAATTGCTATTTGGCCAATTGAATAGGGCTCTATATAAGTACATAGCACATTTTTTACAGAAGTTTTTAGTTAGTGAAGTCCTTGCTTTTGGATAGAATTTCACTAACTAAAAACTTCTGTAAAAAAATATGCTATGTGCTTATATAGAGCCCTATTCAATTGGCCAAATCGCAATTGAATGAGGCCCCATGAATGTGAGTATACTAATTCAAAATGCAATCAGTGTGACCATTTGTCAGGGAAATTTAACCCAGATACTATTTTTCCAATGTATTGATGCCAACCCTGCTAAAAGCTTAAAAAGGGTTTGCATCACACTCTTTAACTAATGAGAGACACGGAGATTGGTGGGATTAATGGTTTTCTACTAATCTCTCATATTTTCTGACTTATTCTTGCTCCATTCACTTAATCTACAGACAATCTTAAGGAACTCATTGGCCAATCTCCCCATCATCATTATTTATGCCGCTGCGTTTGGGTGGACTTCAAAGGCTATTCAAGCAAACTCATAATTCCAATCGATATGTTAAATGTTGATGAATTTGAAAAAGGTAAACAACTTTTCCACATGACAATTCACATGTCAATATTCAGTCTAATGGTGCAAAGCAGTTTAATGTTAATTTCAGCTAGTATTTTGTAAATAGAAGAACAGAGCCAACAACCAGCTGGACCAGCCATGAAGGAAATCCTGTTGGTTAGGCTAATGGTCCAAATGGATGAATAGGATGCTGACACTTGAATCTCCTAGAAGAATTCCACGAGGACTGACATTCTTCTCTAGATGGATGTAATAAAAAAAACAGTTCAGTTTCCTTCTATCGGACTACTATTTGTCCTGCCTCTAATTGCAATTTCCCGACACTTGACTCAGTTAACTAGTTTGTTGTATCTTCGCCTTAGCTTCAATCTCCCTATGTGTCTCATGGCAGGGTCTTGACAAGCAGGGCTTGATCTAAAATGGTTTCTAGTGTCCAACCATCCAATCCCTTAAAGAAACAGTTCTCCCTCCCAAACATTAACCCTTAGGACAAAAGGGAAGGAGTGAAGAGTCCATGTGAGAATTGTGACAGGTCCTTTTTGATTACATAAGACTTTTTCTGACCCAGCAACCAACCAACTACAATTTGATGAGACTGTTTAAGACTATTGCCTTATTTATTTCTAATAACTGATTTAGTATTTAACTGTATAATTTGATTGGCTTAGGTTATATCATGTGTTTTATTTTGTCTTCCTGACCTAATGAAACACACCTTTATTGTTAAAATTTCCACTGAACTTTGAAAAGTTTATTTGTAATGGTGTATCAGTGATTTCAACTGCCTTGAATAATTTTGCCCAATATAAAGGCTGTGTGATGATGGCTGCAACTGGAAGTAAATCTTATTGCATGTTATAAATACATATATTTCAAGTGACTTACATACTCCCTAACCATATAGCATGAAAGTCTTAACTCTTAATGCAATATATATATATATATATAAATTCATACTGGAATAGGCAAGATAATTTAATTCATTTTTTGCTTTTGCCATTCTCATCTGAATCCCAATTGGTGTATTAATTGATACTCTCTACCATGTTATAATGGGATCTTTTTCACATCATCTTAGTGAGCTTGCCACACAACTTATCAATAAACCCTTGTAAAATATTGTCTTATCTCTAAAAGGTCTGTGCAGCTATTAATAATTTTATACAATATGATCAGAAGCAAATGTCCTTGGCTGTCACTCTTTCTGTATTATTCTGCTCCCCCCCCCAAAAAAAAAAAACATGTTTTCTTGAGCACACACAGCAGAATGAAACTGAACATTTTCTAGTTAAACTATACAAATTTAATTTAGTGGGTTGAACCCATGAGTAACAATGTCACACACTTGGCTGGAGAGCAGCTTTATTTGGTAACAGCTGAAGTCTCGTGAGGCTGTTTCCACTACTACTATCAGAGCTAAATTTAAACATTCCTGCATCCACAAACATGATGCATTCAAGTGATTATAAGAGTTTTCAATCTAACTGCAATTTTCATAGCTGTCATGGTATTAAATTGTTTTTTCAATAATTTTATGAAAGGACCAATGTACAATAAACTTAATTAAGCCTAGAAAAAAATCATGAGTGGCAGTTACATTTGTGGAGAGTTGTGGTTGCATCTATTCCCCTGTAAAGGGGAAATAGTGTGGTGTCAATTTCAAGCTGATACAGGTATTTAACAAAATCTGTTGACCCCTTCATATTCCCTAATTCCCCTTTCATCCTTCCACTTATATATGAATATACATACACCCATGATCCAGCTCTCAGGAAGTGATGTAACACAAAATGGATTCTTATATTCATAAGCAGAGTATTCAAAAATTAGTTTATTAATACTTCACGAACAACTGCCTTTTTTCTTGAACTACAGTGACCCTTTACTTTTTTGTGTAATATTTGAAGGACATATGTATACTTAGTTATGAATGGAAAAAGTTCAAAAAACTTCAATAGCATTCTGTAAAAATCCTATTATGAATATTTAGTTAATTGCAGCAATCACATCAGCATGATGTAAAAGGACCCTGCAGTTAATTGCAGAAGGAATAAATACACTTCATTAAATGTAATAAAATGTTTAACAACTTACTTTCCGGGTCATTTTTGCATATTAGTTGTATATTGCATTAATAATACATTTTAAACATGTAGCATTAACTATGTATGCGGCGCTATATGAATAGTACATTGTTGCCTGGAGCAGCTTACATTCTAGTTTTAGTGCTGGAGGCAAAGGCATAGGATTTGAACCACCCAAGTTCACAAGGAGATGTAATCCCAAACAATTAGGGCCAGACTCAACCACTTTTGTAGTATATTTATTACATAGTCCTTCTGTTTATCTACTTTATAATAAATTGATTAGACAAGTTCTTTTGAAAGTCAAATTGATTGGGCTTTTGTGTGCAGGTTTTACCAACATTTAATGGCAATAGTTAGTTGTTATAGATTATTATGGAATATAATATCATATATTAAATGTGGGGCACAAATGTCCCCCCTCCCCCTGCACATTTTTCTAAGATCAATTATGAATAACTACTAACCTTTCATGGCAGATATGCATTTAACTAACCTTAAAATATATAGTTTAATGGGTATGGTGGCATACAATAACTAACAGTGATATAAAGATATGAGCCTTTTTCCTTTATCCATTTTAAAAAAATGTTTGGAAAGCTAAAGGGAATTTAGGAGATAACTTTACTATTATCATTACTCTTTGTTTGTAAAATGTAAACATTCTCCATAGTATTATTTACACGTTTTACAAAAAATGTTAAATACATAAAAATAATGATGTCAATCACATATAATAGTTGTCAAACTGCGAGTTGTCATCACGCTTGCGAGCCTCGCGAAGTGAGGCGAGCCATTGATGCATAGAAGTCTTCCGAGCGCGGAGCACTTAGGCGATGAGCGCCAAAGGTGTTCATCGTCCGGGCAAGCAGTTGAGGCATTGAGCTCGGAGAAATTAGGTGATGAGCACCGAAGGCGCTCATTGTGAACAGTTGAGGCATTAAAACATTAAAACTTTGCCTGCAAGCATTAAGAAACAAGGACTTACTTAGGCTACAAGCCGTTGAGAAATGCGGGAGTTAGAAAAAAAAATTCTGACCCCGGAATCTCGCAGCAAAAAAAGAAAAACCTTGTAAAATACGACTTTAGTGGCCAAACCGAGGAAATCGAAAAACACAAAAAATAAATAAAAACACACTCACACACAGCACAGGGGGAATGCCAGGACTCCTGTGAGTAAGGTTGCATCTGAATTTAAGCCAAATTTAGCAAGTTTCACCACTCGAAAATCGCCTAAGCGAGAAAATAAATGGTGGACGAAAAAAATGAATATGAGGCTAAAAGGAGACCGAAGGCCAGGAACGTATGAGATACAAAATATGCCATTACGATGGACAGAAAATGCTCACAAGGCAAGTAAGACATCGAAAATCGCAGCTATTCTACAACATTGCTTTGCGCACACAGCCTATACATGCTGCACACTTGGCACATGGCTGACACTTTCTCCTCAGGTGATGACAGTCTGACTGGACATTTTCTGCTGCCAGAAAATCCAAAGAGATTGTTAGCTCTTCAGGATATTGATTGCTGGATATTACTTAGGTAAAGTATAATCATTTATTCATCAATTCATTATTAATAAAAAAAAATGCTAAATCTTATATTTTATATTGCTTTGCTCTTTCAAATACATTGATTAATTGATTAATTAATTATGCACATATTTCAATTTATTAATTACTAATAAAAAAAGGATATTTTCCACTGCACTAAAAAAGGTATATTTTACACTGCATTTATATATCTTTATTATGCTTAACTCTTTTTAATACATTTATTCAGTGATTAATTTATTGTTAATTAAAAAAAAATGTTTTTATATTTTAGACTTCACTACAAAAAAATATATATTTTACACTGCATTTCTATGTGTATTATGCTTAACTCTTTCTTATACATTTATTCATTTCTTATTAATGACAATTAATTTATTCATTACCTATTACAAAAAAAAATCAAATTTACACTGCACTACAAAAATATTTATATTTTACGATGCACTTATATATCGGTATTTTTGCTCATTGGCTGATAGGGATAGCACACTCAAAGCAGTTAAATAGTTAAAACAATTTATTATGCTTTGAAACCTGCAAAAAATGTCTTCTTTACACTGCACTACAAAAAATGTATATTTTAGTATGCACTTATATATCTGTCATTGCCTGACAGTAATAGGACTCTCAAAGCAGTTAAATATTTCAAGAACTTTATTATGCTCTGACACCTGCAAAAAATGTCTATTTACACTGCACTACAAACATTCTATATTTTACACTGTACTTATATATCTGTATGAATGCTTATTGCCTGACAGTGATAGGACCCTCAAAGCAGTTAAATATTTAAATTAGTTTATTATGCTCTGACACCTGCTACATTTCATATCCATGCTTAGGCCTTCACGTTTTGCATGTGTGCCAATTAAAAATCATTCTTTCAGTGATTAATTAATTAATTAATTGAATGCAACAATCCAGAGGAAATGAAAGTTCATATTGAAGAAAACCAAAGTCAGTGTGATTTATTAGATTAGATGATGGACGAATCTGTACAAAAAAACATTGTCTACTATGAGGTTCTGTAAACATTGAGAACAGTGGTTTGATTTTGAGTACGAAATTTGATGTCACTCTATTTAGAGGACCACTATTTCACTTAGGAAATTCTATAAAATGGCAAAAAACATAGAGAACAGTGGTTTTACTTCCAGGACGAACTTTTAGGTCACTGGGAGTCTGTTTAGAGGACCACTATTTCACATAGGAAGCTGTATGTGCCATTTTCAAGAACTACAAAAATTACAAAAAACAAGTGGAATTTATTTTTTACAATTTGTAAGAGTCAAAAATGCATTGACATCACTTAAGAAGCAAGGTTTGCAGTTATCTTTGAGACTGACTTATGCTGACCTTATTGCAGGGGGACGGGGTAGAGCGGTGGTTGGTACCAAATGCTAAAAGCTTCAACTATAAACAGTGTCTTGGAAGTGGCCTTTTGGCAGGATTCTCCCCACAAAACACTTACGTTGTATTTTCTGACATTTACAGTTTAAATGTTATTATATTAACTTACTGTTTGTAATATTACTATTGTATTTTACAAGGTGTGAAAAGTTGATTCATTGTATGTAATTAAGGTTTTATGTTAGTAGAAGGATGAACATTTCTTGGAAAACTTAAATGTATAATTAAATACTGAGTATTGATCCAGGGAGTAATACGATCACCAGTTACTGTAGTCAGGAAGGAATTTTTTCCCCCCTTTCACACAATTGGCTTATTTGTAATGTTTTTTTTTTTCTTTTTGCCTTCCCCTGGATTCAATATTCAAGATCAATGCATTTTTATAAAAATCTACTTTAAATGTTATTAAATTACGTTAATGTTTGGAATGTTAAAATTGTATTTTGTAAGGTTTGGAAAACATTTTTGTTGTATATAATTAAGGGTTCATGTCACTAGGAGGATGAATATTTCTTGCTACATTGAAATGTATAAATAAATAGAGAGTGTTGATCCAGGCACTAATCCGATCACCAGTTAATGGGGTCAGGAAGGAATTCGTTTTTTTTTCCCTTCTTTGATACAATTGGATACGTTTCACTGGGGTTTTTTCTGTTTCCCTTTCTCTGGATTCAATACCTATGTGGTTTAACAGCACTTTAAATACAAGTTGCAGGTTACAAAGCATTATATAATGGTTTACAATACTTATTCATACAAAGTTGACCAGTTGTGATATTACTCCTGCATAGTTAACAATTTACTAATGTTAATATTGTTAAAAACGTTTATCACTCATTGAACTACAAGGTGCATGTTAAAAAGCAATATGTAATGGTTTACAATACTGATTCATACAAACTTGACTTATTGTTATATTATTCATGCATAGCTGCCAATGAAAAAAATTATATTGTTAAAAAAGAATGGTTTACCAGTTGTTGAAATACAAGTTGCATGTTAAAAAAATAAACACTTTTACTATAATTACATAGTTACATAGTTACATAGGGCCTCATTCTATTATCGGCCGTATATCTTGCAACCGGCCGTAAGCTCAGAAATCTTTAAAGTCAAAAATAAATTCAAGACAGCACTGTAAAGCTCTGTAAATGCTAGGGATCATATTGGGGGACATGAGGATTAATAGTAACCCACTCTCAAGCTTGCACATCAGCCCAAATCCGAGTTTACATTAACTGTTTATTTTCCGGCCGCAGCGTGGCCGGGTCTGAGGTGCTCCAAGCCCTCGGGACTTTTTACATGGATATTTGACATATATAATTTTTTTTTTTTTTTACGGATTTGAGTATAGGGGAATGTTGTGCTATTTTTGCTAATACCTACAATCACTTTATAGTCTCCTCAGAGTGCAGGATGGCTTTATTTAGGCTTTATAATGTGCTTAATTGGTGCTAGCGGGACCTTTTTCCTGCAAGTAAGCTGCGGCTCGCTTTTAGCCTTGCAGAGAGGGTTCCCGGAGTAATAGAATAGCAACCAGGCTTTTCTTACGGCCGAAACTCTTGCGGCCGTTTTAGATCAAAGGCTTTCCTCCGGCGCGAGCGGCCGCAAGGGATAGCAAGGCGCCGGCCGCAAGCCTGCCGGAATCCCCAGCCTGAGGGGAATAGAATAGCCGAATAGCTTGCGGCCGGTCTTTGCGACCCCGCATCTCCTACGGCCGTTAATAGAATGAGGCCCATAGTATTTAAGGTTGAAAAAAAACTTTCAGTCCATCAAGTTTAACCTTTTAAGATCTCCTCTGATCTGCAATATGCGGATTAACTATTAATTCATTAGTTGTTAATTAATTATTAACCAATTTTTTTTTTTATTTTTTTTTTATTATTATTAATTAGTCCAGAGGAAGGAAAATAGAAAAAAAAAAAAAAAACACAAGCGAGACTTAGCCAATTGTCTCAAAGGGAAATGTAAAAAAAAAAATTTGGATCAATACTGTCTCTCTAATTATCCATGATAACCCTGAATTCCCTTTTTAATTAGAAATAAATCTAGTCCCCTTTTAAAGTTATCTATCAATTGTTGTACTTCTTTGTAGGTAACTAAAAGGTTAAGTGTCAGAGACTCATATTGTGTGGCAAACAGCAATTCCCAGCCTTACAATTTTATTGCCATCATTTTTGACAGGCAAGTCGCTAGTGTAGTTATATTATTGAATCGAGGGGAATTCAGGTCCCTGCTAAAAAAAAAGAAAGGAGTAGATCAAGGTTACAAATTCCACAGAATAGATGCAGCTTGATAATAACTGTGTTAAGGTCAGAGTAAAGGTAATCCTGAGCGGAGTGAGAAGATGACGGTCACGTGGACAAGAGGGGAGTTGCACATTGAGATACAGGACATAAAATGTGCTGAACAAGGTAGATTAGCCCGATAACACAACTGTGATGGATTGGAAAATATTAAAGAAGAAGTTAAAATAGTTAGTAATAATTGAATATGATGAGTTTTGAACGTGTGTGGCTAAAGCTTGTAATGCTAGTTGCAGCTGACATGCTGTGTGAAACTTAGGTCAACTCAGCTTGGGATCTCACTCGCAACCCTGGTTAGTTAGCAGTTCATGTTTCAAAGAATAAAATGTACATTTAGAAGAACATTTGGTAATAAAATGTGAGATAAATCAGTTATAGTGTTGTAGAGGTCTTTGTAAGGGTTAGAATCAGGACTTTAATAATTGAAACTATGGTAAGCCATTGAAGGAATCAGTAGCTTTTAAACTAATAAAACATTGTGAGTGAGATGCTGATAGATAATGATTCAGTCATCTGGATAAAGCCACTGGAGAAAACAGCCGTATGAGACAAACTGACACTTGCATTGCTGTGTATGTAGATAAAAGATATTAGTCGCTGTAAATGTAGATTTTTTTATGAGTCTTTATGTAACTAAAGAAAGCTAAGGAAAATCTAAAGCAAAGAATTACACAGAGCAAATTTATCGCAAGAAAAATCTTTCAGTCGGAGGTTGGAACAAATATGAAGTAATATATAGGTTTGACAACACAATGCATCATATTACCAATCGCATCTAGAGAAGGTCTGTGAGGTGTTAGAAAATTAATTGTGCCCAGACATTTATGTTGGCTTATTATACATTTTGAGTCATATGGTGAAGACATTTTTGTTAAATAGTAAATTGACACTAAAAGGGACATTAATGTAAAGCAGCACTACAAATGGTAATTACGCAGAAAACAAGTAATCTGTGAACTTAAATGTTATACAAGCATGTTTTCCCTAGCATTGGATGTTCTAGAGATCCAGAATCATAGCTTGCTTTCTGCTCTCAATTTTCATAGTGAATTCCAAAATATCTTTGTAAATATTCTAATTATCTGAACCGCGCAAGATTATTTTGTCAAATGAGCAGTGTATTGCATTTCCTGTAAATATAATTTTAAGCCAAGCATTATGGTGATATAGGTATTTATTCAATTGCAAGCCTGCATCTTATGTTATACAGACCCTAAGTCTGCGGGCTTGAAACTTACTACAGTTACAGAGCGATTCAGTTGAACAAGCATGCAATTTAAGGGCTGAATGTCGAAATCCTTAACCATGCAATCGTAAGTAGCATTTCAGAGTGTGTTCATGATCAATTAATTAAGGCCGTATCTTCCAATTTAGAAACAGCCAATAGTAAATAAGACCATCATCATGACGTCAGTAAAACATTGAGGTTAAATGTCCATCAATTATCGTTTAGAAGTCCGATATGCGATCAGACTCGTAAACCTGCAATGTAGAAAATAATAAAAATAATGAAGAAATGTTCTAGTCCATGTGGGTGGCCTGATATGTATTAACTCCTTGATTCCTGGAATCAATATAACACAAAAATAAAATGTGAAAAAAATCATTTTTGATTGCAGATTTGCGAGCTTGAGACTGTTAATTAATTCTAACAATAATTAATTCTGCAGTTAATTCTAACGTCTTTCATCAATTTCCCCATCTTAAAGTGCAGTATTGATTTTATTATTTGCATTTACCGTGCTACAATCAGGTGTTTAACCCCCTTGTGAGTCCTATCTGATACTTGTAGGATTTTTTTCTACATTTGCCATTTACAGGTGTGAAAACATTTGCTGGCTTGCGGAATTGTAACAATTGAATAGCGATTTGCGATTGTAACATTTACAGGCTTGAAAGATCAAAGGCTTAGATGGGTTGAGAGTTATGATTTTGACAACCGCATTAATTTTCAGCCTGTAGCCCGCAAATACTTTGCGGTTAGCTAAAAGATGCCAATTGTAAAGCAAATTAGTTTATAGGCTACATTACGGGCTTCAGTAACAAGCAATTGCTCAATTGAATTTAGGCCATAATGTTTAAATATACACTTGAAATGCATTTATTAACTTTTGGTAAAGCTGTGACATTATAAGTACCTGAGAATGTTTGTGTCAATAATAGCTTTAAATAGACATCAGCAAAACTTGTATTACTTCTCCTATTAAGAGAACATTATAATGCAACATCATGCCACAAAGACTGGGGCAGAGGGTCAAGTGGGTTCCTAAACTTTCTAAAGAGTTGTGTCTCATTTTATAATATAAACTTGCTTCAACCAGGGATATTTAATATTAATATTGATTATAATGTATCAACATTTTCCATAGACTATTATTACAATGTATTGAACAAACCTATTAAACATATAGATAATACTGTACATAAGATGTTGAGGTTTATGCTCAAAAAATCTTATAATTAAGAGGATATGATTGGGCAAGAAAGACAGGGGAGTGGGAGCTCTACCAATGGAGGTGATTTTCTATATGGAGTACAGACCAACTGGATTTGTGGTCTCAGTAGGGTGTATGCCATGTATATACTTTGGCCCTTATTCAATTGTGATTTGGCCAATTGAATAGGGCTCTAGATAAGCACAGAGCATATTTTTTTTAAAGAAGATTTTAGTTAGTGAAAACCTTGCTTTTGGAAACATGCTTACTAACTAAAAACGTCTTTAATGTCCTTTATGTGCTTATTTAGACCCCTATTCAATTGGCCAAATTGCAATTGAATGAGGGCCTAAATGTTTAGACCAGGTTTCACGGGATTCCTAGGGTTATCTAAACCTTGGTAGAATGTTCTTTACAATATTCAGGTCATGTGTAAAAAACTAAAAGTAAAGTGTGATAATTATGACATTACAGTATATTAGGCCACAATGTACTTGATGACAGACACATCATGCTATCATAATGTATTGGTCCCCTAAACAGGAGGAGTATATTGGTATTCCTTAAAATTTAATAACATGATTGTTATGCTTAAACAACAAAATAAAGCTTGAAAAAAATTACCGTACTTTATATACAGTTTTTTGAAAAGACAATTTTTTGGGAGGGTTTAAATCTATGGATGATAATTATAATTCACTAACCAATATCAGTTCTTGGGCTGCCACTCACAATGTAGGATATACAAACATTGTAGCAAAGGAAACTGCCTTTTGCTTAATGTCACTGGTTCTAATATAGTTGCAGGCATTGTCACTGGACTTTTAACTCAATTAAAAAACTGGAAATAGCAATTAATGCAATGATCCATTAAATTAACATCCAGGGCACCCTATATTTCTATGCAAATAATACACCGAATGCCATGTTGCTTTCCAAAATTATCTGTTTTTAATTGCTTCAAAAAACAAAACATAAAACTTGAATAAATATACTGTTAGTTCATGAAAAATATAACAATTTTGAAGTTTATAGTCTGAAGCTTAAACAACAAAACTTCAAATGCAAGAGATGTACTGCACTTTATGAAATCATCTGGGTATTTTCTTTTGTTTCCTACATTTCATTGTAATGCTATTATAATGTCCTCATGGCTCTGATATTTATACAGAGGACAGCAAATCTATTTCCTAAAAGTACATAATGTTATCATTGGAAACTGAGGGTGAGAAAATTGCGTATTGAACAAATACATTTAAAGCCATAAGTTGCTATGCAGCATGTTATTTCTAAATTCAAATTTAAATCGCTGGATTGTTTTAATCTGCAACTCAGTGATGACATAGACACAAATTAAAATGGAGAGAAAACTTGAAGGTCAAAGAGTTTTGATCATTTTGTATGTGTTCTAACAAGGACCAAGGGACGTCATATGTATTTTTTTTGCATACAGAGTAACTCTGGCTTCTTGTAAAATAGTGGGGATTCCAAATAGGGCATGCTATAATTTTTTTTTTATTTGACCTCTGCATAAGTACGTATATATATATAACCCATATATAACACCAACCCAAAAAATTATTTGATACCAGGTGTGGGATAAAACAGGGCACAGCTTTATTGATAAACATAAAACAACATAAAAGAACAGCGGTGATTGCTCAAAACTATCAGATAGTCCAAAACCAACTGAGGCCTGCAGGAAACCCGGGCCCAGGAGGACCCCGGGCCAACCGTGGTGTAAGACCACCCACCAAATAATACTTAGCATGTGCTCCAGCCAGAAGAGTTGCCAAAGGGCGGGAAAGCACTAGTTTTATTAAAGTGACAACTCCTCCCACCAGAAAAAAAACATCAATGACGTCCTAGCACTAGCCTGGTCAAAAGCCCCCTCCACCATGCTGGCTCCAGAGGCTGCCTGTCTTGGCTTCGTGAACAAAGATTTAAGAGGGATTTTGTCCACATCTGCAGGCTCTCTGGCGGCTATGGAGGCCAGGCAGATCCGACCGCAGTAGTTACAAGGGAAAGTTTGATCTTGGTTGGTTGCTGCAGTCACATAATTTTTCCTCCTCCTTCTCCTTTTGTCCTCAAGACAAGCCCTGCGTGTGCTCTCGAAAGAGGAGACAGCCTGGTGAATGGTACTTCTCCAGGCCTTACGGCCCAACCATCTACAATGGCCAATGTGACAGGCATCAAGGGGCTGTTTCAGTGAGTCCTTGTACCTCTTCTTCATTCCTCCTTTGTTGCGATTACCAGTGGTGAGCTCACCATATAGCACAATCTTTAGCAGCTGCTCATCCTCCATCCTAAAGAAGTGTCCTGCCCATCGCAACAGCGTCTTCAACAATATGGCCTCAATGCCAGTGACTCCGGCCTGTTCGAGGACTTCAGTGTCGGTGACGTGGACATTCCAGTGGATGTTGAGGATGGTGCAGAGGCAGAGTTGATGAAAGCACTCAAGAAGCTGTAGGTGATGGGGGGGAGTGACCGGAAATGGCTGCGTAGCCGTCCAGAACGGCGTTTTGCGGGAGGAGATGGCGCCAAGCAGGAACGCTGACGGGGCAGCTGCTGAGTAAAGTGCAGCTCAGCACAACACAGCACAGCCCCGCAAGCAGCCCCGAAATAAGGGGACAGCGCAGACCCAGCCCCTCACTACAGCAGTAGCAGCACCTACACAGCCCAAACCCAGAGCCCTGAAAGCCACATCTTGCAATGGAGAGCTCCTTAATGAAGAGAGGCGTTTAAGCCCCCCTCCATATTGAAGGAGCAGTAAAGCAGGAAAAAGCTGGGGGCTACAGAGCACGGGAGCGGCTAAAAGATACAGAGAAGGGACTGGAGGAGGAGGCTACATAAAGAGCATCAAGTACAAGGACTCAAGCACAATAAAAGCTAAGTAAAATATTATCTCCCTTTTACACTGCTGAAAAAGAAAAATGATGTTACTATGACAACAGAAATAAAAAACGCTGGGGTATATGCCATCTTTATACATTTTTTTTAAAAAGACTGTAAATAAAAATGGTAAAAGGGTGCAGTAAGACATATCTGAACACACGTGAAATATCCTTTATAGAGAAGTAAAATTTCTAGAAAAGTTGCTGTTGAAACAGGGCAAATGCTATAAACACTGTCTTCACTTGCAAAGAACTTGTCAGGTGGGTCCTAGCAGCTCACGGTTAAATAACTGGTTGCTAATTATTGGACACACATTAAAACCGGCAAAAGGAAACTCTCCTAACATTGTTAGGAAAAGTATAGACTCATTGGGGTATACAGCAAGTGTGATAAAGTCACAAACACATAAGAGTGAAATAACTATCCCATACATTTATCACAAAATGGCGACGAAAACTAAAGCAAAAGGGCGGAAAAGCCCCACTTTAGACTCATCCTCCTTCTTTTCCCCTAAGGCTATTACAAAACAGTCGCAAAAACAAGCCATAGAAGGAGGGTTAGACCAAAGCTCAAATCCCCCAGCGGTAAAATTAACTAACAGAGACTCTGAGACTCATGAGGAGAACCTTCTGACTATAGGGAAAATGAAGGAAATCCTAAAAGACTTTCAAACAGAATTTTTTTCAGAGATTAAGACGCAAATTATGGAAAATTCCAAACTAATAACAGAAGTGAATAAAAGATCTTCGGACCTGGAATCTAAATTTGATAAACTAATCCTGGACCACAAAATGTTGGTGGAACAGTCAGAAAACATGTCAACACAAATTAAAAGTCTGAAGGAGCACATAAACAAGATGGAAGATCAATCGCGGAAAAATAACCTCAGAATAAGAGGAATTGATGAATCTATAAAAAAAGAAGAACTCCCAACATATCTCAAGGAAATGTTTTCTAGTGTTTGCCCTATTTACTCAAAACTGGATCAGAAATTTGATACAGTTCAGAGAATCCCTTTACCAAATTATCTACAAAAAAAAAACCCCAGAGACGTGATTGTCAAATTACATCATTTAACTACAAAAGAAGAAATCGTTAAAGCTAGCTACACGAAGAAGACATTTGAATCTCCATATGAAAAGATACAAATCTTTTCAGACTTATCAAAAGGCACAATGAATAAAAGGAAAGAATTCTATTCAATAAAACAAACACTAAGGAAATCGGAGTTTATATATAAATGGACTTTCCCAGTAGGACTGCTAGTACTACAAGGATCCGTGTGGCAGAAAATCAATTCCTTAGAAGAAGGAGAAACATTCATAAAGAACTTAAAACTAAAAACAGATGAAACCAAGGAGTCCACGTTGAACCTGCAACTATCAACAACAGATTGGCAGAAGAAGAAATAAATTAACATGTATAGAGAGATAGAAAGGGACATTAAGATAGGTGTTCAAGGCTGCTTAACATTCAAGAGAGTCTTTTAAGAAAAGATCAGAGAGTTATAAGAACAGTACAAAAAGCCAGGACTAGTAATAAGAACACAGTGTGGCAGGGTCTGAGGCTTTTGACCTCGGGAAGCTGGAGGAGGGGAAAGGAGAAAGAGAAGAAGGGGTAGCAACAGGCAGAATATGAGGACAAAAGTTGGAAATACTGAGAATAGTATAAATTGTAAATAGCATTTCAGAATACGCATAGTAACTAATTCTAATGTGAGGTGCATACGAATAATACATAAAGACTACAATACTACATAACCCCTTCTCCTCGCCCTTTCCTATCCCCCAGCTTTGTCTTTTTTATTCTTCAATCTAGAATAACGAAGACAAATATAGAAGATATAGACAGCGCAATTAAGAATTAAAGAAAGTTAAAACATATAGCCATCTCCACATTAGACCGCTATCCATTTCTAAAAAATGGCTGAATCCCTGCGGAACAGTAATGATGAAAGGCTGTATTACAGCACCTTCTGTTCTAATAGAATGAATGTTGGCAAGAATGTAAGTATGAATGTTAAAAAAGTAACTCATGGTCCCAAAAACAAAAAGATGATAGATAAATGGTATCAATTCACTCAAAGGTGTGGTTCATAGAGATATGGGTATAAAGGTTTTAAGTTGGAATGTTAGGGGGTTAAATTCCCCTAGCAAAAGAAAAACAATATTCAGACAATGCAATAAAGAAAAGGCAGACTTATTATTTATTCAGGAGACACACTGGAAGCAAAGTAATAGTTGGGGCGCAGTAGCAGGACGTTTTGACTTCTCACTGCACTCAGTGTGCGGGAAAAAAAAAAGAGGAGTATCAATATTTTTTTCTAATGATTTAGAAATTGTGGAAGTGTTGTCCATCGCAGACCCGGAAGGTCGGTACATCTTATGGAACGGCCAAATTAACAAACAGAAAATAACACTGATAAATATTTATGCTCCCAACGAATCACAGGGCAAATTCTTACACCAAATAAGTAACTTAATTAAGAAATACGCACAAGGCCCGCTTATCATTGCTGGGGACTTTAATATGGTCCCTAATATTACTTTGGACAGGTCTAAAAAATTGGAAGTTAAAAATCTCAAAAGAGTTGGTAAAATAGCACAAATATTTACTGAATGGATTATTAAAAATAACTTATTTGATACATGGCGAGTGCAACATCCAAATCAAAGAGAATTTTCCTTTTATTCAACTCCACATAACACTTACTCACGCATTGATTTAATTTTAGCAAATTCTCAAATAATAGAGAAAGTCTCTCACACAGAAATAAGTAATATCGTCACATCAGATCACGCCTATATTATAGCAACAGTTGAAATTCACAACCTTAAATTAGATCGACCACAATGGAAAATGGACGATTTTTTGTTAAAAGTTGGAAAAAATACAGAATTTTTAAATAAAGAAATATCACAATTTTTTGACGTTAATAAACACACTGTTCCATCAAATTGTACGTTATGGAACACACAAAAAGCATTCACTAGAGGTTTGATGATCAAACTGAAATCACAATGGATAAAACAAAGAGGCACACCACTAAAAAAATTATATATAGAATTGAATAAATTGGAATCCAAATTTTTGCTGGATGCACAACCACAGGTGAAAATAGAGATTAAATTAATTAAAAACAAAATTAATAAAATTAATCAGCAAATATCAGATAGAGCACTGTGGCGCTTTCAACAGACATACTATCACCAAAATAATAAAAACAGTAAATTACTTGCTACTCAAGTTAAAAAAAGAAGGGAAATAAAAAGAATAGCAACGTTGAAAGAGAAAGGTAAGGATATCTCCTCCCCTAAAAAAATCAGTCAGGCCTTTTTTAAATATTATCAGGACCTGTATAACTTAGAAAAAGATACTAACCTACGCAAACCAATTACAGAAGATATTCAAAATTTTTTAGATGGCATTCAATTACCAAAATTAACAGAAGTGGAGCGATTAAAACTAAATGACCCAATTAATACCCAGGAAGTTCTTCAAGTAATAAAACTTCTTAAACCCTATACTACCCCAGGACCAGACGGATACACTAATTGTTTTTATAAAACTTTTGGTCAACTATTGAGCCCTTATTTGACAAACTCCTTTAACGAAATTAAAAATACAGGATGTATTCCAAAAGAAATGTTAAAAGTGACACTGATTATGATTCCTAAACCTAATTTGGACCCACAATATTGTTCCAACTATAGGCCTATTTCGCTATTAAATGCAGATATTAAAATATATGCAAAAATATTGGCCCTCAGAATTCAACAGGTGATAGGAGAACTAATAACAACAGATCAAATGGGATTTATAGCAGGAAGACAAGGCTCGGACAATATCAGAAAAATCATGAACTTAGGGGAAATAACTAGTTCCCGAAGTACCCCCACCCTATTCTTGTCATTAGATGCAGAGAAAGCATTTGACAGAGTAGGGTGGGAGTATATGAGAATAACACTAGCTAAATTCGGGTTCGGAGAATTTGGGTCTAAAGCAATTGGGGCACTATATAGTTCCCCATCGGCACAAATAGCAGGGTTGGGAAGCAGCACAGACTCAATTGAAATATCAAACGGTACTAGACAGGGTTGCCCTCTCTCTCCCTCCCTATTTGCATTAATGATAGAACCTCTAGCGGAAGCTATTAGAGCATGCCCCAAGATTTCTGGGATTAGGGTGGAGGAGAGGGAGTACAAAACTAGCCTTTATGCAGATGACGTTATTTTATCACTCACTTATCCAGAAAAATCCCTTTATCATTTATCAAAAATAATCCAAACATACAGTAAAATTTTGTATTATAAAATGAATTACAAAAAATCAGAAACTTTATACTTCAATTTTTCAAAAAAGCTACTATCCAACTTGAAGGCTTTATACCCATATAATTGGAATTCTAAATCTTTCAAACATCTTGGAATAGTGTTTATGAGCAAAACTCAAAAAATGGTGGATAAGAATTATAGAGACTTATATGTGAAATGTCAGAAGATTATGGAAAAATTGAGAAAGAACAGATTTTCATTCTCAGGTAGAATTGCAGTCGTAAAAATGATGATTCTTCCAAGAGTTAATTACCTTTTGAGATGTATTCCTTTTAAAATCCCTAAAATATGGTTAAAGAAACTCCAAGGAATGATTGATTTTTATATACATCAATCCAAACATAAAAGAATAAAAAAAATAACCATGGGAAGAACTTTTGTAAAAGGAGGAATTTCTTATCCGTTATTATTGCCTTACCAAGAAGCCAATAGTATAGTTCACGCGTTAAAATGGCTGGAAACAGCTGCTCATCTCCCATGGTGGCATATTGAACAAGCATTAATCCCAGAATGGCACTTATCAGCCTTGTTTTATAAAGGGAAATTCCCCCACAAGGATATTATGACTGGATCAGGGGTGGTAAAAGAAATTTTAAAAAATTGGAAACAAATTAACAAGAAAAACGTTTTAATACCAGAGGGCAGTTTAATGACCCCACTAAAAGCACTGTTACATAGAAATATGGAAGGCACCTTAAACGAGTGGAAAAAAAAGGGCCTGATACGAATTAGAGACACTTTAATCCAAGGATCTATGGCATCTTTTGATCAGATTAGAAAAAAATTTAAGATTGCAACAGAAGGATGGCTAATCTATGAAGCATATAGATCCAGTTGTAGTCAACTTAACATTACCTTACAAAATAGCAAAGAGTCAAAAGAGGTCAGGAAATAAACATTTAATAAGTAAATGCTTTAACATAACAAGATCGTGTGGAGAAAAACCCGAAACCAAAGGTATGGAGCAATGGGAGCAGAACCTGAAAATAGTTTTAGAGGTTAAAGACTGGGAAACATCTTTAAAATTAACAAATAGATTTATCAAACAATCAACATATAGAGAAACATTTTTTAAAATAATTAATCACTGGTATTTTACTCCCGTTAAAATCGCTCAAATCTCCCATAACGCCACGGAAAAAATGTGTTGGAGGGACTGTGGCAATATCGCCCATTTGTTGCATATTCTGTGGGAATGCCCGAGATTAGAGCCATTTTGGAAAAACTGCTATACATTTTTGTTTAATATTGTGGGAAAGCAATTCCCGTTTAAGGGAGAATGCAGCCTGCTGCATAATTTTCCGAACGATTTCACATTAGAGGAAAAAGCCTTTGCGATTTTGACTTTCTCAGTAGCAAAAAATATCTTAATTTCCAACTGGAAAGACAAAACTGCTCCAAACTTTTTCGATATTGTGTGGAAAATAAAATATATACGAGAACTAGAGAAAGATTATGAAAAAAAGGGTTTTATTAATGGTGACACACTAAAATGGAAAATTTGGGACCAAAAACAAGACACAAAATCAACATTTAAATGTCAGTAGGGTTGAATGGTGAATGAAAGAGTATGAATGGCAGAGAGGATAATTTATAAATTGTTGTTGTAAAATTATTTGACCATGTTTTTGTAATATGTTTAAATCTGTTTTTGCAATAATGAAAAATAAATATTAAAAAAAAGAAGCTGTAGGTGATGGCGGTAGGTAACCCACAACACAACAGCTCTGAACACACTGACCTTGGTGCATTTACTCAAATGCTTTTTGTTCCAAAACCCTTTTATATAACCTGCCAAATGCACTATTTGCCTTTAGTTCATCACATACTATAAACCTATAGGTATTAGCAAGTTATTTATTAATTAAATGTTATTAAAATACAGTATAATTACATTGTTGTTTGCATTTCTACCTCTCATTTTTTAATAATAGATGGATGTTGATTTCCCCCTGGCACTTAATCATTTGCCTTCAGTGTAACTCATATGGAAAATAAGACTAAGCATGCTGAAACACAAATATATATATTTTTAGATCAGTGTAGTTACTGCTTGGGGTCTGAGCATGCTCAGTCTTCCGTTTTACATATGACATATACTGAAGAGAATAGATTCAGAGTTATATTAAAAAGGATGAAGGACAGGTAAAATTGCAAGTTTCAATGTCATTTTTACTGGAGGAAAATGAAATATTTTTTATACAATTCAGTTGATAAAATTGCTATTACTTAACGTTGTAAATTAAACTATTTTTGAAACCTCCTCTGTGTCACTTTAATAAAAAGTTTGAACATCATTACTCAAATCAGATATGATGATTTAGCAGTTCATCTATTAAATTACCAGTTAGTAGGCCACATCTTATGTGTGTGTATTTTATGGTCACCTTTGCTGCATAATAAAAAGTAAAAAAAAAATGTTGACAGTACATTTCATGGGAACTAATTGTGACTGGCAGTCATGGTGATTAACCCCCTGCCTCTGTGCAGGCTGCTAGACAGCAGAACTTACTGATTGCTGAGGTTACCTGAGGTCATATTATTTTTCATGGATGAATAGAAAAGTGGAACAGACAGCTTAGCCTTTGAAAGTCACACGTCAACTATATTTTGGCTCCATGTTTATGTATTGGTGCCAGAAATATACAGGTGCCTATGGTAGCCACACTTCTGGAATTTATTTTGTTCTCCCAGAGCTGTTAACATTTTGCTCTTGAAGTTTTATTAAAGGACCACTGTGGTCATATTTTTAAAATTGATGGTTTTGAAGAATTAAACTTGAAAATATGTTTTTTTAGAATGTAAAGAACATAAATAACAACATGCATTTATGTTGCTGTGGAATCTGCCATTTTGTTTATATCAGATCGCTTCCTGAGGTGAGAGGAGACTCTCAATATACATGAAATTTGTGTCTGCATGATAGGAATATGGCAATAAGAACTGCCAGTAATCTCAGCAGGAGATTTACAAGGATACACCCACCTCAAGAAGTAATAGGAAACAATAAGCCAGGACATAACATGTATGCCTGCAAAAAAGAATAATTGCATAAAAAAAACTGCAAAAGGTGCATTTAGTTTTTTTTTATTTCTAGTAACATTTTGCCCATTATCATGTTTAGTTAAACAAAAGACCACCATGGCACTGTAACATTTTGGAGATCTAAAAATAAATTCCAGTAGTGGGGGGAATATATTAACACGATGAACGTTAAACCATGATCTACTGATGCACATCATACATTAGCATTCTGGTCAACATGTGATTTACTAAAACTCAGGTAATATATTTGGGTCCTCGATGACGTACTGTAGTGCCTGATGTAGCATTAAGTATTCACCCCCTACCCACCCCTTTACAAGCTGAGAAGTAGCGCATGATGTTAGAGAAAAAAGACACTTGCAGTTTAACTTCATGTCAACGCAGGAACAATTGCATGTAAAAACAAGCAAAGTTTCTAATTAGATTCCGCACATGTGAGATCAATGGTGCAATGGTGGTTGGTAAAGATGCAAAGATTGACTATACATCATAGCTCAGGTATAATAACAACAAACACGGCAACATTATAACATCATCACCACATATGAATCACTTTTGTTTATATGTATTCATAAATATTAAAAATAGAAAAAAATAACATTTAGTTCATAATCTGTATTAATATTTTTTTATTTCCAGAAACAATGATTATTTGTTTGTGTTGTTGATTTAATTTTCCAGTTATATTTAGATGATTATGTTATAAGTTAATGAGTATTGACAATATAATTTTATTTAGATATATAATATACTGCTATTATGGGGTTGAAACAAGCAATGCTAAATTTCAACATCATGAACAGTTAATTAAATATTACAGGGGAATCAAAATCTAAACTTTATCATTATTTAAAAAAAGAGAATTATCGGCCACATTAAAAAAAAAAAAAAAAAAGATATGAGAAGATGTAAGGAGACGTGATGTTGAGTAAATATTGTCATTGTGTTAGCAACGCGAGATAAGAACTCCCAGCAGTTTGAGTTGCACTCCAGCAGCAATCCATGAATGAAAGTCTCTATATTGAAAAAGAAATGCAATTGATCCATGGAGTTAAAGGAGTGGGGTTTTGACCTGGCTTGGAATTAGGAGGACTTATTTTAATTATTCATTCCTAATATTAGGGAGAGGTTATTATATAACTGGTATGTAACAAGGGAAAGCTTATATACTACCTCACCTCCCTTCACCTACTCAGTAAGTCCAGATTGCACATCACCCATCATTCAGGCAAATCAGATAGGGATTGCATAATAATTAATCTGTCCTTTACCTAATTTAGGCTACTTACTTACCTGATTTGGCCACTACTTCACCCGAAGGCTATTATGGCATCCCCATTTGTGGATGGGCTGATAGCACAGCTTTGACAGCAGACACTGTCTAAGTCCCATGGATGGTTGGCTTCTATTGTGGAGCAAGCTAGGGCCTCTGGACAGGGAGTTTCTGCCCTTGCTTCATCTCAGTCCCCAATACCTCTTGATTACCCCCCCCAGTTATGCTTCTATTTCACATTCTCACTTACATTCACAATCAGCACATTTTCCCTTTGTTGCCCCTCTTGCCCTCTTTCATGTCCCCCTTGAGATCCCCAGACACCCCCACCATTGTGTAAGAGCCCCTGTGCGTCTTTCACCAGAATTGTGCAGCAAACAGCCTTCTAGGCCTCAGGGAGCTGTGGATCTCAGTAGACACACTTACCAGGGGGTGCTACGTTGTTCCCATGTGTTCCAAGCTGGAACGCAAAACCATTTTGAAGGCCCAGACTCCAGGATCTCCGCTCCTGGTGCCCAGTCGGCATCCAGGAGCAGGTTAGAGTGGGTCCGTTGCATTTGAGGATCTGATTTGGTCTGATTTGTCTGATCTGGTTTTGTCTGATCCTAGATAGGAGAGGGTGGGGAGGAATGAGAGTAGGGAGGGGAAAGGGGCATTGAAGGGGAGGGAAACAAGCAAAGGGAGTCCAGGCTGGGGGAATGCAGGCAGCAGGAACACAGAGAAGGTAGCAGCATAGAGGATTCTGCTGTACAATTAAATAGTAATAATCCTGCTGATATGGGCATGGCAGTTGAGGTGGGTAGTAAGTTTGAAGGCATGGGATCATCACATCTGGATCTGGAATCAATCTCATCCCTTTCTAATCTGGCGGATGGGGCATTAGTTTTGAGTAGAAGGGAGTAGATTGGGGAATTGGAAAGTGCATTTGTTGATACTGAATGCATCTATGCCAATCCTAATTCCTATTCAATTGTAGATTTTGAGGCGTGCCAGGAACAGCATATATCCTCATCCTGGGCTAAAGACTTATCCCCGGTAAGGTGGGGCAGGAGAAGAGCACTGGTAATGGACAAGAGCGTAAGGAATGGGCCGGGGCCCAAGAAGCCAAGGGAGAGTGGTAAGAAGCGACAGGAGGACACCTTTCCTATCCCAAAGTCAGGACCAACTGTTGAGTCCCATGCTACTTTTTCTCACAATCCTACACTGTTTAGCTTAAAACACAAATTCAATTCTGTATTACATGAGTTGAGAGGTTCAGTGATTGGGGAACAATCAGTTGCTAGGGCTTGGGTGCATCCTGCACAGGTTTGGGAACCTCAAGCTCAGTGTGGGGGCCAGTACGTGGAAGTAAGGGAGAAGACAAAAAGGAAACACCACAAGAGGCTTGTTGTGCCAGTTAGGGCCTATGGGGATGCATGTCCCTTTCGATATTAAAAAGAAAATATGGAAGAGAGGAAATTTATAGAGATATTTTCTCTCCTTCCACTGGATAACTATTTTGAGGTGAAGGAGAGAAAGAGTCTAAGAAGGAGGAGGAGGAAAGGAACATGTGTTACAGGCGACTCCTTAAGACCTTTGCTAACTGGCTTCAAGCCTACATATTCATGGCTAGCATCTATGGGGAGAAGTATCCTGAGTGTTGTTCGGCTCTCTTTTGCTATCTGGATAAGATAAAGAACATTCATAGGACATATGGGGGCATGGCGTGGTGGTCCTATGATGAACAATTCCACCAACGCCTGGCGGTCAACCCTTCCATGAGATGGGATGAGCGTGACATGGGTTTTTGGTTAAAGACATCACCTCAGCAAAAAGTATGGTGGGGGGATATAGTAGTTCCTTTTGTGTCTCAGGAAGTAGGGTCAATAACCAAGGACAAAATTCGGCAGCCAAAAGCAGTATGTGCTTTTAATTTAACAAAGGAAACTGTAGGTGGGTTACTACATGCAGGTTCAAGCATGAATGCTCTGACTGCAGGTACAATAACCCAGCAGTTAGATATTTCAGGAGAAACAAGGGAATTGGATCAGCGGACACTGCTCCTAAGAGTGGTGACACCAATATTGGTAGAAAAAATGCTACCATAGCTAAAGCTGTACCCAGTAAGTGGGATTTTGCACTCAAGATGGATCAGTTATTATGTGGTTTCAGTTAAGGATTTGTTATCCCATTTTACAATGCTTCGCCATCTCTATTTTTGGGTTAAGTAAAAACTCTTGACAGTATAAAACTAGATTGTAATGTATACTAATTAGAGTAGTTTTTTCTTCTCTTTTGTCTTGACACAAAAATAATCCGATTCGATGATGAGTATTTTAATTGGTATTAGATTATTAGAAAGATCAAAAGAATATTAAGTTTAAATACGATGATAATAATAGCAACAAAAGAGGATAAATGATTATAACTAGGGACAAATACTGAAGTTTTGATCATATAATAGGTAATGTTCCTTGGCATAATGCCACAATATTAGAATAAGCAAATATACATATTATAATTAAAGGTTTTAAGGGTTGCTTAACAAAAATTAATTGTGACGGTAGTAAGGTGAACAAGTAGTAAATTATAATGCGTTTCACTAATATTATCAGACAGTAGAAAAATGTATATTTATATTTTTACTTTAAAATGTAATTTTGTATTTGAAAGAGTTGATAATAGAATCACTATCATAATCACAAAGGCCCTCATTCTATTAACGGCCGTAGGAGATGCGTGGCACGCGCCGGAGGAAAGCCTTTGATCTTAAACGGCCGCAAGAGTTTTGGCCGCAAGAAAATCCCGGTTGCTATTCAATTGCTCCGGGAACCCTCTCTGCAAGGCTAAAACCGAGCCGCAGCTTACTTGCAGCAAAAAGGTCCCGCAAGCACATAATTAAGCACATAATAAAGCCACCCTGCACTCTGAGGAGACGATAAAGTGATTTTAGGTGTTAGCATTCATAGCACAACATTCCCCTACACTAAAATCCGTAAATATATATTTTTTTAATTCATGTCAAATATCCGTGGACAAAGTCCCGAGGGCTTGGAGCACCTCAGACCCGCAAAGTCTGCGGGATTAGCCTCCGTCAAGTGCGTAAATGGGTAAAATAAACCTACGGGTCGTAAAGGGCTTACTTACAAGTCGTAGCATTGAAAAGCCATCCTGTACTTTTATTAGAAGTGAAAGTGATGTTTGGTTTTAGAATTAATAGCTCAACATTCCCCTACTCTCAAATCCGCAAATAAAGATATTTAACTTCATGTTCAATCTTCGTCTTTTATCTATCATGCAAGCCCGCACAGGCTTGAATAAGGAGCTATGGGCTTGATCATTGAAGTCCATGGGACTTGTACGGATTTTAAAATCAAAGTACAATTTGGCAATATATATTGGCTTCTACAATGCTTTGTTTGCGGCCCTCCACCTCCGAACCCGTACGGGTTTTAACAACGAGCCCGCGGGACTACGGGACGGAAAGTAAACCGTAAATGATATATCGGATTTGGGCTGATGTGCAAGCTTGAGAGGGTGTTGCTATTAATCCTCATGTCCCCCATTATGATGCCTAGCATTTACGGAGCTTTACAGTGCCATCTTGAATTTATATTTGCATTTACAGTTTTCTGACTTTGCGGCCGGAAAACAAGATTTACGGGCGCTGGAAAAACGCTTCCGGCCGTTTGCATGATATGTGGCCGGCCGTAAGGGGGATATCCTTGCGGCGCCGTCTATTTGAATTGAAAGGTAAAGGTAGCTCTACACAGGGCCGTAAGACGGCCGCAAGGAATCGCAGCTTTGCGGACGTTTTACGGACGATAATTGAATGAGGGCCAAAGTGTACAAGCTAATAGATTAGTACATATAAGTATACACTAAATTTAGCTTTTTAGAAAGCACAAAACACTAGCTAAGAGCATAGTAAGATAGATGTTTTAATTCCACTAGAGAAAGGTTAGATCTACACAATTTGGAGAGATAAGATTTTAAGCAAATGATCATAAATATTAACTCTCAAAATCATATTTATAATTTAATAAGAAATATCATCATATCCTAGTGAAGGAAAAAATACAGAGAAAAAAAAATAAACAAAGAAAGAAAAATTAAAAAAGGAAAGAAAAGAAAAAAAAAGAGAGGAAAGAAAATATTTAGCTAAAATAAACAAGTTATAACAGAAGATACTCCCCGTCTAGTATCGGCCAAACACTTCTGAACAACGGCGTATAGCCCTATTGTTATGTGTTGGTGTATGATTATGTTGATAATTGTAAGGTTGAATGGGTATATATGGATGAGAAGGTTCAAGATCGTTCCGGGAGCTCCAGGGGGTAAAAGTAATAAGCTAGGTTATGTACCAAACTATTTCATGAAGTGGTTAATGAACAATAGAGATGTCGCGAATAGTTCGCTGGTGGACTGTTCCCGGCGAACATAGCATGTTCGCGTTCGCGGCGAACAGCGAACATATGCGAGATTCGACCCGCCCCCAATACTTTATCATTGAGCAAACTTTGACCCTGCATGTCACAGTCAGCAGACACATTCCAGCCAATCAGCAGCATACACTCCCTTCCACACCCTTCAACCTCATGGACAGCAGCCATTTTGGAATCAGAACTAACTTGCAGTCTTACTGAGAGGAGGTAGAGTGTAGGTGATACTGCATCAATAGGGAAAACCATAGCTAGGCAAGTTTATTCAGTGTCCAGTGCAGTGCTGAAGGACTCATCAGATCTCTGCTGTAAACACAGCACCCCAAAAAGCCCTTTTTAGGGCTATAACATCATTTTTTTACGTTTTTTTTCTGTGTAATCTAACTTAATTTGCCTGTCTCCCTGCTAGCCCCTGCTTGTAAGTGTGTGTGTCAGGCTCACAGCTTATACTGTGTGTGCACAACACATACAATATAATATTGTTTACTAGTTGTCTACTTTTAAAAAACCCAAACTTTTTTTTTCTTAAATCTAAGTGCATTTGTCTGACCGTCAATCAAAGTTCATTTGCTTGACCGCTACCCATAGTGTGTTCTGCTTTCAAGTACTGTGCCAAGTTCAACCAATCCAGTCTAGTTGGGGTACCAACAGTCCACATTTAAAAAACCCAAACTTTTTTTTTCTTAAATCTAAGTGCATTTGCATAACCGTCAATCAAAGTTCATTTGGTTGACCGCTACCCATAGTGTGTGTCCTGCTTTCAAGTACTGTGCCAAGAGGTTGTGGGCATGCTTGAGCTCTAAACTAAAGGCTTTTTAGGGTCTTAGTCCCTCAAATACAAGTTTTATTTTAACACCTTTCTGTTTATAAGCACTTTGTGCACGGTGTTGTTCATTTTTTGGAGTTTTTGTGGTATTTTTCTTAGTTTAATTTAAGTTTTAGTTTTCTGGGAGTCAGGCTCAGCTCTCTATCCCAGGAGAGTGAGCTGTCTCCTGGATACTTTGCCACACCCCTCCCTTAGCACTTCACCTGCACTCCTGGAGCTTTTTTACTTTGACTTTTTTTAAAAGTTTTTCAGGTTTTGTTAAAGTTTTGTTTGTTTGGTGTTGGGTTTTATGTTTTGGGGGGAGAGAAGACAAGTAACATCTTTGTAGGCAGTGGGGGGAAAACAATTTGAAGTTTTGTTTAAAAGGCTTTTTTAACATCTGACACAGAGACACAGAGGGGTTAAAAAGCCTCTGTGTTCTCTGTGTTGTTGCAAATAGCAACACCTTGCAATAGGCCATTAACCCTTCCACTGCCAAACATCATCTCTCTCTCTCTCCCTTAGTTTTGTCTCCCTTAGGTTTGTCTTTTTGTTTCTTTTTCACACTTTTATATTTAAAAAAAAAAGAAAACCATAAAAATCATAACACAAAAAATAAAAATAAATAAAACAAATAAACTAAAAAAAAAGGGTCTAAACATGAGGGATAAGACCATTAAGAAGCCTCAGGGGTCAAAATGGGGAATAATGGCCTACTACATCATGTGCTCTCTTTCAAGAGGCAGGTACAAATGTGCCTGCCTCAGGGCGCAGAAAACATAGAGGGGTCTTTTGGGGTTCCATTTGAGGGGGTGCTCTACAGGATTTTTTACAGCACTAGGGAGGTGCAGTGCTATCATTGCAAAGGGTTGGGGCATACACGTAGGAATTGTCCTAATGTAAAGCATCATGCCCCAGCCCCAGCAAATGGCACCTCCGTCAGTACAGCACCCATCCCCGCTGAGCCCATAACAGCGGGGACCTCAAGGGTCATAGCCCCCCCACAGAGCTCAGGCAAGGAGGCCGTTTCTCAAGCCAGACTACAGACACAGGGAAAAAGGGGAAGAATGTCACCGGTCCTCCCAGTGTCACAGCTGCATCTCCCAAGTCCCAATCTGCCCCCACCATAATTACATCAGTTAGTGTGGGGGCACAGTGTAAGCAGAGGGATATAAGCCCTCTGCAGGGGAGGAAGCTAGTGGCAGCTCCTCTTCCAGGAGTGACGTCCCCAGGAAGAGGAAGCATAAAACCAACAGGGAGGTTGCTGATAAGTGGGAAGTGCTCTATAGTGGAGCACCTCCCTCTAAAAGCAAGAAGAGGAACAAAACATCTCCTCCTCATCCGGTGACATTGTCTGGCCCGGTTATTAAGCTCAGCCAGCCGGTGCCAGACCACACATCTCTCTCTCCAGACCCTATAGGGGTTAATGTGGAAAAGGGTCTGGAGGAAAAGCAGGGGCAAGAGGGTCTCCCAAGTGAGGCAGGGGTAAACAAGAAAGATCAGGTTCTGCCTCTGGCCTTTGAGGGGGGTCCCAACAAAGCCCCTGCTGAATGGGTAGTCAGTGTCCCTGAGGTGCTGAGCTTCAAGGGCACCAGTCAGTCTCCTCCTCCAGTGTCACTCTCTAGTGACGTACCTCGGGCTGTGTTAGAGCCCCAGGCCGAGTCACTACTGGAGGGGGGAAATATAGGCATGACCCCCATTCAGGACCCCATGGATTTGTCTGTCAGGGGGGATGTGGCACAAGGGGAAGTGGAAATGGGGGAGGGTGATAAAACAGGTTTTCCTGTTAACATCATGGGAGAGCCTGTCTACCCTCCTCAGCCGTCCACTGACCCTAACATCAGTGACATCCAAGCTGAGCAAGCAGCGGTGGAACTGGCAGAGGAGGCATATAAAGCCTCCAAGGCTTCCATTAAGGAAGCCATGCCAGCCACTGCTGTCCAGCCAGCTACCCCTGAATGCACTCCTGAAGCTACAGGGGTGCAGCAGCAATCCAAGGGTCCATTATTTACCTTGAAGGGTGCTAAAGGGACTCCTTCTGTATCATCTAAGAGGGGGTCCCTGCGAATAAAGCTTAGGAAACTGACTCCAGCCGGGGAGGATGGAGTAAAAGCCCTCAGCCAAGAGGAGCCCAAGGGTGACCCACTAGAAGGAACATCAGATTCTGGGTGGGTTATCCCTGTCAAGGAAATAGATCTATTCCTTGAGAGCACCCTTCATGGACAAAAGAAAAGGAAGGTGCGGCTGGCCTTGGAGAGGTGGAAGAATATGTCGTTTATTCTCCACTCTCTCCAGCAATATCTAGTGGTCAGCACTAGGGCCAAGAATTCTGGGACTGCGGAGCATCTCCGCGTCCGGAAATTCTATAAAATGTGCGTGTCCTATCAGCAGTCTCAAGGGTCTGAGGAACGCACAATTCCTGACACGCAGTAATGGCTTTGCACATCAGCACACTAAATACCAATGGCTGTCAAGACAGTTTCCGCAGGTTCCAGGTACTCTCCTATTTATATCAGGGAGGGTACTCTGTGAGCTTCCTGCAGGAAACTCACACCACTCCAGAGGCTGAGGCCTCGTGGCAACTGGAGTGGAGAGGCAGGGTCTTCTTCAGCCACTTCACATCGGCGTCATGTGGAGTGGTGACCCTGTTCTCAGAGTCTTTTCAGCCAGAGCTGCTGCTTGTGAAAGCTGTTATCCCAGGCCGTCTAATCCACCTCCGGGTCCGAGAGCAGGGTAGCATCATTAACCTAGTTAATATATATGCCCCTGCTGGAGGGCCCGAGAGAGTGAGGTTCCTCGCCAGACTGTCCCAGTTTTTGGAGACGGTTGACGCAGATGAGTGTTTGGTACTCGGGGGTGATTTCAATTGCACCCTCGACGCTCTGGACCGGAATAGTCCAGAGCCGTACCCGCCTTCTGCGTCAGCGCTGCGGGAGATCATCGCCCGCTTCTCCCTGGAGGACATCTGGTAAGAGCAGAACCCAGGGGCATCAGACGGTTTCACCTACGTCAGGGTGAGAGCCGGTCTGGTGTCCCACTCCCGGATCGACAGACTATATATATCTAGTCACTATATGTCACGAGTCGGTTCTTGTGCCATTAGGCTGGCTCCGTTCACAGACCACAACTGTGTGTCTGTGACGGTGGCGCTAAAGCCAACAGCGCCACGAGCCGCCTATTGGCACTACAACAATGCTTTGTTGAAGGACCAGGGGCTAGTGCCATTGATCCTTGAGTTTTGGATGGACTGGAGGGGTTGCAAGGGGGACTTTGCCACGTTAAAACTGTGGTGGGACGTGGGCAAGGGTGCGAGTGGGCAGCGCGAAGCTGAGTTGGAGTCACTCCGGGGGGAGGTACTCCATCTGGAGCAGAGGCTGTTCACTTGTAGGGACCAATCCCTGCAGAGCGAGTATGTAGAGAGGAAGGGTGTCCTCTGTGACCTAAAACGACACCAGGCCAAGGGGGCATACGTGCGCAGCCGCTTAGGTTTTCTCAAAGATCTAGACCGCGGCTCGCACCTCTTCTACTCACTGGAGAAAAAGGGGGGTAACAGTAGGCACATCACCTGTCTTCTAGATGAAGACGGTGCCCCCCTTACAGATCCGGAGAGTATCCGGGATAGAGCCCGGAACTTTTATAAAGATCTTTACTCTCCGGATCCCATTTCGCCAGACGCCTGCAGGGTGCTATGGGAGGGTTTCCCCACAGTCAGTGAGGGTGTAAGAGATATACCACTATCTTTTCCAGAGCTCTCTGAAGCCCTCCGTGCCATGTCCTGTGAGAAGTCTCCAGGACTGGACGGACTGACTGTAGAGTTTTTCCAATTTTTCTGGGAGACTCTGGGACCTGATTTCCATCTGGTCCTTGGGGAAGCCCTGGAGACCGTAGAGATGCCCCTGTCTTGTCGCAGGGCAGTACTTGCCCTGCTGCCCAAAAAGGAGGATCTCTGGCTTATTAAGAACTGGTGACCGGTCTCTCTGCTCAGCACAGACTAAGATTGTAGCTAAAGCCATCTCGCTTAGACTTGGGTCTGTGCTGGCAGAATTGGTTCACCCTGACCAGTCCTATGCGATCCCGGGCCGGACTATCTTTGATAGTATCTTTCTGGTCCGGGATCTATTGCATTATTCTCGCAGGACTGGTCTGTCACTCGCCTTTCTCTCTTTAGATCAAGAGAAGGCGTTTGACAGGGTGGACCATGGTTACCTCATAGCCACTCTGCAAGCGTACGGCTTTGGCCCACAGTTTGTGGGCTTTATAAGAACGCTGTACGCCTCTGCAGAGTGTTTACTTAAAATCAATTGGTCCCTAATAGCACCTTTGGTATTTGAACGAGGGGTGCGTCAAGGATGTCCCTTGTCTGGACAGTTATATGCACTGGCCATCGAGCCTTTCCTCTGCCTACTGAGGAAAAGGCTCACAGGGCTGGTGCTAAAAGATCCAGACATGCGGATTGTCCTTTCAGCTTATGCTGACGATGTGCTCATCGTGGCCCAGGATACAGTTGATCTTGAGCTGGCAAAACAGTGCCAGGAGGTATATTCAGCTGCCTCCTCCGCTCAGATCAACTGGTTCAAATGCACAGGCCTTTTAGAGGGTAATTTACAGGTAGACTCTTTGCCTCCCACGTTTCGTGACATCACGTGGGAGGCAGATGTCATTAAATATCTGGGGGTCTACCTGTCCGCTGCGGACGCTTCCGTCCCAGACAACTGGAGGGAGTTAGAGGGCCGGGTCTGGGACGATGGAGGGGTCTAGCAAAAATGCTTTCCCTTAGGGGGCGGACTCTAGTGGTGATTCAGCTGGTGGCTTCTCAGATCTGGCACCGGCTGATTTGTCTGAGTCCGACCCCCGAGTTTGTCACCAATATCCAGAGGAATTTGTTAGATTTCCTCTGGATGGGAAGGCATTGGGTCTCTGCAGGGGTGGCAAGTCTGCCTTTGGTGGAGGGTGGACAGGGAGTAGTTTGTGTGTGCTCCCAGTTGTCCACCTTCCGCCTTCAGTACCTGCAGAGATACCCATATGCAGATCCCTCTCCGCAGTGGTGCGCACTGGCATCCAGCTTTTATCGCCAGTTGCGCAACCTGGGGTATGACCGGCAATTATTTCTGATCAGGCCGAGGGGTTTGGGAGAGACCTCTCGGTGTTGCCGGCATACTACCAGGAAACCCTCAAGGCCTGGAGCATGGTCTCTGTGACCAGGCAGGGCGTGCCTTTGGGGGATGAAATATTCACGGAGCCCCTGCTATTTAATCCAGCAGTGGGGGCCCCAATGTTACAGTCCCCCAGTATCATCCGCTGCCTTAGTCATGCACGGATGACCCGAGTCGGGGATCTCCTGGAATACGGGCGTTCTGATTGGGTGTCACCCCAGGAGCTTGCGCTCCGTTTGGGATATGTGACGCCCAAAGTCTCAGGGCGCTTGCTCCAGGAGATTAGGGATGCCATCTCCCCCGACTCGCGCACCTTCCTTCGCAGGGCTTTGCAGGCCGGAGTGCCACATGCACCTTTCAACACCCCTGCTCCGGCTGTTTGCATTGGACACAAGCCCCGTGTTTCCCCTCAGGCTCCTCCTGTCCCCAACCTCTCAAAGTTGAGGGACATACCCTCGGCATGCTTTCGCGGCATGCCGAGGAAGAGCTTATATTCTCTCGTGCTCCATACAGTGCACTTCCTTGCCCTCGTGACCCGTCCCAATACCATCTGGAGGCGGGTCCTACCAGCTGACGAGGGCAAGAGGCCCCGGTGGAGGGAACTTTATTCATATTTAGTTCCACGACCCACCGGGGACTTGAGTTGGAGAGTACTCCATGGTGCACTGAGCACGGGAGAGTACTTAGCTAAATTCACGGACTCTCCCTCCACTTGTCCATTCTGTGGCAAGGGAGAGTCCGTGTATCATATTTATTTTAGTTACTCCAGACTGCAGCCCCTCTTGTCACTCTTGAGGGGCCTCCTCCTGCAGTTCTGGCTGCATTTCTCCCCTCACATTTTTATTTTTGGGCGCCCAATGTCCCGGGGCAATAAGGCCAGGGACCTCCTCGTCAACCTACTCCTGGCATTAGCCAAATTGGCTATATATAAGTCCAGGAAGCAGTGTTTGATAGGGGGGGGTTCCCTTGTCACCTGAGGCCATGTTCCGGGTGCTGGTGCGCTCCCGTATCCGGGCAGAGTACCACCTGGCTTTGTCCACTGGGGGAATGGATGAGTTTGTCTCCCAGTGGGCTGTAGATGGTGTGCTCTGCTCGGTATCCCCCCATACGGTTTCTTTTTCTCTCAACCTCCTAAAATGATTTTTATTTAGTTTACAGTACATGTTTTATCATAATTTTAAAATACACTGTGCCAAGTTCAACCAATCCAGTCTAGTTGGGGTACCAACAGTCCACATTTAAAAAAAATGACAGGCAGAGGCAGGACACCCCGCAGAGGCCGTCGTGGTCGTGGTGCTGTGATTCCCTTTGGCCCTACAATAATGCCCAGTGTTCAGAGGCCAGTTACCCTGAACTTGAAAAGTTCTGAGGACGTAGTTGACTGGCTAACACAGGACACCCAATCTTCTACAGCTTCCGCTTGGAACATTGACGCACCATCCTCCTCCAGATTAGCTTCGGGCACCTCTCAAGTTACCACTCACCCGCCTGCCGCCACCACCAACACTAGTACCACAGCCAATTCAATTGATCAGTCAGAAGAGTTATTTACACATCAGTTTGAAGAAATGAGTGATGCGCAACCATTATTGACAGAGAATGTAGATAACAGGGATATGTCTCAGTCAGGCAGCATTACACACATGTACGTACGATGTGATGATGATGATGATGATGATGTACCCTCTGCTGCTTCCTTTGTTCAGTTGTCATATACAAGTGAGGCGGGTGATGATGATGATGATGCGTCCGTGGATGTCACGTGGGTGCCTGCTAGAAGAGAAGAAGAACAGGGGGAAAGTTCAGATGGGGAGACAGAGAGGAGGAGGAGACGAGTTGGAAGTAGAGGGAGGTCATCGCAACGAGCTAGTGGCACAGTCAGACAGCATGCATCAGCACCCGGGGTCAGCCAATCAACGCATGCTGTTGCCACCACCAGAATGCCATCACCGCCGAGCTCAGCAGTGTGGCATTTTTTTTGTGTGTCTGCCTTTGACAACACCGATGCCATTTGCAACCTGTGCCAAAAGAAACTGAGTCGTGGGAAGTCCAACACTCACCTAGGTACAACTGCTTTGCGAAGGCACATGATGTCACATAACAAACCCCTATGGGATCAGCACAGGAGTACAAGCAGCACACAAAGTCAAAGCCGCCATCCTCCTCCTGGTCCAGCATCTTCAGCCACGTCAACCACTGCTGCCCTGCTTGCCCCCTCTCAACCATCTGCCACTCCGTGTCTCGCCCTGAGCAGTCCCTGTTCATCTGCCCACAGTCAGGTGTCTGTCAAGGACATGTTTGAGCGTAAGAAGCCAATGCCACAAAGTCACCCCTTTGCCCGGCGTCTGACAGCTGGCTTGTCTGAACTCTTGGCCCGCCAGCTTTTACCATACAAGCTGGTGGAGTCTGAGGCGCGTTCAAAAAGTTTTTAGCGATTGGGATACCGCAGTGGAAGGTACCCGGCCGAAATTTCTTTGCCCAAAAGGCAATCCCCAACCTGTACTCAATTGTGCAAAAGGAAGTAATGGCATCTCTGGCACACAGTGTTGGGGCAAGGGTCCATCTGACAACTGATACCTGGTCTGCAAAGCATGGTCAGGGCAGGTATATCACCTACACTGCGCATTGGGCAAACCTGCTGACGCCTGCCAAGCATGGAATGCGTGGCTCTGCAGAGGAGTTGGTGACACCGCCACGACTTGCAGGCAGGCCTGCTGCCACCTCCTCTACTCCTCCTACTCCATCCTCTTCCATAACCTCCACAGCTGAGTCCTCGTCTGCTGCTGCGTCTTGCTCCACATCAACGGCACCCCCCCAGCTCCCCAGATACTATTCCACATCCCGGATACGGCAGTGTCATGCCATCTTGGGGTTGACTTGCCTCAAAGCAGAGAGTCACACCGGGCCAGCACTCCTGTCCGCCCTGAACGCACAGGTGGATCAATGGCTGACTCCGCACCAACTAGAGATTGTCAAAGTGGTTTGTGACAACGGAAGAAATTTGTTGGCGGCATTGAATTTGGGCAAGTTGACGCATGTGCCGTGCATGGCACATGTGTGTAATCTGATCGTACAACGCTTTGTCCATAAGTATCCAGGCTTACAGGACGTCCTGAAGCAGGCCAGAAAGGTGTGTGGCCATTTCAGGCGTTCCTACACGGCCATGGCGCACTTTTCAGATATCCAGCGGCGAAACAACATGCCAGTGAGGCGCTTGATTTGTGACAGCCCCACACGTTGGAATTCAACACTCCTAATGTTCGACCGCCTGCTCCAACAAGAAAAAGCCATTAACGAGTATTTGTATGACCGGGGTGCTAGGATAGCCTCTGTGGAGCTGGGGATTTTTTTGCCTGTAGGCTCATGCGTCCTTTTGAGGAGGTGACAAACCTTGTCAGTCGCACCGAAGGCACCATCAGCGACATCATACCATTTGTTTTATTCCTGGAGCTTGCCCTGCGAAGAGTGCTGGATCAGGCCGTAGATGAGCGTGAAGAGGAAGAGTTGTCACTATCACCAGCAGAAACAGCCTTATCAGCATCGCTTGCTGGACCTGCGGCAAAGCTGGAAGAGGATTGTGAGGAAGAGGAGTCAGAGGAGGAATGTGGCTTTGAGGGGGAGGAGGAAGACCAATCACAACAGGCATCCCAGGGTGCTCGTTGTCACCTATCTGGTACCCGTGGTGTTGTACGTTGCTGGGGGGAAGAACATATCTTCAGCGAGATCACTGAGGACGAGGAACGGGACATGACTAGCTCGGCATCCAACCTTGTGCAAATGGGGTCTTTCATGCTGTCGTGCCTGTCGCAGGACCCTCGTATAAAAAGGCTGAAGGGGAACGACCTGTACTGGGTGTGCACGATACTAGACCCCCGGTATAAGCAGAAAGTGCCTGATTTGTTATCAAATTACCGCAAGTCAGAAAGGATGCAGCAGGTCCAAAACAAATTAACAAGTATGCTTTACACAGCATATAAGGGTGATGTCACAGCACAAGGGCAATATAACAGGGGAAGAGGTGAAAGTAATCCACCTCCCACGACCACGCCGGAAAGGACAGGACGTTTAAAAGACGTGTTGTTGATGGAGGACATGCAGACCTTTTCCAGTGCTACGCATTGCATCAGCCCTTCGGGATCCACCCTCAGAGAGCGACTTGACCGACAGGGAGCATACTACCTCGCCTTAACTGCAGATATCGACACTCTGAGGAGCGATGAACCCCTTGACTACTGGGTATGCAGGCTAGACCTGTGGCCGGAGCTATCCCAATTTGCAATTGAACTTCTGGCCTGCCCCGCTTTAAGTGTCCTGTCAGAAAGGACCTTCAGTGCAGCAGGAGGTTTTGTCACCGAGAAGAGAAGTCGCCTAGGGCAAAAAAGTCTAGATTGCCTCACCTTTATAAAGATGAATGAGGGATGGATCCCGAAGGGACTGACACTGGGCGATACATTCGACTGAAAAAAGCCTGATGAGATGAGCTGCCTTCGGCTATAAATGGTCCACACGCTGCTGTATGTTATCTGTGAATGCCGGATGACTTGCGTGAATTATCCGCCACCAACTAGGGTTCAAGAAGAGGCAATGTTTTATGGCACTTTCTGCCTGGGGAACAAAGGTCAATTTTTCTGGCCTGCAACAATATCTAATTTTTGAATTTCAATTTTTATGCCAGAAGGTGTACGGCATGTAATGGAAAAGAAAGCATATTGAACAGTCTTGCATAACACAACAGTTGTGCAAAAATACATATTTACAATGAAGACATTTTGTTAAAATTAGGTGGCTAGGCCTTTTTTTTACTTTTTTGGTTAATACATTTTCTTTTTTTTTACTGTGATTGCAATTTTTAAGTGAAACCTAAGACATGGTAAAACAGACAATAGTAAAGTCCTATTATCTATCATCACTCCAGCAGTAGCTTATTATTTACAATATCTAACCTGCTCAATCGCCCTTGGGTTACCCTAGGGCAGGCTTCAGTAGGCGACCTCTCCTTTCCTCGGATGATTTTGCCGCTCGTTGCTTCTGAAGGGTCTCCTCCAGGGCTCCCCCACTCCGGTCCTTCCCCCCGAGACGCTTCAACCATTAACAAATGTTTTATTATATTAGGGGGGCACTAAATGGGGATGTTATCCAGGGATCCCAAATTGTCTGGAACTGGGTGATTCTATCCAAAACTACATGGTTAAATCTCTCGTTGAGCAGTAAATAGTTGATTTTTTTTATTAATTCCTGAAAGTTTTAATTTGGGGTTTTCCAACTACTAGCTATGTGTATTTTTTCTTTCAAAAAATATTTTATTAGGTCAATCTTAAACATTTTAGAAGCTTGTAAGCATGTTTCTTCCCATAGTCTTATGACTGCCGAACACTCCCACCAGACATGAATAAATGTAGCCTCATTACCACTGTTCCTAAAACATGAGCTGCTCCATTTTGGATCCCATTTATTAGCTTAAAAGGAGTAATATATGTCCTGTGTAGGACCTTTATTGAAGTCTCAAGCAGACTATAATTTAAAGATCCCCTACTTAAGCCTTGCCAACTTTTATCCCATGTGCTATCTGCCAACTCGGTGCCCAAATCCCTCTCCCAGGCTTTGGTATAGTCTGGTTTGTTTGCCCATGAGTTTTCATTAAATAGTTCATACATGAGGCTAATAATACTAGGCTGAAAGGGGGAATCCCTACATTTTTTGAGTAGCCAGGTGTTTCTTTGGGGGGTTCCCCTACCACTTATCGTATATATAAAATGATGTATCCTGCAAAAATTATAGTGTTCAGCCAGGGGTAAATTGTATCTATCTCTCACCCACTCAAAGGTCATTATTTTGTCGTCATGCCACCATGGACCAACCCTTAGTAGGTTCTGAGACTTCCACCAACTGAGAGAGCTTTCCGGAAGATGTATCTTAAAGTGGGGATTGGGTACGATAGGGGTAAGATCTGATACCCGAGTGTCCAGTTTTTGTGTCCAGTTCATCTCCGTCCATATTTTTAATGAGTGCTTAATCAATGGGTTTTTCAAGTTTCTCAAAAAAGTATACAGGCCTGGAATCCATATTACTGTATCCCATGTATAAGGTGACATGCTTACATTTTCCATAAATACCCAGAGCGGCTGATGTGTTTTGGAGAATGCGCCAGAGGAATGAAAGCCAGCTGCGCTGCCTTGTAATACAGTTTGAGATTCGGGTCCCTACCCTCTTTTGGAAAGACTATGAGGTCGGCCTGATTCAATTAAGGGGGCATAGGTTCTCCATTTAGTATAGCGTTAAACAAAGATGTTAGGTGCGGGGGTAAGCAAGGGCTCAAATTTCTTATAGTACAGATGAGTAAAACCGTCTGGCCCTGGGGACTTGCCAAATTTAAGATCTTGGATTGTAGATTTAACTTCCTCTTGGGATATGTCTAGGTTCAAGCTGTCCAATTGAGGTACAGGTATTTTGTGGACTTCTTGCTGTAGTAGGAAGGACTCTATGTCAGATCCGCTGCAGCGGGATTGGGATGAATATATGGTCTGATCGAAGTTTTGAAATGTTTCTTGGATAGCATTGGGGCTAAAGGAGGTTTGGCCATCAGGTAGTCTAAAGATACCGTATATTATGTCCTCTCTTGGGGGGTAAAGACACTAATAATTCTTCCAATAAAATTCTGCTTTTTTTTTTGTGGGCAAGGTCCCTGGTTAGCCCCTTGGGTTATCTGTTAAAAAGAGTGGTGCAGAGACTGTGGGGGCTGTTAGCCTCCTTGTCCCTGTGTGGCCGTTTAGAATCCCTGCTGCTGCATGTTTCAGCTTTATTAAGGTGTAATTGTACAGCGTTTGACTCAAGTAGCTGCCTGTGCTGGGTCAGTTTGGCTTAATTGCTGGGCCCTTTTCCTGCCAAGATGGCGATTGTCAGTCCATGGGCCTCTATGCCCCCTTCACTACCTTTGTCCCCGCTTGTGTGCTTATTTGGGATGGCCCCCCTTTATATCTCCGGCCCGTGGCCTTGTAAGGGTCGCCCCCTCAAGTGTGGATATGCAGGGATGGGGCGTTGAATCAGGCCTACCTTCTTCTCTGCTCGCTGCAAGATCGACAATACCTAATTTTTCAGGCATGTGTACATACCTAATTTTTCTGGCCTCTGGTGCTGCACTGTGGCTTCAACAACCAAACCCCAAAAAAAGGCACATAACAGGGATTAAACTGATAGGAGTAGTACTACTTAACACACCACTCATATCTGGTGTAACAGTAGTGTACATTTAAAACCAAAAACATTTTTTCTACTGTACTAGATTGCATAGCAGTTAGTTGTCTGTAAGCGTGTGTGTCAGACCTACAGCGTCTACTCTACCAACTTCTGCAAGTGCACAGTGCCACTCATATCTGTTGTCACAGTAGCTTGGACGCATAGTACCGATCTGTCAAAACCTGTAATGATGAATGAGGTCTAGAGTAGCCTGGTTCCCTTATCCTCTACAGGTTGAGACCTAATGTTTGGGTGACTCCAGACCAACACATGAGTACAAGCAGCACACAAACTCAAAGCCGCCATCCTCCTCCTGGTGCAGCATCATAAGCCACATCAACCACTGCTGTCCTCCTTGCCCCATCTCAACCATCCGCCACTCCGTCTCTCGCCTTGAGCAGTTCCTGCTCATCTGCCCATAGTCAGGTGCCTGTAAAGGACATGTTTGAGCGTAAGAAGCTAATGTCACAAAGTGCCCCAAAATTGAAGTGATACGACCAACAAAGCATCTTTTTCCATCTCCTGGTTCTAAAAATCCAGGCCTTATACACGCCCCCTGATAGGTAACGTAACAAGTATTAAACTGATAAGAGTAGTACTTACAAACACGTCACTCCTATCTGGTGGCACCTTTGACTGCACGTGCCGTGCCCCAAAATTGAAGTGATACGACCAACAAAGCATCTTTTTCCATCTCCCGGTTCTAAAAATCCAGGCCTTATACACGCCCCTTGATAGGTAACGTAACAAGTATTAAACTGATAAGAGTAGTACTTACAAACACGTCACTCCTATCTGGTGGCACCTTTGACTGCACGTGCCGTGCCCCAAAATTGAAGTGATACGACCAACAAAGCATCTTTTTCCATCTCCCGGTTCTAAAAATCCAGGCCTTATACACGCCCCCTGATAGGTAACGTAACAAGTATTAAACTGATAAGAGTAGTACTTACAAACACGTCACTCCTATCTGGTGGCACCTTTGACTGCACGTGCCATGCCCCAAAATTGAAGTGATACGACCAACAAAGCATCTTTTTCCATCTCCCGGTTCTAAAAATCCAGGCCTTATACACGCCCCCTGATATGTGCTGTAACAGGTTTTAAACTGATAAGAGTAGTACTACTTAACACACCTTATAATAATGCAGAGAGAGGCAATGCAGTGAGAGGAGTCTGAAGAAGAGGAGTCAGAGGAGGAAGGTGGCTTTGAGGAGGTGGAAGACCAAACACAGAAAGGCGTCCCAGGGGGCTTGTTGTCACCTTTCGGGGACCCTTGGTGTTGTACGTGGCTGGGTGGAGGAAGAGACCTTCAATGACTTCAGTGAGGACAAGGACATGGCTAGCTTGGTATCCAACCTTGTGCAAATGGGGAGTTTGCGGTTGTGCAAATGGACTGTTTGTGGTTGTTTGCGGTGCGTTAAACGGGGAGTTTGGTCTGTCACTGTGAAGCGGGCCTAACCCTTACACTACCTGATCGATACAACATCATACCTGATGTTTTAAAGCACGTTATTCCAAACAATTTAGGAATGTTAGGTAATTTATGCCCTTTATGGCTTAAAACCAGACTCTGCATCAACTATGTAATTTTCCATGGGAGATTTGCCATGGATCCCCTCCGGCATGCCACAGTCCAGGTGTTAGTCCCGTTGAAACAACTTTCCCATCACTATTGTGGCCAGAAAGAGTCCCTGTGGGTTTTAAAATTCGCCTTCCCATTGAAGTCTATGGCGGTTTGCCGATGTTCGCCGGTTCGCGAACATTTGTGGCGGTTCGCGGTTCGCGAACCGAAAATTTTAGGTTCGCGACATCACTAATGAACAACCCTTGGCATTTTATTTTGCAAGAGCTATTATAAGGATAAGTTATGTCAATAAAATTATTGAGTTTTAACATTAGGGGCTTGAACTCTCCTAATAAGAGATTTTCAATATTACAATGAATCAAACAAGAGAAAGCTAAAGTCATCTTCCTACAAGAAACACATTGAACAGAAAATAAAATTCCCAGATTTGGTTCAAATCTTTATGAGCATAAATATAATTCGACCCTTAACAATAAATCATGAGGGGTATCTATATTTTTTGACCATAGTTAAAAAATTAAAGAAACCCTATATGAATGTGAACCTTTGGGTAGGTTGATATTGTGGGTAGGAGAAATTAATAATTAATTAATAATAATTAACATATATGCCCCTAATGATAACCAGCTTCCATTTATAAAAAAGGACAATGAGAACATTTAAAAAAATTGGACAAGGGATAGAGATAATGGCTTTTAATATCACTATTAAGCCAATTGTAGACAAGAAATCTGATACAATTATTAAACATTTAAATGTAGTGCTTAAAAACTCTGAAAAACGTTCAAAATTTATAAATGACAATCAGATGTACGATATCTGGGGAATATTACATCCAAACGAAAAGGATTATTTATATTATTCTATAGTATATAAAACCTACTCAAGAATAGATCTTTTTTTAACAAATGATAAGGGTTTGGGTAATGTTATAAAAGAGAACACAGGCCAAATAACCATATCTGATCATGCTCCAATAAGTTTAGATATCAAATTAGATCAAGAAAAAAGTGACAGACCAATCTGGAAATTGGCTGATGTACTATTGAGAGATAAAACAAACGTTTTGGAATTGAAAGAAGAAATTGTAAAAATATGTTATATAAATACCAGAACTGTTGAGCAGTACAGTACACTATGGATGTCATTTAAGGCTTACTTTAGAGGTCTTCTAATAAAACTAAATCACCAAGTCAAGGAAAAGAGAGGTCTGCCACTAAGGACACTTTTAATTCAGTTATACAATTTAGTAAAAGCGCATAAGTAAAAGCGCATAAGTAAAACCAAAAGAAAACATTTATAAAGAGATTAAAAATTAGAAAAAACAAATAAATAAAATCAATCAACAAATCTCCGACAAGGGAACTTCAGCAAAAATGTCATTATCATGATAACAAAACAAGTAAAGTGCTAGCAGACAAAATAAAAAATAAGTCTCGAAATTCACAAATGGAATATTTAATTGATGAGGGTAATCAGTACTTTAAACCAAAATACATAGCTAGGATTTTTTCTAAATACTATGGGCCTCATTCAATTGCGATTTGTCCAATTGAATAGGGGTCTAAATAAGCACATAGCATATTTTTTTTAAAGAAGTTTTTAGTTAGTGAAAACCTTGCTTTCGTATAGATGCTTACTAACTAAAAACTTCTTTAAAAAAAATATGTTATGTGCTTATTTAGAGGCCTATTCAATTGGCCAAATTGCAATTGAATGAGGGCCTATGAAGGTTTATATAACTTGAAAAATTATCTATTCTTTGAGGAACCGTGTGTCCTTGAAATTCAAAATTTTCTTAGTAAAATAAAAATTCCTAAAATCTCAGAATCTGAGCTCTCAGATTTAAATCTACCAATAACAGAAAAATAGGTAATGGAGGCCATAGGAAAATTTAAATCATATACTTCTCCAGGTCCAGACGGATATACAATTTTTTTTTATAACTTATTTGGTCAGGTCCTTGCGAAACAACTTAAATGTTTATTTAATGAGTTTAAAAGCCTGGGTAAAATTCCAAAAGATATGATGAAAGCCCATATTATATTGATTCTGAAAAAAAAACACAAACTTTTTCTATGCAGCTATTATAGACCAATTTCCTTGATGAATGCAGATTTGAAACTGTATGCAAGGATACTGAGTTCATGGCTGGTAGGCATGGACCAGACACCATCAGAAAGCTTATTCATTTAATAAGCATTTCGAAAGCTGGGAATACTCAAACCCTGTTCACGTCATTAGATGCTGAAAAAACATTTGACAGGATAGGGTGGGGGTATATGAGACAGGTACTGTCAGATATGGATTTTGGCTGTTTGGCTCCCATGCGATCAGTGCCTTCTATTCCAATCCATAAGCTACAGTAATTGGTGTGGGCTTTAGGTTACACGAGTTTGACATTGGTAATGGAACTCGACAGGGGTGCCCCCTCTCTCCCACCCTATTTATCCTGTTGCTAGTGCCTTTGGCTTAAGCTAGTAAAAATAACGAGGCTGTGAAAGGTTTATGGGTGGGAGAGAGGGAACACAAAATTACCATGTTTGCAGATGATGTGGTGCTGTCACTAGAAGATCCATTGAAATCTTTACCCCATTTACTAGACTTAATAGAGCAATACAGCAAGGTTTCCAATTACAAACTTAATCACCAGAAATCAGAGATTTTGAGCATAAACATCCTAAACTCACTCAAAGTGAAATTGAAGCAAAAGTTCCCCTTTAATTGGGAGGCAAGCCCTTTTAAACATCTGGGCATTATCTTTGATCAAAACATAAAAAAATGATTACAATTAACTGTGAGAAAACTATGAAAACTGTGAAAAAATTAAAACTATTATGACAAGTTGGGAAACACAAAAAAAATCATTTTCAGGGAAAATTGCCAGTGTTAAGATGACGGTACTGCCGATCATCAGTTACCCGGTGGAGCTCCCCAGACAATTTATACCAAAGCTGCAACATATGATTGATACTTTCATTCATGCAAGAAAACATGTTAGAATAAAAAGGATAGAGATCTTCAGGGAATTTTACAGAGGGGGAATCGCATATCCCTTACTCTATCTATATCAAAAGGCTTCATTGCTTGCTCACTCTCTTAAATGGTTAGAGGCAGGTGATGATTTAGCTTGGTATCAAATAGAAAAAAATATTGTGTTGAATAAAGATTTAAAAGCATTACGTTTTATTGGTAATTTTCATATGAAATATTTTAACAATGAAGCATATATTTTGAAGAAGCTACTTTCATTCTAAAAAAAAATATATCAAAAATACAAGCTCCTCCCATACTTAAGTATATCTGCTCCAATTACAACTGTGACAACATTCACAACTCGTGGAAGAATTACTGGATGAATTATCATTGTCAAAATCGGAGTAATCTATTTATTGCAAATGAGTTGGCTTCCTTTCAGCAAATAGAAAATAAATTTGGGGTTCAACCATTCAATTGGCTGACGTATGCCCAACTAAGATGCATTTTAGTTAAATTAAAAAAGGCAAGAAAATGAAATAATAATTTGAATACATTTGAGGTATTTCTCCTTAAGGGAGAATTTTCTTATATGACCTCAAAAATGTTAAACTTTTTACGTAATCAAATAGAAATGAAAACAACTAAACGTATGTCTGTATGGTCAAATGAATTGAAGATTAATTTAAACAAAAAACTATGGGATCAGGCCTTAAAAGACACCAACAATGTGATCAAAAATGCAGCTGAAAGGGAGGCCTACTTTAAAGTAATAGATAGGTGGCACATAGAGCCGATGAAAATATATAATTTTCCCCATAAGAGCGAGGATAAATTATGTTGGAGAGGCTGTGGACTCCACTGAAATTATTTCCATTTTTGGTGGACTTGTCCTCTAATCAAGACGCTTTGGGAAAAATGTTTTGACTATATTTCGAACACTCTAAAGAAAAATGTCTATCTATCGGCCTGCAGCGGTCTCCTACATATTTTTCATAAAAGTTATAAACAAGAAGAAATATCTTATATGATACAAATGTTTACAATAATCAAAATAGCGATTATCGCCAAATGGATACAAGTTATTACTCCAAGTTGGAACAAAATATTGGATTCCAATACTTGTTAGTTGCTTGCCTCCTGGAATTACCTGGAACATATTGACAATTTTAAATTAGCTGGTTGCATGATATGAATGGTGTATGTGTGTATATGTTTTATTTTGTCTATTATTATTGACAAATATATTGTATCTTGGGTTGACAAAAGTATTAGAAAATTTGTTCACTGAAAAAAGATATATCACACAAATGATTTTTGTATATATTTATATTTTGAAAAAAAAAATCATTATTTTTAGGTAATCTGGTGTCAGCTAAGCAATTTCCTGACGTGGTTCAGAAAGAACTCAGGAAGGAGGTTGTTTTAGGAATGATGGCAGGTCTTATCTGCATCCATCACTTCTGGACTTAAGGATATCCCCATTAGGAGTTGTCCCTAAAAAGGAGCCAGGTAAGTACAGGCTCATCCATCATCTATCATTTCCAAAAGGAAAAACGGTGAATGATGGAACTGATAACCAATTATTCTCCATTCTTTATACTTCCTTTGATCACACGATTGGCCTAGTAAGCAAGGCGGGGCGGGGATGTTTACTAGCCAAATATGATATTGAGTCAGCTTTTCGGCTACTGCTGGTTCATCCAACATCTCCTAAGTTATTAGGTTGTCTTCTTGGGTATTATGTTGATCTTTGCTTACCTATGGGTTCTTCTATTTCTTCTGTGTATTTTGAAACATTCAGTTCCTTTATTCAGTGGATAGTGGAACAAGTGTCAGGTTCCATGGTGATGACCCACTATCTTGATGACTTCCTGTTGGTTGGTTCCTCATTGGAAAAGATTCAATGTTTAATGGAGGTTTTTGTTGAAGTAGCACAGGATTTCGGCATACTTTTGGCGAAAGACAAGGCGGAAGATCCTGCTTCTCAAATTGACTTGGTTAGGTTACATTGCTCGCTATCCATAGAGAAGTTTGTGGATGGCTGCCAAAAGGAAGGTTTCGGTAGCTAACAAGTTCACCCAAAAAGAGATGCAATCCTTGCTGGGGAAGCTACATTTTGCATGTAGGATCATACCAATGGGTAGAATTTTCAGCAGAAGATTGTCTTTTGCTATGATTGGAATTAAGCGATCCCATCATTTCATAAGGATTACCGCTTTGTCCAGGAAAGACTTATGTATTTGGTCTGAGTTCCTGCAACACTTTAATGGTAAGTCCTTCTTCATGGCGAGTCAAGTTCTGAGTCAGGATATTGATCGTTACACAGATTCTGCAGGTAGTGTTAGTAGTAGTGTAGTCAGAGCTTATTTGAAGGGGAAGGTGTGCTGCTAAATGGCCAGCATCATGGCTCAGTTCTAGGTTGCTCAAGAATTTGGTCTTCCTTGAATTATTCCCCATCATCGTGGCAATTTACATATGGGATGACATCTTGAAGGACTAGCATGTCATATTTCATAGTGATAACACGGGCAAGGACCTGTCGATCAACAAACTGACATCCTCCTCATTGCCAGTGGTACATTTGCTTTGCAAGCTAGTATTGAGGTGCATGGAAAATAATCTATGTAGAGCAGTACATGTGCCTGGTAGATGGCAAGGGACGTGGTTAAATGCAACTGCACATTTCCTAATAGTACATGGTTTGGTGCGTAAGCTCCAAGGGACTGTGCTCCTTGGTCCTATAGATGGCAAGGAACGTGCTTAGCTGTAAGTGCATGTTTCCTATTTTGGAAGGCATAGAGCACACTTAGCCTTAAATGTGCATCTCCAATGGATTGTTACTCAGTCCCATAGATGGCAAGGGACGTGCTTAGATTTAACTGCATGTTTCCTGTTTTAGATGGCTAGGAACGCATTTAACCGTTAGGGATGCTTTTCCTGTCTGGGGTCAGGCGCACTTTGTTTGTAGCTTGCCCACAGGTGATTAGTGAAAGGTGTTATCATTTTGTTTTACTCCTGGGGCCCCTTGAGCTTTTAAGTGTGGATGGACAGGCACCTCTTGTTATTTTTATGTGTGTTATTATGTATAATAAACAGAGCTGTGGCCTTTTTAAACCCATTCCTTGTGTCAAGTATTTATTAGTTTGATTTAGATAAGGGGTATGCGTATTGACAATGCACAGGTCAGGAAGTCCGAGTACACAGCGAGGCTATCACATTCACTCTAGCTACAATTTGAGATATAAGCACAATTCAAAGGACACCATTGGCATAATGTATTGTGTATGCTATTAGCCACAATAACTGAGCCTTCCAGATAGGAGGAATACCTTTGAGGGAAGCTTTCTGACCCATTACATCTGGAAATATTTAAGGGAACAGTGCATCTTCTCGTATATTTTTCTGTTTGCTTCTTAAAGTAACGATAATTATTTTAAAAGATGATAAAGTTTACATTTTGATCCTAGTATGTCTTGCTGCTACCAAGGAAAAAGCCTTTAGTAAATCGCACAAGTATGACAGATGATGGATTACATGTTGTCGTTGGCTATAGAGCCCATATACATACCTGCAATCCTTTTTTAAGATCCCCCAATGTGCATATTAAAAACAGATAGTACTGATGTTTTCTTAAACTCGGTTAAGCATCTTTAACCTCTCTGGAATGCTAGATGAGTTTTCATCTCTATTCTTTCTGAAAATCAGTAAAGGGTCTCTAAATTCAATAAATTCAATAATTGTTTTTAAAAGCTTAAGTGTTAGCTTTTACAGCACTCTAAAATGTTTATTTACCTTGTGTCAATGGGAGTGTGCTTGCACAACAGGGTTATTGAACTTGGCAATATACTCACAGATCCTGAAGGGATCTTTAATTTCTTTGGTTCCCGCAAGGAAAGTTCTTTTTTTAACATTTGTCAGGTGCTTGCAATTTGAAGGAAGTGAAGGAAGGAACACAGTGTTATCTCTTTAGTGAGATCTATTTTGATTAATCACTTTAATGTCTTATAGAAATGGTAAAGCAACATAATTTACTGAGATTATGGTGAAATTAGGATAATATAATTATAATAAAGATATATTCAGACATTGTTAGAAAATAATATGTTGCCATCCATAAGAGACTAGGGGTTGCTGATCACATACAATGTGGCATATATATTTATATATATATTTATATATATATATATATTTATATATATATTTATATATATATATATATATATATATATATATAGGTGGTAAAGAAAAAAATGGAAAAATGGCGGTTACCGCCTAAGATAAAAAAACTAGTAAAAAAAGAAAAAAGGGTACTTTCTAATAGCAAAAGTATAGCCAAAAATAATAATAAGGTATAATAACCAAAATATCCCCATCCAAAGATGGTAGACTGAGATACAGAAAATATAAGGTAAACACTACAAAAGACTGAGGGCCTCATTCTATTAGCGGCCGTAAATCGGCCGTAAGGCTGCGATTCCTTGCGGGGGTTCAGTTAACTCGCGATTCTATTATACGGCCCCGCAAGGATCTCCTTTTACGGCCGGCCGCATATCTTGGAACCGGCCGTAAGCTGTGAAATATAAAAACTCAAAAATAAATTCAAGCCTGCACTGTACAGCTCTGTAAATGCTAGGGATCATATTGGGGGCCATGAGGATTAAAAGGAACCCACTCTCAAGCTTGCACATCAGCCCAAACCCAAGTTCAAATTAACTGTTTATTTTCCGGCTGCGGCGTGGGCGGGTCTGAGGTGCTCCAAGCACTCTGGACTTTTTACATGGATATTTTACGGATATTAAAAATAAAATATTTTACGGATTTGAGTATAGGATAATTATGTGCTATTTTTTCTAACACCTAAAATCCCTTTATAGTCTTCTCAAAGTGCAGGATGGCTTTATTTGAGCTATTTTATGTGCTTAATTGGTGCTAGCGGGACCTTTTTCCTGCAAGTAAGCAGCGGCTCGTTTTTAGCCTTGCAGAGAGGTTTCCCGGAGCAATTGAATTGCAAATAGGAATTTCTTACGGCCGAAACTCTTAGGGCCGTTTTAGATCAAAGGCTTTCCTCTGGCGCGAGCGGCCGCAAGAGATAGCAAGGCACCGGCCGCAAGCCTGCCGGAGCCTCCGGCCGTAAGGGAATAGAATAGCAGAATAGCTTGCGGCCGGTCCTTGCGGCCCCGCAACGGCTGCGGCCGCTAATAGAATGAGGCCCTGAGTGAATATCTAGTCTTTTGTTATAGTCCTCATACATCTGTTAGGACAATCATAGGACTATAACTTAATAAATAGTAGTGAAAAAAAAAGGAAGAAAACATGAAAAAATGTAAGCAAAAAAGCAAAAAGCACTCTATACAAAATATGAAAAAAATAAATATAATGGCAAGGGATATAAGGTAAGTACTAGGTATATAGGGTAAGTATACAAAGGGAAAAAGGTGAACAGTACACCAGAGCAATGCGTGTAATACGCCTGCCAGCTCACAGAAGCCAAATAGTCAGCATTCTCAACCCTTACCCCAAAAAATACCTAAAAAAGTACATACCAGATTACTCCATAGTTATCTCATAGTAATCACAGATGAATGGATAACTGGATATATCAGATGCCAAACAAGGAACTGAAAAAAATAAAGAAACAAAAAGCCGACCGGTTTCGATAGCACACACGCTATCTTTATCAAGGCACATAGAGTGCATAGCTTTAGTGGAAATTTGCGGGGTTTTTTAAAGGGACATTGGTCGCGCCTACTTGGGCGTTACTAGGGTGTTAATTCACTCCCCTTAGCTGTGTATTGGTTGAATCTCAATTATTTTACACGCCTCTTTATTTGTCCACGTAATGACGTGACTTGCAGCATCTGACGCTCTGCAACAGCGCCCAGAGACAAATCGCGAGATTACGCGATGACGTGAATGGGGATGAGACCTTATTTTAATTGCTGAATTATGCTATCCATTACGACAGCGCGACCACAAATCTAAAGTAACTAAATACCATTGTGTCAACTAGAACCCTTTGAAGATACCCTAAGCTGTATATGGTATGGATTTCTCCTATTACCTAAGTTAAAAGAACAAAAAAGGCTATACTTATGATACAAAAGAAACCTAAAACCACTTCTAAGTATAAAGACAATTAGGCTAAACTTATAAGAGAATTAAGCATTTATAATATAGTATACTAAATACAAGAAAGGCTGAAATTTTAAAGATAGAATTCAGATAATAATAATCTAATAGATGGAATTTTTTGGGACTAGAGAAAATACTTCTATTATTGGGATGTATAGTGTATAAAGTATTCTAAGAGTGAACTATGGGACTTGTAGATTTTAATTCATATACTAGAAGGAAGCACTTCCTTGAGACCTCATGGACTCAAGGCTACTATTAAAAAGATACCCTAATGTTCATTCAGAAGAAAGACTTAAAATTTAGTACAGTAGCTTGTAATTTTAGATAAATGGACTAAAGGTAAACCCTTCATTAAGACCCCATGGACCCTGGGCACCCATTAAATAGATCCACTTGCATTCCTCCTGCATACGTTTTTGATCAATATTACCCCCTCTTATTGTTACTTTAATGTCATCAATAATATGGAATTCAAGGCTTTTTACATCGCCTTGATGGTAAAGACGAACATGTCTCGAAATTGGGGTGTCTAATTTGTTAGTAATAGAAGATACGTGTTCTAGTATTCTCCTCCTTATTTGTCTTATAGTTTTCCCCACGTACAATTTTTTGCATTTGCAAACAATAATGTAGACTACGTGGGTAGAAAGGCAGTTATAGAATGATTTGTAAGCTTTTTTGCTTACATTTTTTCATTTTTTCTTCCTTTTTTTTCACTACTATTTATTAAGTTATAGTCCTATGATTGTCCTAACAGATGTATGAGGACTATAACAAAAGACTAGATATTCACTCAGTCTTTTGTAGTGTTTACCTTATATTTTCTGTATCTCAGTCTACCATCTTTGGATGGGGATATTTTGGTTATTATACCTTATTATTATTTTTGGCTATACTTTTGCTATTAGAAAGTACCCTTTTTTCTTTTTTTACTAGTTTTTATATATATATATATATATATATATATATATATATATTTATATATATATATGTATATATATATATATATATATATATATATATATATATTTGTGAAAAATTCATCCGTTGCTATGCCTAAAACTGTGAAATACAGTAAGCATATGCTTAAAAGGAGCCACGTTTAAAATGGTTTGAATTGACAGAGTGACGGTGCATTATGTGGTCTCATTTGCATGTCCAGTTTTCCCAGAGTACAGTGCATATACTGTATTTCTGAGACATTTGAGCAGGAAATGCGTTTTTGTCAACTTATTTTTCAGACACTTAAATAGAACTCAAATAGATAGTCTCTAACCCCCCGTGTGTCTCTAACCCCCCCGTGTGTCTCTAACCCCCCGGTGTGTCTCTCTACCCCACCGTGTCTCTTTCCCTCCCCCCTCCTCAACCTAAACCCCCCTCCTCCACCTAAACCCCCCTAAATACCTCCCCCCTCTCCCCTCACTTACCTGCTTGGGCTCCGGCCTCTGCTCCTTGACCCGGCGCCGGGGAGCATGTGACGTCACATTTGCGCCGCATCATTAGCATATACCGGTTGCCGGCACCCGGTATATGCTAATGGCGCTGCGCGCCTGTGACGTCACATGCGCGCCGGGTGAAGGAGCGGAGGCCGGAGCACAAGCAGGTAAGTGAGGGTGAGGGGGGGGGAGGTATTTAGGGGGGTTTAGGTGGAGGAGGGGTCTTAAGGGGGGTTTAGGTTGAGGAGGGGGGTTGTGGAGGGGGGTTGGGGTTGAGGTGGATTGAGGGGGGAGGTTGAGGGGGGTTGAGGTTGAGGAGGTGGGTTGGGGTCGAGGTTGAGGAGGGGGGCTGAGGTTGAGGAGGGAGGTTGAGGATGGGGGGTTGAGGATGAGTATGGGGGGGTTGAGGAGGAAGGTTGAGGAGGGGGTTGAGGATGGGAGGGTTGAGGAGGGAGGTTGAGGAGGGGGGTTGAGGAGGGAGGTTGAGGATGAGGAGGGAGGATGAGGAGGGAGGTTGAGGATGAGGAGGGAGGTTGAGGATGGGAGGGTTGAGGAGGGAGGTTGAGGAGGGGGGTTGAGGAGGGAGGTTGAGGATGAGGAGGGAGGTTGAGGATGAGGAGGAGGGGTTGAGAAGGGGGGTTGAGGATGGGGTTGAGGAGAGAGGATGAGGATGGGGGGTTGAGGATGGGGGGGTGGAGGAGGGAGGATGAGAAAGGAGGTTGAGGAGGGGGTTGAGGATGAGGAGGGAGGTTGAGGATGAGGAGGAGGAGTTGAGGAGGGGGGTTGAGGATGGTGGGTTGAGGAGAGAGGATGAGGATGGTGGGTTGAGGAGGGTGATAAGGGAGGGGGGAAGAGACACAGGGAAGGGAGAGGTTGGAAGAGACACACTGAAGGGAGAGGGGAGAAGAGACACAGGGAAGGGAGAGGGGAGAAGAGACACAGAGAGAGAGGGGGACACAGAGGGACACAGGGGCAGCACATTTCCCACCCTCGGCTTATACTCGAGTCACTCATTTTACCCAGCATTTTGTGGTAAAATGGGTTCCTCGGCTTATACTCGGGTCGGCTTATACTCGAGTATATACGGTAACTTTCAGGCCAGAAATCTGACCCAAATTATCTAAAATTTGCATAGGGGTAGGGACGGAGGTGACAGGCTGAGATAAGGTGCATAACAGGTCATCTGCGAACAGACAACATTTAAGATGTTGATGTCCTACGTCAATACCATGCATGGAGGAGTTAGATCTGATTGTCTGGGCTAGGGGTTCATTTGCTAATGTGAATAGCAGGGGGGAGAGGTGGCAGCCCTGTCTGGTGCCCTGTTGGATGTCAATATATGTTATGGAGTCCCCTGGCATTTTAAGTGAGGCTTTAGGATGATGATACTATGTCTTAAGAAGATTTAGATAGGGGCCGGAGAAGATTTCTAAATAAAAACATTCTAGCGAATAAAACACCTTCTCAATATCTAAGGCCAATAGGCATGCAGGTGTCTGAGTTTGTTTAGCCCAATGAATTAATTTAAGTACCCACCTGATATTATCTCTTGCTTGCCTAAAGGGGCTAAAACCACTTGATCCTTGTGAATTAGTCTGGGAAGAAACTTGCTAATTCTATTTTACATGAGTTTTGTAAGTATTTTAATATCTCCGTTTAGGAGGGAAATAGGCCTATATTTTTTAACCTTGGTGGGGTCCTTACCCTCTTTAGGGGAAAAGTACTAGATCAGCCTGATTGAGTTATGGGTATATTGGAAATCCATCCAGTATCCTGTTGAATAGATGAGTGAGATTAGGAGTAAGAAGGTCAGCAATTTTTTATAGTATAAATGAGAGAATACATCTGGGCCAGGGGCTTTGCAATTTTTTAGGTTCTGGATAACTTTTTTAACCTACTGTGCTGTGACCCTGGAGTTTAAGGAATCTAATTCTTGGGAAGTGAGTGAGGAAAGATCACAGGAGTCAAAAAGGAAGCAATAAGGGAATTAGATTGGTATGGTGATGTGGTGTAAAGTTTCTGGTAAAACAGCGAAAGGTATCTACAATTTTCTTGGTGCTAACAGTAGTCTCACCATAAGGGGATTTGATGCAAAACATTTTGGATTGAGATAGTTACCCTTTCAGTTTTCTAGCTAAAAGGGAATTAGGTTTATTTGCCTGTGTGTAAAATTTATGTTGTGTCCATCTCATAGCCTTCTCCGTATGCTGTGACAAAATAAGACCGAGTTCAGATATCAGTTTGTCGATGGCCTGGCGAAGTCTATTGATTTTGTTGGTTATGTTTTTCCAGCCCTAATAAATCCCTCTTCAAGGTCGATTCCCTAAGTTGCATTTGTTTCTTATTAGTGGACTCATGGTTAATACAGGTACCCCTAATGAAGGCTTTATGAGCCGCCCAGACCCACCCGATATCCGAATCCACATTTGTATTTCTTGAGAAGAAAAGATCAATATCATTAGCTATGTGGTCTTTGAATATTGGGCTAGTTTGGAGCATTTTGTTCAGCCTCCAGGAACGAGGTGGGTGAGTATTAGCGCTAAAAGCAAACAAAACACTAACTATTGAATGATCTGGCACTGATATATTTCAGGTCTGGTTAATTGATCTCAAAGAGATGAATCGATAAACACTGTGTCAATTCTAGAATATGAGTTATGGACTGGAGAATAGAAAGTGTATTCTTTATCTTTTGGGTGAAGTAGTCTCCATGCGTCTACCTCATGTAGGTCCTGCAGAAGTTTGTCTATCCAGGATATTTTAGTAGAGAACCTGTCACCCCAGCCCTGTGTTGATCTATCTAGTTGATTATTTAAGGTTAAATAGAAATATCCCCCCAAGATGACCTTTCCTACATTGGTTGAATTTGGATATTGTAGCAGCCGAATAAAATAGGAATGAGGCCTAGTAGTAGGCAAGTAAAATGCTATTAGAGAGAGTTTAATGTCCAGCAGGTTAACAGTTAATACAATAAAGTCTCCATCTTTATCTATGTGTTTGTGCTTTAATATTAAGGGAAAATCCATGTGTAGTAGGATAGTAACTCCAGCTTTTTTAAATGGTTGTGAAGTAGCAACATATGTAGGATAATGTTTGTGAAAAAATTTGGGAACTTTATTCTGGGCGAAATTAGTTTCCTGAAGAAACATTACTGAAGGGCAGAGATGTTTGTAGGAAATGAAAGCCTTCCGTCACTTGAAATGGGAATTGAAACCCTTGACATTGTGTGATATAATCATGAAATGTGTGTCTGTCATTTTACCTTATGATGCATAGTGCTATTGATAGAGTCGGCAAGATGGTAAAGGAGGAAGGATCAGGTAAGGTTGAAGAATTGGCTGACTGAGGTCCCACTAACTGGAGAAGCAGAAGGAGGTGTTGGACATCTAGGAGAGTCTGAGACACTATAAAAAAGGGGAGAAACAATAGGGTAAAGTACAAATAGGTAATGTAAGTAACAAATCAGTTGACAGTTTAGGTACATTTTAGTCCTCACAATTAAACTAAAAGCACAATCGTGCCAGAGGGGGGAAGGAAAATATTCACTCCCCGAAAATCCTCTAGTATGAGGAAAATATAGAATGTAGCAATAATATAAAAGAACACTGTTTTAGGAACCAAATTTGCTTTTGAAAATATTTAGCAAAATAACACCAGCCTCTGCAGAGGACAGTCTGATACCTAAGAGGCCACCTAAGGCCACCCTGGACTAAAATCAGGTGCACAGGGTGTAAAATATTTAAAGTTAAAAAGTTGAAAATAAATCAAAACTTGAGGAGATTGCCTAGATATGGGACCATATACTCCAATAACTTGGCATTAAACAAATTGTTTATGGTGGTTCAGGACTTCCAGGAGATTAATCTACAGTCCGTTGAACCCATAAGTGAGTCAGCAGCGATTAAGTATATGAGGGGCTGGAGAAAGGTAAAACGGGGCTCGCCAATGTAGGCTGAGATTTCATTTTCTTGGAATGTCTTTGAACCTCTGTCGATTTTCTGGACGGTCGTGGAGGCGGTTGCGATTCGGTCAGTGATAATATGTAGATGAAGAAGGTGAGTGGGGCATTCTTCCAAGTTGTGCGCAATATAAGAGGAGGATCTTATCTAGAAGGAGAGATTGAAGGGAAAACTCCCAAAAAAATAAATGTAAATGTGGTTGTGGCTTTGCAGAGCTAAGCGTGTTGGTATAAGCCAGGCCTTCAATAAGCTATAAGCTAGCCCTGGAGGATACGATTGGGGCTTAAACGCCTTGGGCTGCAGTGAAGAAGATCCGATGGGGCGCTAAGCCAGGCCCTCTCACCACCCAGCAAGGCCCGGTGGTGGGTAACAGTGGCACAGCCAACAGCCCTCCAGATTGTCACACTCTCCAGGAAAATAGCCCTTTTGCAGGTTGGGGAGGGTATTACTTGCCTAATTTGTCATCCATTGTTGTTTAGGCCAAATTTGTGGCTAAAAAAGTGCTCTTTTTTGGCATATTAGCCACAGAGCCCACGTTTCATGCTCTTATTTTAAAGGTCACTGTTTCCCTATTGTGTTTGTGCCCTTAGGTGTATTGTAAGTGGCTCACTGTTCTGCTGCGTTACTGCTCTACTCTGGTGGTATCCCTCAATAGGCCTCGGTCCTGTCGTGCAGGCTGGAGTTACCGTAGGTCTTGGTATAAAATATCAAGTTTGGTGTGGTTCATGAACTTATTTTTTTAAGTGTTTCTAATTAAGGCCAGGAGCTCTTTCAACCTGTTTCTGTTCTCAGCAGTAACAGTTTAGAACGTATGGATATACTTTAATTGCTTTTGCAAAAATTACTTGAGATTTTAAGGTATTCCATGTTGTGTGACAAACTGGCCAGTGTATGTCAACTGATGTACTTTTTAAAATAAAATAAAGTTACACATTTGCATTATATTGTATTAAGCTTCAGCTTGAAGGAGACAAATGAAAGGGTGACATGATAGATGCCTTAAATATATAGGACAAAATGTTAAAATTCAAGAATGAAGCCTAATTTAAGAAAATAGGAATACTAAAATGTTTATGATTTGAAAGGACATCAATGCTCTAATAACAAGATGTAGATGTTTTTATTGTCCAACAAGCTAATATCTATCTACACACAGACCTTTCAGAAACTATTTTTGTCCTGTCGCATATACAGAGCTCCTCTACATTATAAATATTAACTTTAATTTGTAACATGCCTCCATATTCCATAGAGCAGCACAGGGGATAAGAACAAGGAAGAATACAATGTTAACAAGCTGCAGAAATTTGAGGGCCCTGTTTTGAGTTTAGAATCTTGTTTTTTTTTCCTAAGCACCATACAAGATTGGAAATTCATTACTTACAATCTAAAGGGAATGGAAGAGGCAGAAACCTGGGCAATAATAGCAAGTATCACAAAGAAAGTGAAAGTTTACTTGGGTAGGAAGGTGTGCAAAGTTAAAAGGTTTTTCATTTAGTAGGAGAGGGAATAGATCTTATTGAAAGTCATTTGAGGTGAATGAGTCTCGTATGTAAAATGTTATCTGCACCTAGTGGTCAGATAATATAACATGCAAATGGGAATGGCAGATGAGGGGCCTAGGTTAGGAAATATATCTCCAGATAATATTATACATTTGAAGATAAGTAGCGTAACTGTATGTTGAGAAACTATTATTTGAAAGTAAGTTTAATTTCAATATTTTTTTTAATCATTGAATAGAAATGTTATGAATGGCTAATGGCTACTTAAAACATAAAACTATTTATGTTAAGACATGACAGTAGCTCTTGTAAGAGCAGGCTAGAAAATTACAGTACATTATAGAAATAATGGTAGATAAGTGGAAATGCTTTTTCTGTAGAAAGAGTGGACGAAAAATTCATGAATGACTAGATTTAGGCTGTCCTGGTGATGATTTTAGTCTGTGCTTTTAAGGCAAATAGAATAGACAGACTAGATCGACCTATTGGTTCTTACCTGCACTCAAAATATTTTTATGAATGTTTCAGTAGAATAGTAAATTTTACAACTGATCAATATTTTTATTCTGATTGTATATATTAGAAAAAAACATTATCACTTATAAATGAAAAGAAGAGGGTAAAGCTCTGAGAATTATTTTTAGTTAAGCAAAATATAAATTATATTCTACGACCCTCAAAAGTCCATGTCATTTATTTTCCTTAACCAAAACCTACTCAAAAATTTGATGAAACCATAAACCTTTAAACCAGGTCTGCAAAAGTAATCAGAAAGCGCACATCCTGACATTACACAAAAATGAACTGACACACTCCACAATTAAAACTCACTGCACTATAAATGTATGTTAAGTTTCCACTGGACTTACCTCAAATACGTAAGTGGGCTAAAAAAGTGGACTTACTTGAACCACAAAATAGGAAGTGGAGATATTTCATATTTTAAAGACCTATATGGCCATATATTTTTATATTTTTAAATGTATTATTTTGAATGACTATACCTTAAGATAGTCATCATGATTTTAGTAAAAAAATAAACACATAATTATAATTATTACATTTTTTATGCAATTATGCTGCCATTTTGTGTTCAGCAGATAAACTTCCTGTGGTGAGAGGTGACTTTGAATACACAGGAAGTGTTTCACTGCAGAATGGGAATATAGCAGTTACAACTTCCAGTTCTCTCAGCAGGACTAAAGGGAAACTCATTAGTTTAAAATAGCACAACCTCCGGAAAAAGTAGGCAAAAAAACAAAAACAAAATGGAAGCCTATAGTAAAGAATAATTCCATATATAAGTTGCAAAATGTAAATGTATAAAAGCATTTTCCCATTAACACGTTTAATTATTCAGTAAATCATATAGAAGTAATGTTTCAGTGGTCTTTTAACTCCACTTATCCCCATTTATAACAGGTTTGTTAAATATACCTTAATGATTCTTAAAGAGATAAAATCATACTCTTATGGTCTTTCTTTAAGTCAACCATCCCTCTGCTTGGCCTCAGATCACTCATGTGATTGAGCACATACTTTTTAATTTTCAATATGACCACTTCTTTAACAATTAGTGTCCATGTTAAGGGTTGAAATGAAAGCACCAAGACACAAAGGGAATGTGGAACTAAAAAAAACTACAAAGGAAAGGGAATGGAACAAGGAATTTGGCAAGGAAGATGACTTCATGTAGGTCAAGTCCTTTAACTTCCAATGTAAAACACCATTGTCAAGATGAGGAACAAGATGGACTGGCTAATGAATGGATCCCACCAGTTAGGTCCTCTCCTCTGTAGGTTTATATGTATTGGAGCTAGCCATTCCCTGGAAGGAGGCCTGCTCCAAGATCTGGGGAAAAAAGCAGTATGTAAATGAATCTGTTTCAAGCACTGAGTAGTAACTGGCTTTAAGGCATCATGTTTCCTCAATATGTTTCAAGCACACAGTTATAAATAGAGAATAACTATTAGCACATGTGCAGCTCAATGGAGAGGGAGAAAGGAGACACAGGGGAGGGAGAGGGGGGAAAGGACAGTGAGAGAGGGAAAGGAGGCACAGGGGAGGGAAAGGGGGAAAGGAGACATAGGGGATGGAAGGGGGGGAGGAGACACAGGGGAGGGAGATGGGAGAAAGAGATGAGAGGGAGGGGGGAGAAACACAGGGGAGGGAGAGGGGGGAAAGAGATGGGAAAACACAGGGGAGGGAGAGGGGAAGGGACACAGGGGAGGGAGAGGGGGTAAATAGAGAGGGAGAAGGGGAAAGGAGGCACAGGAGAAGGAGAAGGAGAAAGGAGACATGGGGAGGAAGAGGGGAGAAGAGACACAGTGGAGGGGGATGGGAGAAAGAGATGGGAGGAAGTGGGGAAAAGGAGAGGGAGAGGGGTAAAGGAGACATAGGGCAGGGAGAGGGGAGAAGGAGACACAGGGGAGGGAGAGGGGGAAGAGTCACAGGTGAGGGAGATGGGGAAAGAGACACAGGGCAGGGAGAGGGGGGAAGAGACACAGGGGAGGGAGAGGGGAGAAAGAGACACAGGGGCGGGAGAGGGAGAGGGGGGTATGGAGAGGGGAAAAAGAGGCACATGAGAGGGATAGGGGAAAGGAGACATAGGGGAGACATAGGGAGAGTCACTGAGGAGTGAGAGGGGGAAAGAGACACATGGGAGGGAGAGGGGGAAAAGAGATGGAAGTGAGGGGGAGGAACACAGGGGAGGGAGAGGGGGAAAAGAGACACAGGGGAGGAAGAGGGAGAAAAAGGGACACAGGGGAGAAAGGGGAGACACAGGGGAGGGAGTAGAGACACAGGGGAAGGAGAGGGGGAAGAGACACAGGGGAGGGAGAAGGGGTAACAAACACAGCAGAGGGAGGGGGAACAGACACAGGGGAGGGAGAGGGGGGAAAGAGATACAGGGGAGGGAGAGGGGGAACAGACACAGGGGAGGGAGAGGGGGGAAAGAGATACAGGGGAGGGAGAGGGGGAAGAGACACAGGGGAGGGGGGACACAGGGAAAGGGAGAGGGGGAAGAGAAACAGGAGGGAGAGGGGGGGGGAAGAGACACAGTGGGGGAAAGACACACCGGAGAAGGGGGAGAGATACCGGGGAGGGAAAGGGGGGGGGGAGAGAAACATAGGGGAGTAATAGGGGGGAAAGAAATAATTATTCAATAGTTTTGAAAAAGTATGAAAAGACACAGGGGGTGTACAGAGAGACATGCAGGGTACACAGAGAGATAGTGTCGCAGGGTACACAGATAGATAGTACATAAACAGACAGAAAACACAATGAATAAAACTTTATATCATGCCGTCATTTTTAACAGGCAAGTCACTAGTAATATAAATAAACCTAAAACTACTGCATCTCCTCCACTAATTTATTTATACTGTATATATACTCGTCTAGCTGTAATGCTGTGCTGTCTATCCTTCAATCAATTTTGTATCCATTTCAATCAATCCAAAACTCTACAGTTTGCTAATTACAATAGCAGTCAACATAAATGTTTCAAAGTGCCACATTTCTATATTTTCATTAATTGCCTCCTAACAAGGTAAATAATTTGTCTTTTTTTACTGATGATACCCTTTTACTTTTAAGAATTTTAACAGTTATGTATAGAGCTATATTAGAAAGCTCCACCGAGCAGATCTGTTTTAAATTGGAACAGATGAATAGTGAAAATGCAGAAATAACAAATAACCATTAGACACTGATTAAACTCAGCCAGAAATGCATGCATTACTCTAAATGTATTAACTTTCAGACAGTATTTAACATTCTATAAATGAAATCTGCTTGAGTGGATTCTAAAAGTTACTTGGCTAATGCAAATAAAAAAAAAACAGAAACCGCATTAAGGGCAAACTTTCCTCAAGGATATTTTCCTAGCAGTAAATTGATTGACTTATCTATGGTAAGACTCTAAACAGATTTAAAAGCCTTCTGGTCAGAAATTCAACCATATTCATTGAAAACATATATAGCAGATTTTTGTGTAGTATAGATTTTGCAAAATGAATTATACCTATGATTCGCTATTTTGAATCCAATGATTAAGGTATCTACTTAAATGTTTGTGTAGTGATTGTGTTGCCAAGTTAAAGGACCAATGAAGTGTAACACTTATACAAGGCTGTTTTGAAGATTTGACTTAATAATGTTTTTTCGTAACAGGAGTAGTCATCGTGGATACAAATAAGATCCCTGCTCATTTCTATTAAAGGGTTAGAAACAATAGATCCGAGCAGGTGTACCCCTGGATATGTTCCTCAAATGGTCTAAATGTGGCCACTCACTATTTTCTCAAGTGTAAGCTTTTGAAGGAAGTTATTGATGAACCAAAGGTCCTGATGGAATTGCGTGTATGGATATACTGGTCTCCTCTAGGTGTGGAATCTAATTGCAGATACCAATGTTAAGTATCTGTGTGAAGGGATATTGGGTATGTGTATAGAGATATTGTACTGATTTATAATGTCACATACAAGGTAATAGTAATAATTTATTGTATATAAGAAAAAATATAAATATCAAATCTCATATCATAAAATCACATAAAAGCTGATCATGATTTTAAGATATTTGATGTATATTTGTTCTTATATACAATAAATACCATAATACCATACTATTACCTTGTATGTGTTAGTGCTTTAATGCATCAAGGAAGATGCTTGTTGACAACATAAATATGAAATAGACCTACTCACATCAGCATAGGGATTGCAGGATTCATTATAAACCAGTACAAAATCTCTATACACAAACTGAATACCCATTAATGCAGATACTTAACATCTGAAATTAGATTCCATAATAAGACGACCACAGAACGAGAAGTACCAACCTAGCAGGGGGAACGTGTTGGGAAGCGCTTAATATATTGCATATCTTGAGGTTGTTTGAGGTGAGTGTTGAACCTCAAAATGTACCTATATGGAAGATGGGATTATTGTACCTTGGCTATCTGCTCTAGGTACTGGTGAGCTATCTCTACCTCACCCTTTCTCTCTAGTGAAAGGTTGCCATAATCTTGTAAAACCTAAATGGACACTGTAATGGTAAAGCAATTAATAACATTTATAAGTTTTTCCACTATAACTAATTCTTAGTAGAGACAGTTCACCCGGGGACTATTCGCTGTGATTTTGGATCTTTCGCGCTCGCAGTGGACGGCGGACATATGCGCTTTTTGGTTCGCCCCCTATTCTTTATCATTGAGGAAACTTTGACCCTGCACCTCACAGTCAGCAGACACATGCCAGCCAATCAGCAGCATACACTCCCTTCCAGAGCCTTCCATCCGAAGGACAGCATACATTTTAGAATCATTCTGAAGCTGCATTCGTTCTGGGAGGACAGATAGTGTAGCTGCTGGAGATTTAATAGGGAAATAGATTGCCAGGCTGTGTATTTAGCTTCCACTACAGACCTGAAGGACTCATCTGATATCTGCTGCAAGGACAGCAACCCAAAAAGCCATTTTTAGGGCTAGAACATCATTTATTTTATTTTATATTTTTTTTCTGTGTAATCTAATTGCATATGCCTGCCTGCCAGCGTGTGTGTGTGACAGGCTAACACCTAACAGCTTATATTGTGCTTATTTTCACTACTCATACCTGGTGGCGTACCATACATTGAAAACGACCATTTTTTTCCTGTAATCTAATTTCAGTTGCCTGCCTGTGTCAGGCTCACAGCTTATATTGTGCTCAGTGAAATAAAACAACACTTTTTTGACTGTAATAGATTGAATAGCAATCGCCTGCCTACAGGCATGTGTGTGAAGCCTATTGCATCTACTCTGCCAACTTTTGCCAGTGCACAGTGATACGTCATATCTGGTGCAACCATAGTGTACAGTGACATAAAACAACACTTTTTTGACTGTAATCGATTGAATATCAGTTGCCTGCCTACAGGCGTGTGTGTGAGGCCTACAGCGCCTACTCTGCCAACTTTTGCCAGTGCACAGTGACACTCATATCTGGTGGCACCTTAGATTGCACGCGCAGTGCCCCAAATTTGAAGTGGGAGGACCGACTAAGCATCTTTTTCCATCTCCCGCTTCCAAAAATCCATGCCATATACACGTCCCCTGATAGGTGACGTAACAGGTATCAAACTGATAGGAATAAATAGTACAACTTAATACACCACTCCTATCTGGTGGCACATTACATTGCACGTGCAGTGCCCCAAATTTGAAGTAGGAGGTCCGACCAAGCATCTTTTTCCATCTCCCTGTTCCAAAAATCAATGCCATATACACGTTCCCTAATAGTGGACGTAACAGGGATTAAACCGATAGGAATAGTACTACTTAACAGTACACACCTTATAATAACGCAGACAGAGGCAACGCAGAGAGAGGAGTCTGAAGAAGAGGAGTCAGAGGAGGAAGGTGGCTTTGAGGAGGTGGAAGACCAAACACAGCAGGCGTCCCAGGGGGCTTGTTGTCTCCTTTTGGGGACCCTTGGTGGCTGGGTGGAGGAAGAGACCTTCAATGACATCAGTGATGACAAGGAACGGGACATGGCTAGCTTGGTATCCAACCTTGTGCAAATGGGGAGTTTGCGGTAGTGCAAAGGGACTGTTTGCGGTTGTTTGCAGTGCATTAAACTGGGATATTGGTCTGTTACTGTGAAGCGGGTGTAACCCTTACACTACCTGATCGATACAACATCATACCGGATGTTTTAAAGCATGTTATTCCAAACAATTTAGGAATGTTAGGTGATTTATGCCCTTTATGGCTTAAAACCAGACTCTGCATCAACTATGTAATTTTCTGTGGGAGTTTTGCCATGGATCCCCCTCCGGCATGCCACAGTCCAGGTGTTAGTCCCCTTGAAACAACTTTCCCATCACTATTGTGGCCAGAAAGAGTCCCTGTGGGTTTTGAAATTTGCCTGCCCATTGAAGTCTATGGCGGTTCGCCCGGTTCGCCCGTTCGCGAACATTTTGATGAAATTCGCGTCCGCGGTTCGCAAACCGAAAGTTTTATGTTTGCGACATCACTAATTCTTAGAAATATAGACTCTGTTGTCTTATTTAGTCTATACTATAGTCTAGAAAGGCAATTGTGTATTTATAATGCCTGTTTTCCATAGTTATACCTTTTGTACAAATATAACTTTAAAATTATGACATATAGGGTATGACTATACTGTCTATATGACTATACTATTCATTGTAATTATAATAAAAATGAAAAATGTATTAATCCCTTCAACCCTTCCCTCTGTTATCTTCCCTATAGAAAAAAATAGGAGTGAATAATATCCCTTAGAGAACTTTGAACAACTAAAACAAATAATGACCAACTAATTTCAACAATATTTGGTGTTTTTTTACAAGAAGCCAGTCTGAGGAAGACTCTCTCACAACTGATCTCAAAATATATATCATGTCCTTGACATTTAAAAAAAAAAATATATAAATAAAAAAAAAAATATATATATACTATATATATATATATATATATATATATATATATATATATATATGTGACAGATTCCCTGCCACTCTCAGGATCCATGCCTTGTTTTCCAGCACCACAATGGAGTACTTTTGTATGGTTTAACAGATTTTATGGCTTATTTGTCAGTATAAAAGAAAATAATGAAAACAGAAAATAGATCCTAGCTTCTCTTTGAAGCCCTACCTACATTTTTATCTGCAGTTCCCTCACTGCTCTACTGTAATTCATAATACAGCCCAAAACACAGGCCTGAACACTTGCCTATTTTAGAGTCTACTCCTTTCACGGTCTGCACTCGAGCTGCAGAGGAGCTGTGTCTCTTTGACCTCTCCAGTCGCACTGACACTCTTCTCAATGTCTCTCAATTGCACTGGCTGTACACTTCCAGGCAGCCAGACTGGCTTTCCAGGTCTCACTGGCCTCTCTCTCGGCCACACAGAGCTGTCTCAGGCTTCCTCTGCCTCTTCACAGGCTCCAAACTGCCAAACAATCCTCCAACTGGAGATAGCAGCAGGCCTTGATTGCAACCACACCCAAGCCTGTTAAGGTGCTTCTTAACCATCTCACTCCTGGGGAGAAGTCTTGAAGTGCTCTCTACTGCCCTCTGGTGACGCACCATCACAATATATATATATATATATATATATATATATATATATATATATATATATATGTTTATATCACAAAACATGATATATAGTTATGAATTAATTGCATGTTTGCCTGTGCACTTCTACCCATCTCTGATTGGTCTGGCAAAAAGCTATGAACCTCTGTATTGCATTCTATTGGTCCTAGCTTCTTTACTGAAAGGTGTACCACATAACCATGCGAGCCAGTAGGAGGTCACTGGCCTTCCTGGGTGCATTAGAAGATGTGTTTGGAGATTTGCAGTTTGTTGCCAGCTCATCAAACTCTCTGAGGCATTGGGAGAATTAATGGAGGTAGAGAGGCCAACATGCAACCTCTAGAGCCTAGATGGGCAATCTAATTTGCAATGTAGACATAGGTGTGATGAATGAAAAGTGCAAATAGCCAAACCATTTAAAAATTGAGTTTAAAAAAATTGAACCATAAAGAAACATGCTGTTTGAACAAGTTTACTCAAAACATGTAAAATATGTGTACTCTGTAAACATGCTTCAGATTCTCTGTGTACTAATAGAAAACGCGAAAAAAAACATGTACATTTTGAATATTTAGTCAGCTGAAATTGCGTAGATGCAAATGATTGAAACAAACTGCTAAAACTTAAAAGATAATTTTTTATGCAAAATTTGACAATTATTTTTCTTTGTCAAGTCTTTGTAAATGTTGGCTGTATATTTGAACTCTGTGAAAATCTGCTGTGTTACTCTGATCAAAAAGCTTTATGTAGTAAGGCTCCAATTGAATAATAAACCTCTTCGATTAGTGGCTATGCTACAGAAAGCGTTCACGAACTGCTTACAAGGTATCATGTCCATCAAGTGAATTTTTCTAGGAGACCAGGTTTTCTTTAGTGTTGTGTAAAGAAGTTAGTTCCACTGGTAGCTCTAGACTGGAGCTGGATTCCACAGAAAGAACAGGACAGATGGGAGGGAATACCACCAGTATCCCACTCCACTGTATACTCCCATGTGGTGCTCGGTGTTTGGCAGACAAATTTAATATAATAAACAGATGATGGAAATAGATTCTATGCATTAGTCTGGAGTGCCTAAAAGCAAGGCAATCTGATGTACTGATTCCAAAAGGTTTGTTATATTATTGGCAACATCAAACACTTTCATAGCCAGTTAACCACATACGGCTAAAGATGGGATTGCTGGTCATCCAGACTGTAGAGGAAACAAAAAAAAATGTAATAAGAAATAATTTTCTGTAAGTGGGACAATATGCTTTTTATGTTCTAGATGCAACTTAAGCTTTTTATAGGTCATTACTTATTGTACCACTACTGTGTAGATTTTAAATATAAAATTAAATGTGAGTGCAGATCACAGTACAAAAACTCACCTTTCAGACTCCAGAGCTCCAATTGATGACCTGAGTTGCTTAACATTATGAATTTCTCTAAAACTGCTTTTTTTTTTCTCCTGGGTATCTTACTATTGCTATCGCTGTTGTTGCTATTGTTATGAGTGTGTTGCATTTTTGCAAAACTACCATTTTCAATACAGCATGAAATACATAAAATAATGTGTTTTATTTGTCTAAAAATTAAACATAAAACTACAGATGCACACAAATTCTAAGAAATATCCTTGGTCTAGATTTGATTTGTTATCAACCAACTATTCATGGATCAACTTCACGTGCTTATTTATTTCCCAGGACAACCTTATATTTATCCAGGCGTTCTTGAATCCCATTACTGTATTTGTCTGTATTACTGTAGACCAACAACAATTTCTGTCAACAGCAAATGATTGAAGTTGCTCATAATACATGTGTAATTGTAGTACTGTTTCTTATTACCATAGTGTTGGTTCACTTATTATCTGTTTAGTATAATAAAACATTCTTATTCACAGTTGCTTATGCCTTCAGGTTGCGACCATGCAAGATGACCTTTCAAGAACCTTCCAGCACTAAAATGCTTATGAGACCTTTGATTGACATTTGTCTAAATTTGCATATAGTGGTTTTCCCATGAAAAATAAATAAGAAGGTTCATAATTGCTTGCCCTAGCAATTGTAAATGTTGTTGTATTTCACAATATTACACATGTATTTTTGATGAGATTACCTTCAGACCATGATGCATTTCAGCAGCAGACAATTCAATGTTTATAAAAAAAAAAAATATAATAATGTTAATTTATCTTAGGAATTATGTTGTTTAAATAGAAAAGTTGTCAATACAATATGTAGTCAGTTTTCAATCTTTTTTTAAAAATGGCTTAGATATAACCATTACACTTTAAAGAAACAAAAAGGTACTTGTTTGTCAAGTATGTATCAAACTAAGAAAATCAGGAGCCATCTAAGCCATCTAAAATTTTAAAGATTCTATGTATGAGTACAGGAATCCATTTTGCATTTGATACATCAAATCTTGAAAGCTGGATCATGAGATTATGTCTTTGTAGCTATCAGTGGAGAGAGAGGTGAGGGAAGAAGGGTCAAGGAGAAGTCCAGAGTCTCTGTTAGATAATAGGATAAGATTGAAATTCATACCACACCCCTTCCCCCTCACAGGATCAGAAGTAGAACATTGTATCAATCAAACTCTAGAGAAATGTTAATGACCCCTCACACACACAAATGTCATGGATTCAGGGTCCTGCAGAGGTAATGCAATCTTTTTAATTAAACAATGTCTACCTTTAAGGCATTTTTCTGTTTAAATTATGCTCTTAGTCAGAGTCAAATGTATATGTTTTTCATTGTACAGTGTCTGTAATTAATTAATGATATATTCACCTGCATGTTACCAGGCTAATAAGCCATACTTCTGCTCATCTCAAGGAATGGTCATCTGACCTTTCTTCTTAGTGGTGAGATAATAACTTCAAGTTGAGGTAACGTAACAATTTCCTCTTCCATGTCACTCACTAGGCTTAAAAGAATCCTGAAGTCACCATGTGTGATCTGCAAATCAGATAAAGGGTGTATTTAAGCACTCTCCTTCTTAAAATTGCTGCAATAATTATGTATTTTTTTAGTCAGTGTTTGTCTGCTGCATCTAAGTCTTCTTTGTATCCTATGAATACATACTAAGCTGTACCGGCTGCGGAACTAACTAGAATCAGCTGCGCAGGTAAAGAAATGAGTTCTCCAATGTTTAGCTGTTTATTAGATATATCATTTTTCACCACTTTCAATACATGTGTAGACATAGTCTAGTGGTAAAAGCTGGTCTATGAAGATGTATATCTGGCTTCTAGTCCCAACAAAACATGTTTTTAACAATAATTTTTACTTTGTTCACAAGATAAAGCTGCAAATATATTGTAACTAGCGAATTGCCCGTCAAAAAATGACGGCAATGAAATTGTAAGGTAGCTAATGGTGTTTTGTGTCTACTACTGAAATATATAATACAATTAATAAATATATATACTTTACCTATTTTAAAGCATTGTGTTGAAGAGCTGCATTCTGTGTTGATGTTGCTGCAGCATTAGTGGTGTGGAGCTGCTGTGTAAGCGTGCTGAATGTGTGCAATGTAATTTTGTGCGTGTGCAAGATAAGACCGTAGTTGTGTACTTCTGCATTGGTGTAAAATGGCGTTAGGCTATAAGGGTTAGGGCCGGCAAGGGGTGTAGGGTTAGGCCCGGTAAGTGTTGTAGGGGGTTGAAGTTAGGGTTAGGGCCGGCAAGGGGTGTAGGGGGTTGGGAGCTTAGGGAGTACATTGGGACACAGGACACAGGTGCACCCGGCAACAGGAGGCTTCTCGTCCATGCACATAACAGGATAGATCTGGCAAAACAAAGACCCACAATGTTATCTAACAGTTAAGCCCCTCTCACACCCTTATCAAGCACTCTGAGCCACATAACATACAAAAGCCCCAAAATCTATTCTAAATATTTCAGCAATTATTTACTGTAAAGAAAAACTTCTCGCGCAATGTATATCCAGTTGTTGATGCTCTTTAAAGTTAAATCAGCTTTCTGTTGGGGTGACAGAGCCCCTTTAAGGCCAGCTCTCCCTACAGCAGTTAAGCAGAAACAAACATGGCAGCCCCCACTACAAAACAACTGCAGCTCACACAAAATTATTTAATGATCAGTGTTTATAAGCATGTCGTACATATAATGATTATTAACCCTTTCTGCACGTGAGTCAATCCACCAATTCAGGTGCCTTTTACTCTATATAACAGCAAGTCCATGTCCTGGCAGTCTGTGCCCCCATTACACACACAGCTCCTCACAGGCCCCCTCACCTTGTGCATCCCCCCGCTGGTCAGCACAGCTATGGCCTTCCCAGCCCCTATCATCCTTACCTTCAGCCTCTGTGTGTGCGTGACCTGGAGGAGGGGGCTGAGGAGCCGGCCAGGGGGTGGGACAGAGGGAGATACAATGCAGGGCTACACACATCACCGACCATCTCTGGGGATCATGGCGCCGAAGGCACTCCATGCCAGCAACTGAGGCCTTCGTCGCTCCATCCCAGCAACCGAGGCACTACGCGAGGGCTGCGGGCAAGGGCAGCGAGGGCTGCGGGCAAAGGCCTCAGTTGCTGGCTAGTGGCAGTGGCGGCATTGTGGGGAGAAGGTGGCTGCTCCATCCCAACAACTGGATTGCCGGGCCCCGGGATGGTGCGGCTACTGGCAGTGGCGGCGTCTGGCGGGTTCGGCTAGTGGCAGTGGCGGCGTCTGGCTCCCCCTCCGGAACCCGAACCGGGGCATTGTGGGGAGGAGGTGGCTGCTCCATCCCAACAACTGAGGCCCTTGCACTCAGCCCTCGCTACGCGAGGGCTGCGGGCAAGGGCCTCAGTTGCTGGGATGGAGCGCCTTCGGCGCTCCATCCCAGCAACTGAGGCCCTTGCTCGCAGGCCCTCGCTATGCGAGGGCCGCGGGCTCGCTATGCGAGCCCGCAAGCGTGAGCGACGGCCCTTACGCTCACAGGCTCGCCTCGCTTCGCGAGGCTCGCTGGGTGATGAGCGCCTGCGGCGCTCATAGCTAAGCCCGCTAAAGTTCTACGGGTTAACGGCTCGCCTCGCTTCGCGCGGCTCGCCGGGCGATGAGCGCCTGCGGCGCTCATCACTAAGCCCGCTATTCGTACGGACCACGCAAACAGCGTAACGACGACTCGTAGCAGGACAAATATAATATGTGATTGTAAGGTGTAATTTATGATAAATATTGGTGTATTAGTGCTATCTATCTATCTATCTATCTATCCATCTATCTATCTATCTATCTATCTATCTATCTATCTATCTATCTCTCTGTATATATTTATTTATATTTATACCCACACTGATGAGATCCATTAAGATTGAAACAATGACTGTTTGTGGGTAGGTCTCCTGGCTTGGATTATGCACAAGTCAGGAGACCTACCCATAAACAGTCACTGTTTTCATCCCATGCTTTGCTTAAAGCGAGCATTTATATTAACTGGCAGAAGGAAGGAGCAGAAACAATAGAGACGATTTAGTACCAAGTGAAGGAGGGCTCAAGGATATGTATTATGATAATAACTTAAAATATGAAAGTTATTATCATAATACATGCCAATTTTATTAATGAGCAGTGATTTTAAGATCTGTTTCCAATAGAGTTTTTAGCTGGCACTATTGAGTTTGGTGATAGGGGTTGCCCTCAGTTGGTTGACAATCCTGATCTGCTTGCAATCTTTGTGATTCAGTTTTAACTCTATATATCGTATTAAAAGATTCAAACATACAGTATATTAATAATTTACTCAATTGAATTGAAGCCATGTACTTACCAATTTATGAATGTTTGCAGGTTAGTTCTGGTTATGCCTTCTGAAATTTTTGTTGCTAATCCCATTATTTTAGTCAATGGGTAATTAATTTACTGATAGGAGGGGGGATTTATTGGCCACCTGCTAGACTCTGTAATGGCTCAGTATCTTTATATGTTTTTAGTCATTTACATCGTTTGGAGTTGATATAGGTGAGTCATTGAGATTAGACCTGACTAGTAAATGATATATTGTGGTCTGAACATAAGTGGATCTATCAGATATGAATTTGATAATTAATTTATTATGTTATATTTTGGAATACCTTCCCCAATAAGTCCTTACATAAGCAGAACTTAAGTGGAAGTGTATGTCATTTTATCATGTAATACTCGGTTTATTTTTTATACATTTCTTTACGCATGACAATAACATTTGGGTTTTATGTACACAATATATGTCCTCCTTTTATTAGAATCTACATTGAGCAGAAATACGAGTAGTATGTGTGCATGATAAAAGTGTATGCTACTTTGTCTTTTTAGTAAAATAAGGTACCTATTGTTCTGTATTGGGCTCTTTTTAAAACATATTATGCCTTTGTTAATATTCCTGACATTTCTGAATAATATATATTTGCCCAGAAGCTCATCCTTATTATTGTAAGCATTGACCATGCCATTATGGTTTGGTACACTTATTTTATATTACTATATACATAATCAAATATCAACATAATATATATTGACCTGTTTACAGAGTAGCAGTCTGTATTGCAATAGCTTTTGAGTCATTAATATTTTTGGTTTAAATTGAACAGTATTTAATATACTTCACAGTTTGATCCACATCAGAGTAAGCTTTTGGGGCTTCGTCATTTTGCTGATCCTTCCAGCCAGGAGACATTCCTTTGGGTATCATAGACTGATTTATCTTTATGATTTCTATACCCCACTAATACCATTAATACTGTGCATATAGATGGATATTCTCACACATGGAATCCATTTTACTGTGATTTAATTTTTCAATATAATCTATATTTTCCTATCTCTGATCTTTTCTTGTTATTTGAAATAATTGTATCGTATAAACCTTGAACTGCACATATTGAGTATATCCATTGAAAATAATTCAGAAACTAAAGTATGTGGACAATATAATGATGTATCACTGTGGGCCCAACAATCTTAAACTATATATTTTAAGGTAAGTATGTCATAAAAAGAAAACTTTTACAAGATATCGCCAATTCAAAAATCTTAACACAACAAAAAATCACTTCTGTCCATAAAATACAAATGGTGTCCATATAAATATTCAGTGTAGCTGATGTGCAATGTGATTCCAAACACACTTCAAGTGAAGAGGATAAGACCTTCAAAAAATACCTTGTAGGTTATGTACTCACGCTGAATGTTGTGTCACCCACGCCCCTGGTTATGGTCACCACTACTCTTAAACAGTTCTGGTGTTTTTTCTCAGCACCTTTCCTCATATTTTTGGGACACAAATCTCTATATAGTGGGTGCATGGAGGCGCTCCTAGGCTCATTGGGTGTATGGGATCACGTGGCCTACCGAGGGAGTGGAGTGAGTAGGAGAACGGCGCACGGGTGCCATCTTGAATCAATCCGCATAGGGATTGATGACAGACGCTCTTCCACCCATCCCTATTTTCTGATGTTGTTAATTGTGGTTGTAACGTGATTGGGAATATGTAATGTGTAAACTGATGGTCAAAAAAAGAAAAGTATTAAAGTAAGAAAGTAAGATTTCAAGTGTTTTATCTGTTGGTTTTATTATGTAAATGGTTGTTGCTGGGAGGCGCCAGGGTCAAATTGGGAAGTAGGGGGTCATTTACCCCCCTTGCCCCAAGGGCGTGGTTAAGGAAAAGGGTAGGGCTCTGAGTGCGTGCTCAGTGCGTGAGGCCACCATGTCTGCCCAAGCTCCTCCTCCTTAGTTGGTTGCTTAATATGTTTAATATGTTAATAAATATACAGCTGTGGCCTGTTTGTAGCCCACCCTGGTGTCAGTGTCATTATTGGTACTGGGTAATGCAAATAAGTATATAGGTTAACTTATGTTAGTTAAGGTACTAGATCCACTAGGGACTCCCTGGGACTTGCAAGTAAATTGGTAAAAGGGAGGAAACATAATAGAGAAAACTTATATTAAAATTGGTGGGAATATAGACCTTCTCACTTTTCAATACAGTTCAGGACAACTGGTTTAATCATAGTAGTATTTATTTAAAATACACTGTACACTATTAAAAAACAATAAAACAATAAAATCAGCTCCTATGCATTGTATATTGCCATCCTAACTCAGGTAGGAGCTGTTTTTAGAGTTTAATGTTGGGCACAAGAGTGCTACGAAAATATATTGTACAGTGTATTGATTATTTATTCAGTTGTAGGATATTACACAGAGCTCCTGAGGTTTTTGTGTATGGACAACAACATCTGTGGTATCTGTATGTAATCACTAGCTATTAGGCTTTCATATTCAGCTTTCTATATGTTCTCCATTTTTGTTAAAATTATGAAAAAATGGTCTTAAATTTGTTAGTGCATATTGCTGTAGAGTAAGACGTGTTTCCCCTTCTGGATCTCAACCTTGTTATGGTGAATGGGCTTGGGTACCTCAATATACCTAAGTGAAGCTGTAAACTATACCATGTAGTTTCAAAGCAGAGAAGACAGACAAAATGTGGTCCGCTGGAGATGGAACTGGCAACCCACTCTAGTATTTTTGTCATGAAAACCTTATGGATGAGCACAACCAGACACAAGTGATGTCTGGCATACTGCTGTCCATAAAGTCACTGAGAGTCAGACACGACTGAACGACTGCACAACAACAAGACCTGTTTGCTACTTTAAAATTCTCGAAGGTGTGTTCTTTCAGTCAAAATACACATTTATAATTTTTGTATTATTGGATAATTTAATCAGTTTTAGCATATTTTGTATAATTTATGTACCACATGTAAAGAAACTATTTCTCTATTCTTTACAATTTATGTCATGTTCATTATAAATTACTGTAAAGATATACATATTTTCTTTTCAGCCTGCTCAGAAATTCCATCACTTTCATTATTAGCTTAATTATCAAAGACACGATTCACTTGGGTAAAAACACAAATCATAAACTGAACAAAACTAGTCTTTTATAAAAGTTATATTATTTAAAAATACAAATAACAAATATAGCATAGAAAAATGACATACAATCTGATGAAGAAAGATAATATATATAACAAAAAAATGGAACTTAGTAATAATTATTAAACTTATGAATACGTGTAGGACACAGCTTGGAGTGGGAAACAGATGCTATGTATTCCATGGACAATGGTATAATTATTCTCCTATGACACACCCTGTATGATTCTACAATTTCATAAACAAATATATAGAAGAATGTGTCTTGAAAGTCCACAACTCTTAGCACAAAAAATTAAATCACAAAAATCTATATTGCAACAGTTTATTCTAGAATATATTGAAAGAGGGAGCACTGCAAGAACAGTGTATTTAAACAACCTTACATTTAAAGCTGAATTGTCAGCTTGACGTCTACAGTGCAAAAGAAAAAATAAATAGAATTTAATCTCCCCTATAGTGATCCATCACAAAGAACATTAAACACACATTAAACATAGGTGCATGTCCAAAGCACATTTCTTAAGAATTTCTTGACCTGACATTTTCAGGTAAAAAAAACATTACTGTCTTAAATTAAATAAAGTATGCAAATTTTGTATCAAAGAAGATTGAAAAAATCAGATTCTGTCACAGAAAAATGATGGGACACAAGACTTCTTTGGCTTTTCTAGTTTTTCCATTCTCTGATCTGGATTTGTTTAATTATTTCAAGCTATTCCACTTTAAAAATCCTTATTTTTTGCCAGTTACTAATCTCCCCCAATATATATATATATATATATATATATATATATATATATATATATAGTCTGGTCCATAAATATTGGGACATCGACACAATTCTAATCTTTTTGGCTCTATACACCACCACAATGGATTTGAAATTAAATGAACAAGATGTGCTGTAACTGCAGACTTTCAGCTTTAATTTGAGGGTATTTACATCCATATCAGGTGAACGGTGTAGGAATTACAACAGTTTGTATATGTGCCTCCCACTTTTTAAGGGACCAAAAGTAATGGGACAATTGGCTGCTCAGCTGTTTCATAGCCAGGTGTGTGTTATTCCCTCATTATCCCATTTACAAAGAGCAGATGAAAGGTCCAGAGTTTATTTCAAGCGTGCCATTTGCATTTGTTGCTGTTAACTCTCAATATGAGATCCAAAGAGCTGTCACTATCAGTGAAGCAAGCCATCATTAGGCTGAAAAAACAAACCCATCAGAGAGACAGCAAAAACATTAGGTGTCGCCAAAGCAGCTGTTTGCAACATCCTTAAAAAGAAAGAACGCACTGGTGAGCTCAGCAACACCAAAAGACCCGGAAGACCACGGAAAACAACTGTGATGGATGACCGAAGAATTCTTTCCCTGGTGAAGAAAACACCCTTCACAACAGTTGGCCAGATCAAGAGCACTCTCCAGGAGGTAGGTGTATGTGTGACGAAGTCAACAATCAAGAGAAGACTTCACCAGAGTGAATACAGAGGGTTCACCACAAGATGTAAATCATTGGTGAGCCTCAAAAACAGGAGGGCCAGATTAGAGTTTGCCAAACAACATCTATAAAAGCCTTCACAGTTCTTTAACAACATCCTATGGACAGATGAGACTAAGATCAACTTGTACCAGAGTGATGGGAAGAGAAGAGTCTGGAGAAGGAAAGGAACTGCTCATGATCCAAAGCGTACCACCTCATCAGTGAAGCATGGTGGTAGTAGTGTCATGGCGTGGGCATGTATGGTTGCCAATGGAACTGGTTCTCTTGTATTTATTGATAATGTGACTGCTGACAAAAGCAGTAGGATGAATTCTGAAGTTTTTCCGGCAATATTATCTACTCATATTCAGCCAAATGCTTCAGAACTCATTGGACGGCGCTTCACAGTGCAGATGGACAATGACCCGAAGCATACTGCAAAAGCAACCAAAGAGTTTTTTAAGGGAAATAAGTGGAATATTGTGTAAAGGCCAAGTCAATCACCTGACCTGAATCCGATTGAGCATGCATTTCACTTGCTGAAGAAAAAACTGAAGGGAAAATGCCCCAAGAACAAACAGGAACTGAAGACAGTTCCAATAGAGGTCTGGCAGAGCATCACCAGGGATGAAACCCAGCGTCTGGTGATGTCTATGCGTTCCAGACTTCAGGCTGTAATTGACTGCACAGGATTTGCAACGAAGTATTAAAAAGTGAAAGTTTGATTTATGACTGTTAATCTGTTCCATTACCTTTGGTCCCTTAAAAAGTGGGAGGCACATATACAAACTGTTGTAATTCCTACACCGTTCACCTGAGTTGGATGTAAATACCCTCAAATTAAAGCTGAAAGTCTGCAGTTAAAGCACATGTTGTTTGTTTCATTTCAAATCCATTGTGGTGGTGTATAGAGCCAAAAAGATTAGAATTGTGTCGATGTCCCAATATTTATGGACCTGACTGTATATTATCAGCCTTATTAAATTGGGATTCGGCCAATTGAATAGGCTCTATATCAGCACAGAGCATATTTTTTTTACAAAAGTTTTAGTTAATGAAGGTCTTGCTTTTGGATAGAAGTTCACTATTTAAAAACTTCTGTAAAAAATATGCTGTGTGCCTATATAGAGCCCTATTCAATTGGCCAAATCACAATTTAATAAGGTTGCATATTTTTAAAAATAAAGAATAATCATTCTGCATGTAAACATATTGTTTAACTTACCGTTCAATAAAGCATTTGCTAATTTTATATACTAGAATTTTAGTTACTTATATAAATAATTTATAAATGTCATTATGGTCCACATTTTGCTGAAGATTCAGTAACAGGCTGAGATTGATTTATCGATGTGTAGTCTGCCTGTAATTACTTCTTGAATTTCTTTACAATCAATTTGGCTCCCATCTACTTTTCTCATTAATGTTTAATTATATGGTAATAATGTACTAACAGTAAACAACAAAGCTGCAAAGAATTCTGCATGGCACAAAGCCATAAATAAAATACCAAATAAACATCATTATCTACTAGGTTAATAATGGATGTTACTGCATCTTGGCACTAGGATCAGATTTAGCATATTTTATACTTTGTAAATAGTTATGGATGAGTTCCTGGGCCAAGTGTTGAAGCAAAGATGAAGTATTAAATAATAAAGCATGTCTGCCCTTTAGAAAAATATAAATAAAATAAACATTATTTCTAAGAAATGCAAGTAGCATCAGGTCAGATTACAGAACTTAATAGAAAGTTAAAAAACAGAAAATGCTTATTCTTTCATTAAAATAGAGTTTTGTGTTGATGCACTCTAGTGAAACTAGACAATTTTTTATTAAAAACATCAGACTAAATATACTTGAAAAACATAAAACTCGTCAGATCAACATTAAAACACATTATTTAATGCAATTGTTATATTTCAATTGTTAAATATGATTGTGATTTTTCCCTTTTTATTTTGTTTGGTCCCTTTTTCTTTTATTAGCATAACATATAAAAATAAATTACTTAAGCAGATATATGTGTGAAGTTGTGAGTAAGAGCTCAGAAGCACAGTAATTCCTGTAGCAACCCAGTTAAAATTAACGAACATCAATAATAATTGTAGCAGCTAAGGGTGCTATTTCAGGGCTCCCATATGAACTCCCTTAAGGCTGACTCATAGCTAAGGTGTTTTGAAAAGCAAATTTGTGAAGCTATTATAAGACTCCAGGCAAAAAGATTCCTATAAAACATATGGACTCTCACCCATGGAGGTTTACCAGAAGCTTTTCTAGCTCTTTACCAGCTTGCCTGAAGTATACCAGTAGGTGACTCTGAGTCTGAATCTCAATAGTCTCCACAGCAAAGCTATGGAATGGTACCCACTAATGTTAACACAATACACTAGACCAAATATCCTCTCATATCCATATCTATCTATATAAACTCTTACCCTTTACAAGGAAGGGGTTTAATAATAATACAAAATAATGCAGGATGTTTATGGCTACTTCTCCTATGAACTGCTACACCTATGATCTGGTTGTCTCCTGGGATTCCCCTTAATACCTACTATCCACTAAGAGCCCATGTATCTCCTGGAATTCACCCCTCATTACCCAATGGGCCATCGGACTCCCTTCCCGCAATCCCCCAAACATTAACCGCATGGGTATAGGGGTTAATAGTAAGTACCATAAATGTTCATAAGGACCCCCATGTTTATACATTAGATGAGGTAATCCAGGGGAATATACAGGATCATACTGGTATCTCGTATTAACGGGGAATCTCAGAGGATACTCAGCTAATAGGGGGTAGTGGGTATTGAGGGAGGATCTTGGGGATACCCGGGCTCAAAGGGAGTAGTAGGTATTGATAGAGAGTAGCAGTGTTTTTTATGCAGATACCCCTATCTACATGCCAAAACTTCTATGAACATGGATGTGGCCGCTTATCCAGAGCTAAAGAATGAGGATGACGGCTTCAATGATCATCGCTGGAGGACATCCAATGATAAGTAATGTTTATTTTTGCTCCCTTACAGGTGCAAATTGTTTTTGTAATATTTTTTTAGTAACTGTGGGTGTTAAGAAACCACATAGTTATAGTTTATTTATATCATGTGGGTCCATTGAGGCACCACGTGGCACAGGGTTTTATGTCAGGCACTATGGGGGTGCATGAAGACTCCCTTGGTGTGGGGGCTAATATTAGGTGACATGGTGGTCCATAGGGACATCCCCTGACTCATAGAAGGCTGTAAGCGGTAAGAAGGCATAAACCTAAGCGATCTCCCTCCTCATATTAGAGTGTAGGCAGGAAGGGGGAATCCTGGGGCATCCCCGGGCTCTCAGTAGGTAGTGGGTATTAAGGGGGATCCTGGGGATTCCCAAGCTCATGGGGGTAGCAGTATTAAATCCAGTCTTAAATCCAACACATTTAAGGCGTTGGCTTTATGATTACAAATGATTTGAAGCATCTAGGCCTTTGAGGGGTGGATATACCCTTAGGTTAAAAAAAATTAGTTTAAATCTACAAATTGTTACAAGAGGCAAATCATAGGGATTTGTAAAATAGTTATGGGATATGGCACTTGGGGCTTCCGATGTTAGGGATATTTGGAGTACTCGAATAGCATTTTTCGGAGATTAGATTAATGTTTGTGCTGTGATAGCTCAACGGTGAGTGACAAGATAACTTCACTCTGATTTCTATCTGCGGTAGCCATAGAATAGAGGCCTGGATAAGGAAATTACTGACCTTAGCAAGAACTTAAAAAAATTAAGTCCCTAGAGAATTTCAAAATCTCTCATAGGAGAATTAAAGCAGATTTTATTAATAAAGAAAAAACAATAATATGCAGCAAAAGATAGAAATTCAACCAATATCAAGAGCTATGACTCCAATAGAGAATATAGGCATAAAAAACATAGGGCATAACAGTCTGGTAGTGTTGCTGATACCAGGCCAGCTCCAACCTCCTACGAATATGATATGTCTCTGACAGATGAGAAAAGTAGCACATTTACCTCCAGAACAAGGCACTCGTATGTCCAATATTTTAGAAGCACATCTGAGATCAGAAGTGGAGAGAGAATTTTTGATGAATCCAAGCGACATAAAGTAGTCGAAAGAATGTTCAATAGCAACCTTAGGGACAGAAAGGTGTGGGGACACAGACCATGCAGGAGGAGAGGGTGGTCCAGGGGACAAAATTGGTAACTGAAGACCAGCTCCTCATAATACATTTTTCAGACTATAACCTCACACATAGTGAAATAGAAATATTACACAAAAGTTTATCATTTAGATTTTTGTTTAAACTGTAAAAGATCTTAATCTGGATGTAAACTCCTATTATATAAATATTTTAGAACAACAAATAAAAGATGATTTAATTGACCTTTTGTAAGAAAGTGAATCAGATCACACAGAAGAAAAACATGGATGAACAGATTAAAAGTTAAGTCCAGCTTCAATCCACCTTTATCAATATGCCCATTAGTTGAGGTTTTTACCAAATTTGTTATGAATGATTTGGAGTGATTACAGAATAATAATAATAATAATAATATCTCTAACATCAGTGCCAGTGAAAGTAAAGTTCTTAGAGACATGAGGCAGAGGGAAGAACCCTCCAATAAAGGGGGCAATGTGGTGATCTGGCCAGGTGAGCAATATTTGGAGGAAGCCCAAAGTCAACTGGGTGATGAAAATTGTTATAAGAGATTGTTAGGGGATCCAACAACCCATTACCTAAAAATATATAATGACGTTTTTGAGGAGGCCAAAATATCAAAATTAATCAGTAGAAGATAATACAAGTTCCTACAAGTGTCTAACCATAAAACTACGACATTTTACATGCTCCCTAAGGTAAATAAAATAGTTTAAACCCACCAAGGAAGACTGATAATATCTGGCCATGGCTGTCTATGCAAACAAGCAAGTGGTACCTGGATGTATGCCTCAGAGAATTTGTAACCTGTTTACCCACTCGAGACACAATAGATGTCTTAAGCAAGCCCGAGGGGGTATTAGTTAAACTCACGACTCTGCTAATAAGATGTGCTGCAGAATTGATTTATACATCAATAAATTACGAACCTGGTTGTGCTGCACTTCAGTATTTCCGAAGCATGCAATATATGGACCAGCAAGAGAAAAATAGGTTCCTAGGTAAATTAATTAAATGTATACTGGAGCACAACTATTTTCTATTTAATAACCATTTCTACACACAACAAAGAGGCACTGCAATGTGTGTCTCTTGTGTTCTTACCTACTCCAAATTAGGCTGGTAGGAGAGAAAGGTAGCATTCTCTGAGGAAAATAATGTGTTCACTGACAAGAGAACTCTGGCTCCGTTACATAGATGATCTGTTGATCCTATGGGATGTCACAGAGAAATAATTTTTACAATTTATGGGGATTGTAAATACCAATAATCTGAATTGAAATTAACACTATATAGATTGCAACAAAATTGACTGGATTTTACAATCTCTAAGGATGATGATGGAGAATTACATTCTGATATACATTGCAAATCTACAGCAAGAAACAGTACACTCAATTATACAAGAAGTTATTTGTTAAGTTAGAACACCCAGCACTCATTAATATGTGACCAGCTATAACTTCATATAGTAGGGGGCAGACACAAAAGTTAAAACGAGAAAAAGAAAAGCGGACAAAAAACTTTAACTCCCCACATATATGGTAAGTACACTCTACAGGTGTAATGACTGGCCGGAGGACATGGAAAAAATGTACTTTTCTAAACCATCTTGGTACTAAAAATTCAGTTATATTAAGGCTTAAACATGAGGCCATGTGCAATATAACTGGTCTAAAAAACTCTCACTATATATAAGTGCCCTATATCAAATCATGTGTTTAAAAATATAGCTCCTATTACTCAGTGTGAAGTTTAAAGGATAGAAATAAAGCTTTTGAAATTTGCATTTAGTACCCTTGTTCAAGAGTACATTACCTGTTTCTTTCTCTTTTTCAATAATATACTATAGTGCACACAATAATCACAGAGTATGTATTCATTTTGTCAGTAATTGAGCATCTTTATTTAAATTAATTTATTTATATAGTTGGGATGTTCTTAGTGATTTGCATCACAATTCCAAGGTGTTTACACATATGCATCTTTGTAGCTCTTTTCTGGCCGCTATAATGTACTTATCTCCTGAAAGAAAAGAAAAAAAAGAAAGCGTTAATTCCAATATAATCTAATTTACCTATAAATAGACAATTATGAATGTCCTCCCCCAGCGTTCGTAAAAGCTAACGCAAAACGCACGCGTCGGGCTTGGGGGTCGGTATGTGCACATTGTGCACTTATGATGTCGCACACCGTCTATATACTGGGTTCCGGTGAGACTTGAACTATCTCCTGCTAAACATTTTAACAATATTACAAGAAATCAACAACAATTTTGATATAGATTAGGAATAATGATTTACTTCATTTTTTATCATTATTATCCTTTATTTGTAATGCGTCAACATATTCTACATCGCTATACATGGGTTAAATACAAGGCAAAACAGTTTAGAGGACCCTGTTTTGAGCTTAGAATCTAGCATACAAAGTGCTTTCCCAAAGCACCTCAAAAGTTAAAAACTTGCAAACTTAAAGTGTTTGGGTGTGGTACAGGAGGGTTATAGATCTGTTGTGCATATTAAGGCTGGAGGTGATATGCCTCTTTAAACAGATGTGTTTTTAGTGATGTTTTGAAGGTCTTGAGACAGGAAGATCTAGTAGAGCGAGGCAAGGAGTTCCAAAGAATAGGGGCAGCACAAGTGAACTCCTGAAGGTGATTGAAAAGGGGAGTATTTCGAGACAAGAGTATAGATATAGGGGGGTGCACTGTTGTTGAGGGCTTTGTAAGTCATGATTTTAAATTTTATTCTGGAGATTATGGGAAGCCAGATACAGAGAGGTGCTGTAGACACTGAGCATTGAGTATGATAGATGAGTCTGCTGGAGGTGTTCACTGTGGATTGGAGTGGGGACAAACAGGTGAACGGGGAGGAATTTAATACCACCATGGAATATTTACTTACGGCTGTTCCTATGGGAGCTGTGTGATCTTAAGTTAGTAATCAAATCCACACCCCAGTGTGTGTTATCTTATTAAATAATGCAACAGATTCATGCTCAAATTAAACAAAAAGTGGAATTGAGACTTTTAATATATAAACAACTGTGATTAAGTTAGAAATTTGCATTTACAAAATAGTTTATTGCATACTAACCTATGCTGTAACATTTGTTGCTTACAAATCTTTTTTATGGGATTGTACACTAGTATTGTCTCAATTATGCTGTTGTAGTATCTATCAATTTGGTTTTGACTAATAAAATTCCTTAAGCGGGCATAAGACTTTAATTGTACAGATAGTTGCTATCTGCACAATGGAAATATGCAACTCAGCTGCTTTTTAATATTGCATCAGATTGGCTTATATAAATAACATTATGGAATTTTGTTAGGTGTTTACTCGCTGGAGGACAATTGATATAGATTAAAGCCCCTATTCAATTGAGGTTTTGGGCAATCTGGTAGCCCGTAAGTGAGGTTGCAAGTTAATTTGCTATTCAATTGGTGTCTTTTTGCGGGCTCGAAACTGCTTACGAGTTACAGCCTTGAAAAAATGGTGATGGTTAAACCCATAACTTAAAGCCTCCTGAAGCCTTTGATCTTTCACTTTCTCAAGAGTTACCATGGCTAAAATCACTATTCAATTGCTCAATTTCCCCAAGCCCGCAAATGTTTTCACACCCGTAAATGGCAAAAGAAGGAAGAAAACCTTCGAGTGCTAGAGAGGACCCGCTAGGGGGTTAAACACCTATTCGTAGCACTGTAGAAGCAAATAAAAAATCAATACTGCACTGTAAATAACGGGGAAAGCGATGATAGACATTAGAATTATTTGCACAACAGTCTCAAACTCGCAAATCGGCAGGAAATTAAATATATTTTTATGTTTCATTTCGGGGCTAAGTCGATCTTGGGTATCAATTAGTTAATACATATCAGGCCACCCATTTGGACTAGGACTGTATTGGCAATTATTTTCATAATTCTGTATTTTGAGGGTTTGTGAGTCTGATCGCATATGAGACCCCCGAACCTTATTCATTGACATGTACAGTATGCTCCATGTTTCACTGCCATAATAATGACAGTCTCATTTTCTATTAGCTTATTCGAAATGGGAGGTTACAGGCTTGCCTAATTGATCATGTTCCCGCCCTGAGTGCATGGATTACAGGTTCGACTTTGGGCCAGTACCTTGCGGGCTTGAGCAATTGAGTAGCATCGTAATCGGAGACAAGCGGGATGCAATTGAATGTGGCTCTAAGCGTTTAAACATTTGGATTTTCAGATTATTTTATAACAATTATATGCTTGGTCCAGGATATTTTGAGACTGTCCCATTTTGCAATGTTCGGATTTGTTCACTGCAACATTACTGAGTAATTGTTTGATGCAGTTGAGCTGGGTGGACCATAATGTTGACTGCCAGATATTTAAATAATCTTCAAGGACTCATTGGTATGGTGGGTTGTTATTTATAAAGATTTCCTTAGACTAACCCTAAAATCTAATTTAATATAACTTCTTTTACAAATTAGTATTCAATAATTATGTAAAGTAGATATTTAAGCAGCCATTACTCCTCCACATAGTTATTCACCTATCATGTACACAAAGCTTCTTCCACTCTTTTGCATACCAAAAGCATCATTATTTTTTGGCAAGGAGTCCTTTTACCAGAATTATTGCATGAGTTAGCAACCAGCGCAAACACTGGTGAACTTGATGAGTGAAACAATGTTGATTTGGGGTAAGTAAGTTAACTCATGCATGTACCACTGCTGCTTTGTTTAAATGTATGTCCAAGTTTCCCTGTGTTTACCTTTATCTAATCTAACACATGCTGCTTATATCAGACACACACATTGCATTGAGTCATTCTATACACATACAGATTAATTTTATTTAAAAATAAAACTGTTTTTCCACACCCCAGAGCTGTTTAGATAGGCACAGTGAACCTCCCAATAGAAAAACTGCATTTAGGTATGGATGTTAACCCTTTACTAACCTCCAAGCCAGCAACAGCACAATGCAGAGATCTACAGAGCAGTGTCTGGCTCCTCCTGCTTCATTGTGCAAGGTTTACACATCCCATGATTCCTTGCTACACAAACTGCCATCACTGATTGATACAATGTATTAGCTGCCTGTGATTAGCCAAAACTAATTATCAATGTTTTGCTAATTTTAGCAGGGATTTCCAGGGGTGTTAACTCTGAAAATCAACCGCTTGAATACTCAGGAGATTTAGCAAACCTTGGGGTAAGTATAATAATGATTATTTTGGTATTTTGTTCATGCAAAAACAATGTTTTCATACACAGCTGATTCTCCTCAATCAGATGCATTCATAATCTAGGAAATATGCCTCTGATGCTGGAAATAAGCATAAAATTGATTATGTTAAAATGTTAATGTGCATTTCCCCACAAAAATATATAGATTGCTGTTGGGGTAATGTAAAAGTTTGTTGTATTACTGGATTAGGCATAAAAATGTTAGTGTCTATACAAATGATTTATGTAATGTGTAATTTACAATGAAAACTTACTTCACCCAACTGTGTAATCTTTTCTAAAATGTAATATATTGTCAGCTTACTGGATAACTACTGAAATAGTTACGAACATGGATTAAAAGTCGCTGATTTGGCAGAGTTGACAGAGTTTATGCAACAGTTCCCAAAGTACAGTTATGTGTGATTCTTTAAACAAAATATAGTTACCGTATTTATCGGCATATAACATGCACCTCATTTTAAGAAGGGAATTTCAGGAAAAAACAAATTCAAATAAAGAACTTTGAAGCAAAATCCTCAACCTCCCTCCTCATCCTCAACCCCTCCTCAACCTCCCTCCTCATCCTTCCTCCTCATCCTCCCTCCTCAACCCCCTCCTCAAACCCCCCATCCTCAACCCCCTCCTTCACCCCCCATCCTCATCCTCAACCTCCCTCCTCAACCTCAACCTCCCTCCTCATCCTCAACCCCCCTCCTCATCCTCAACCCCCCTACTCATCCACAACCCCCATCCTCATCCTCAACCCCCCTCCTCCTCCTCAACCTCCCTCCTCATCCTCCCTCCTCATCCTCCCTCCTCAACCCCCTCCTCAAACCCCCCATCCTCAACCCCCTCCTCCACCCCCCCATCCTCATCCTCAACCTCCCTCCTCAACCTCAACCTCCCTCCTCATCCTCAACCCCCCTCCTCATCCTCAACCCCCCTACTCATCCACAACCCCCATCCTCATCCTCAACCCCCCTCCTCATCCTCAACCCCCCTCCTCATCCTCAACCCCCTCGTCAACCCCCCATCCTCATCCTCCCTCCTCAACCCCCCTATCCTCAACCCCCTCCTCAACCCCCCTCCTCATTCTAAACCTCCCTCCTCATTCTAAACCCCCCTCCGCATTCTAACCCCCCCTTGCATTCTAACCCCCCCTCCTAATTCTAAAGCCCCCCTCTCCTCAACCTAAAACCCCCTCCTCCTAAACCTAAACCCCCCTCCTCCTCAACCTAAACCCCCCTTAATACCTCCCCCTCACTTACCTGCTTCTGCTCCGGACTCCGCTCCGCTCCTTGACCCGGTGACGTCACATGTGTCGGCACCCGGTATATGCTAATGACGTGGCGCGCTGGCCCGCATGTGACGTCACCAGGTCAAGGAGTGGGGGTTAGAATGCGGAGGGGTTTTAGATTGAGGAGGGAGGTTGAGGATGAGGAGGGGGGAGGGAATATTGGCGTATAACACGCAACTATGATTTGCCCCCTATTTTCTGGGAGAAAAAGTGCGTGTTATACGCCGATAAAAAAGGTATATGATATATTTTTTAAATTATTAATAAAATGATAATCTAACAATGTACAATAATAATACCAATGCAATTACTTAATTAATTTTACTTATCTATAAAGTGTTAATATTTTCTCTTTCAAATTAATTTATTGCTATAGCTTTCTATGTTAAAAAATAAACCAAATATAGCTGCACTGTTATATCTTATACCTTTCTGCATCAATTCAAGGATTTGAATATGGTAAAAAAGAAAATGAATATAATTATATACAGAGAGTATTGCAACTGACAGAATAAAGAATAGATGATAGGAGAGAATATTAGTAGCTTAACTGATAATGATGAGAAAATTAATTTACTGAAAGTTTGTATGGTATGAAAGAAATACCCTGGCAGACAGAGATAATTTAAACAAACTGAATTTCTACTGAGATATAGAGCTGACTCATCTAAATAGAATTGCTAAAACCTACTTCCTAATTATGAATGTCAGTAGAATCTATTCCAATGTCATGTTCCTGTTAGAACAGGACAATTTATATTTTACTTGTGAAATATGTGTTAAAAGTTTCCATTCCAAGGAATTATTGATGAATATTTAGTAAAAGTAGTACACTTGACAATAAATCAAAAGCATTTAATGCTTATTTAAACTAAAATTATTTAGGGATGAAACTAGTGCATTTCAATTACTCTTTCATATATTTTATTTAACAAAGGCTTAGATCAGGCTTTGTCCATCTTAAAGGGATATAGAAGGTTTCTCGATTTTTCTCGGTATGTGATATACTTATGTATTTATTTACTTTTTATGTACTTTGTGGTGGGCAGACCCATAAAGGGGCTATTTGCATGAATTTAGGCAGCAAAAAACAGAACATTTAAGCACATTGAAAAAATAAAGTGCATAAAAGTAAATAAATACATAGATATATAACATACCTAGTAAAATACTGAAATCTCTGATATCCCTTTAATTGACTAGATTAAGAGCCAGGCTAGATTTGAGACTTTTATAGTGTGAGCAAATGTAAATAAAAGTAATTAGGCATTGATTAACGTGCCAATAATCAAACAACTACCCTGAATGGACAACACAATACAGACCATGGGAGTATTGGTGAGTGAGGTATTACAGACACAGCAGAAAAAAACTCTAAAGCATATCTAGCCTTATCCAATATGATTTCCTCATTTTAATAATGTCAAGAGCTCATATCAGCTTTTCCTTCTCTAATGTTAATTTCCTAAGTTAATACGCACTTAGAATATTATGCTAATAAACTGTACAATTATTTCTGTGATTAAATTAACCAGTCTGAATATGTATTGTAGTAGGATAATAAAGACCAACTGTAATAAAAATTATATCATACATTTAAAAGGGTTCTTTTTAAAAAACATTATGAGAGATATTTTTTGCATGAAAAACATGTGGCCTATAGTTACATAGTAATTGAGGTTTGTCACGATCTGCTTCTTCAAGGGGGCTTGATATGAACCTAGTTCAAACCTACCCCAGCAGAATCATGTACTTCCTGATCTCTGTGGCACAAAAGATGGCTTCTGAAGATTGCAAGGCCCAAAAGCTACAGGCAGAGAATACTGGATCCAGGTTACTTAGTGGCCCATAGCAAGACCACTCCCCAAGTCAGGATACAACACACAGAAATAGTCTCACACCTTGTTTATGTGAAAACTATATTGCCAACCTTATTGAATGAACAAAACAACATATTTATACTCTCCAATACCACACCCTTGTGTACATTTGTGTATGTGTGATGTCAGACCATCTGGCTTGCAACCTTGGGCTATCAAAGCTCTTGAGATCACATTCATTAGATAACCTTTATGTTAAACTCAAGTGTTTGCCCAGGACCACTTGAAGCACATGCATCTGTCTTGACCCAAGGTCTGCATGTTTGAGTCTGCAATGATCTGCAGCTAACTTCTATCCAGAGCATTTCTACCAATTCCACATATGTTCTATATAACATTTTCCCTCATAATATATTATACCTAGGATACATAATAACCATGTACAGGCAACATATAACCGCACAATAACACATAATCCCAATGCAACAATGTCATGCTCCCTTGGACATACTCACAAACCACTGACAATATGAGTCCTTAAACAATTAAATCATGACAACTTCTCCCCCTTCCTTTCTAGTATAGCATAGAGGATCATCCTAACGGATAATTCTCTAGCTATACTGCTTTTACTTGTCCTCCTGTCTGGAAAGTCCATCCATGTGATAGCCTCAGTGGCTCTCTGGGTACCCTGCCTCCCCCTGTCCAGGGCGAATTCTCGCTCCTTCCCAGTGGCCTTGTGACTTTCCCAAGCCCCTGGGGAGACTTATAAGACAACTGCCATGGAGGACCCTTCAAGGTAGTCCAGGGGAAACAGTACATCCCAGCTAGTAAGTCCAGCATAAATTTGGGAGGATCCTTACCCAGCAAAGCCCTTTCCTTCCAGGCTAGGGAGACCTCCTGTCCTGCCGATTCTGGATCAGCACTCTGTCCCAGGGGTAAAATTGAAGAGTACAATGTTCCCTTTGTCAGGCCTGATCTTTCTCCTGAATAAACTGGGATACAGGAGTTGCAACATGGGCTAGTGACATTCACTGGTGGCATCCATGCTGGATTAATGGGCAGTTCTGATACAAGCTGTTGTGGCTCAGTAGCCAACCTTTCTCCCACCAAGCCTGACCAATGGCCCCTTCTTTCCAGGGTTACAGGTACACAGCCAGTGTCTTTGGGCAGCTGCAGGGGAGTCATTGTAGGGATACCAGGAGACAAATCACAATCTGGGGTACCCTCTGGCTCTTTGGTCTCTGGATCCTCAGGTGGAACCTCCTGACTCTCTCCATCTGAGACTGCCTGGTGTGTAGTTACAGGCAGCCCTTGAGAAGCAGCAGCTACTGCCTCTTGTTCAGGCTGAAGAACAGGGCTACTTTCTGTTTCTGCTCCAGGGTCTGTGGCTGGCTCCTGGACAATGGTCATCCAAGGAACCTCTCTACAATTTCCACAGTCAAATGGTAGGGCCCAGTGCTCATTAGGTTCTTCTCTTACACTAGGAGCAGAGTAGCTTTTCCCCAGTTCTTCCCCTGGGCCTGGCACTGCTGTGGTTTGGCCCTGTCCCCATTCCTCTAACTGGGTGAGACTTAGCCCCCTAAAGATAGGGACCAGTTCTTCCTCTTCCCAGTCAACCCCATGGATGCCGGCACCCTTGTTATTTTGAGAATCATGGATATCAAAATTCTCCCCCAAGTCCATACATTCATTTTCTGACCCAGCCTCAGCAATATTTAGCTGGGTCTCTGTAGTACCTGTTAGGTGGTTCTGTTCCATGCCTGACTGGCATGAGCCCTCCCAGCTGGCTGGCCAACAACCATCCAGGGATGCTTCATCCAGTAAGTCTATATAATCCACCTCCAGCTGTAGCTCCTGTTGGATCAAAGGCCAAAGTAAGTTAGCTGTATGAGAGCCTGTCTCCAGTCCCAGCATGTGACAGCGCTTGGCAAACAGACACAGCTTTCTTTTCTCTGTCCCCAAGCCACAGTCCGGATCCCCATGTACTATGTCCCAAAGTGCCTTTTCCAACCCCAATGAAAAATGATGATGTATCCCAACAGGTCCAACCCAATAAGCATATTGATCTTCCAGGGCGACCTCCTCATATACCAATTCTTCCAGCCATTCCAGTAGCCTGTGACCTGGCCATAGTCCCAGGAATGCCATCCATTTATTTAGAAGGCCCATTCCTCTACAGTCCTTTCCAGTCACCAGAACATTCTCTATCTCTACTGGGGATAAGCATTTTCCCTCCACAGGAGCTGAGACAGGGCCATTGCTTACCCTTCTCCTGTTCCCCTTTACCTCCTGTGTGATTTGTATCCGGAGTTCCCTCTGCTGATCCTTAGTAAAACCTGCAGGCATTACCGCCATCCATCTTTGATACCGTCTGGACACTTCCTCCTCCTCTGCTGCAGACATCTCTTCATAAGCTGCCATCCTTCTGTGTTTTATACAGAGATCCCACCACTGCCACCAAATGTCACGATCTGCTTCTTCAAGGGGGCTTGATATGAACCTAGTTCAAACCTACCCCAGCAGAATCATGTACTTCCTGATCTCTGTGGCACAAAAGATGGCTTCTGAAGATTGCAAGGCCCAAAAGCTACAGGCAGAGAATACTGGATCCAGGTTACTTAGTGGCCCATAGCAAGACCACTCCCCAAGTCAGGATACAACACACAGAAATAGTCTCACACCTTGTTTATGTGAAAACTATATTGCCAACCTTATTGAATGAACAAAACAACATATTTATACTCTCCAATACCACACCCTTGTGTACATTTGTGTATGTGTGATGTCAGACCATCTGGCTTGCAACCTTGGGCTATCAAAGCTCTTGAGATCACATTCATTAGATAACCTTTATGTTAAACTCAAGTGTTTGCCCAGGACCACTTGAAGCACATGCATCTGTCTTGACCCAAGGTCTGCATGTTTGAGTCTGCAATGATCTGCAGCTAACTTCTATCCAGAGCATTTCTACCAATTCCACATATGTTCTATATAACATTTTCCCTCATAATATATTATACCTAGGATACATAATAACCATGTACAGGCAACATATAACCGCACAATAACACATAATCCCAATGCAACAATATCATGCTCCCTTGGACATACTCACAAACCACTGACAATATGAGTCCTTAAACAATTAAATCATGACAAGGTTGAAAAAAGACCTTTAATCCATCAAGTTTAACCTTTTTAGATCTCCTTTGATCTGCAATATGCAGATTAATTGCTAATTTGTTAATTGTTAATTGATCCAGAGGAAAGCAAACAGGAACAATCCCAGTTAAACTTTGCCAATTGTCTCAAAAGGAGAATACAATTCCTTCCTGACCACTGGTACTGACGATTGGACTCCTCCCTGGATCAATACTCTCTAATTAACCAGGATAACCCTAAATGCCCTTTTTATTTAAAATTATATCTAATCCCCTTTTAAAGTATCTATTGAATACACTGTCACCACCTCCTTTGGTAGAGAATTCCATAGTTTAACCACCCTTACTGTGACAACCCCTTTTCTTTCATTACAGTGGAATCTTTTTACTTCTAACCTCAAAGAATGTCCTCTTGTCAGTTGTGAAGTAAATGCTATTTTGTTTTCCTACTCTGTCTTGACATATTACAGGAAATGGTTGTGTAATGAGCAATGTGGATATCGGAATGGCAACAAATTGGGCCTGTACTCCTATTCAACATAATGGAGATCAAAAAAGAAAACACAATAAGCCGGCTCCCTTCCTCTCAATTCCCCGGTAAGATAAAAGTGGATCAAACTTATTGTTTTTTTATTTATTTATTGGAATTTTCTTAAACTAATATAATCTATTTGTCACACAAAAAATGTTGTAAGGTACAATACATGTACTTCCAGAAAGTTATGTTCTACAGTGGCATTTTAAACATGATTATCATTGTAATATCACCTGTATATGTTTCTGATATTATTGTGTGTTATAGAAATAGTCCCATTGCTAACACAAACTAGCCAGATTGCTTAACAAGGGACTGTTAAAAGTATATATAAGTTTCCTGGGTCTCAAATGTTTGGTTAGAAATAGGCAGTGATTATCAGAAAAATCGCCTAACCCTAACCATTTAACCCAAGCCTAAACCTAACCCAAAGACCCCATAAGTCTAACCCAAAGACCCCCTAAGCCTAACCCTAACCCAAAGCCCCCCTAAGCTTTACCCAAAGACCCCTAACCCTAGAACCCCTTACCTGCAGTCTGGGCGGCATGCAGTTGTCGGTCACGGTCTTGTCTGGCGCGTATTTGTCGGCGCACGCATTTGTCGGCGAGCTGATGATGATGCGCTGTTGTCTAGGGAGCTAAGGACATGCTACCATTTAGTGTACTTACAAAGTTAAATGCAGGAAAAAATCCAGCTGTGCACATCCACAGGGAGCTTACATAACCAAGTACACAGAAGAGAGGCAGCCTGATACAAATTTTGACCAAATGATGTAATCACATGGATTTGGTGGGGTCTGAGCTCACATGTGAATTGGAGCACAGGGAGAAAGAGAGAGAGAGAGAGAGAACATATCCCAGTCTGCTTTGCAACTCAGGAATCCCAGAGTTTGATACAAATGATTCAGCTAACCTCTGCTTCTTCCTGATTGGCCAAAGCAAATTATGAATTTTATGCTTATATTAGCATGGTTGTTCAGCGGTGTCATCTAACCAAAGCTGCTGCTTGCAAACTGAAAAGATTTAGCAAACATCAGGGTGAGTTTGTAAATGTTTAATTTTGGTATTTTATCAATTTTTTTTGCATACATTACTGATTCTCCTCTGTCAGATGCATTCCTAATCCAGGAAACTTTAAGGTGTGGCTTATTGAGTACTTGCTGGTACGAAATTTGATCACATATGGACAAAATTAGAGGTTGGTTGGAAGTAGTATTCTTGAATTATCGATTTGGTTTTCTACGGGAAACATTCATTACTACCTTTTGTGCCACCAGTTCATAATTTTGTGAATATGGGAAAACAACATCAGTGAGGAATCACTCCCTAATCAAGAGAAACCACAATGAAGAAGGAGTACCAAAAGGTAGTTATTTTTTTGGAAAATAAGTATAACATAAACAGAACTGAAGGGACAACAGAAGCAGGGGTGTATTAGCCAGTATAATTATGCTGGCTGATACAGCCTTATTGTATACACATTCCGTAAAATAGCTTCTATATACATACAGTACATACAAACATAGATAAATCTGGGGGGGGAGGGGTTGTCCCCCTCCATCCCCCCAGTTCCTTCAACCATGAATAGAAGTCCCACATTTATAGTATTTTTAAAAACTAGGGTTGAGCTGGGTAAATTTAATAGAAGTATTTGGAACAATGTAGTGTCCAAATTCTTATCTCCAATGAAATTGAAGGTACATATGGTCAGTTTGCAATGCATCAAAAGTTTGAAATAATGGTTCTTTCAATGCATTTTTTTTTTACTTACTAAAACATCTGCTCTACTAGTTCTTCAAAAGAGAATCATTCAAACATTAGACATCAGCTGTTCTTTAAAAAGTTGGATACTAAAACAGGTGGCTCAACAGCAAGAGGAAAAACAGATAGAACCCCCACTCACAAAACAAACCCACCACATTAAATGCTTGTAGTATATAATGGCATTATAGGATTACTGTGGTCATATTTTTCTAAACTTAATATTCAGCAAACATCTTTTAGAAAGTAAAACAAAAAAAAATATTAACAATTGTGGCATTTTTATTTTTCACATTAAATTATTCTTTACTGCTATTTTCCATTTACTTTTGGCAGCGGATTCTTTGTCTGTCCCTGTAAAATAATGAGTTTTCCATTACGACTACTGAAAGCCCTGCTAGTTGTAGTTTCCACATTCATATGTTCAAACAAACTTCCTGTGCAAACAAAGTCTCCTCCCACCTCATGAAGCTGATCACCAGCAACAAAATTCTGGATCCCACAGCAGCATAATTGCATATAAATGTTAATATACAAGTTATATTATTTTATTTTCCATACCAGTTACCATACTAAAGTTTTTGCACATATTGTCAAGTGTACTTCTTAAAAATAGCATATTTAAAATATATGATAACTAATTAATTAACAGTTTGACATTATTGTATTATTGGAGGTTATTTACCATGCAAAGTCTCTAAGGGAAGATCATATAGAATAGTTATGCTATTCTATGGTATTTAAAGAGATTTTCTTGTGTTTTATTCATAAACTCAACTAAATATAATAAAATGGCATCAGGGGGCTAATATAATAACTTTTAAGAACAAAAATCATCATGAGCAATGATTTAATGTTTTCAATGTTTTAATTTATCTTTCATAATAAAGCTCTGTTGGAAGTTACTATTTATGACTACATATTTAGGCTGGGTTCCACTCATCATTTCCAAATTCTTTCAAAGTGGAGAAAACAAGTGCCTTTGGCTTTCAATATACTGCACCACTTCAGGGCCCTATTAAATTGTCAAAATCGCAATTACTGAAGCCTGTAATGTAGCCCGCAAAAGTTGCTGATATTCAATTGGCCTCCTCCAGCTACCCGCAATCTATTTGCGAGCTACAGGTGGAAAATTCCTGCTGTTGTCAAAATCCTAACTCCGACCCATCTAAACCTTTGATCTTTCAAGCCTGCAAATTTTAAAATCGCTAAAATTGCAAATCGTGATTTAATTGCAACAATTCCCCAAGCCCACAATTGCCTTCAAACCGTAAATGGCAAATGTAGCAAAAACTTCTACGAGTACTAGAGAGGATGCCCAAGGGGGTTAAACACCTGTCCTTAACACTATAAAAGCCAATAAAATCTAAATACTGGACTTAAAAATACAAGGAAAGCGATAAAAGACATTAGAATTAATTGCACAACAGTCTCAAGCTCGCAAGTCTGCAATAAAAAAATAATTTCTGTGTTATATCAATCTCGGGAATCAAGGAGTTAATACATAACATGGACTAGAACAGTTTCTTCATTCATTTTTATTGATTTTTACATCGCTGGGTTGTGAACCCAATGGCATATCGGATTTCTAAACACGAATTGATTGACGTTTAAACGCCATGTTTTACTGATGTCATGATGGTTACTATTGGCTGTTTCTAAATCGTTACTTACAGGCTTGATTAATTGATCATGCCCTGAAATTCTGTGTCTGGTTACATGGTTTACAGATTTGGCGTTCGGCCATGTAATTGCGGGCTTGTTCAATTAAATCTATCTGTAACTGTTGCCATTTGGAATTTAATAGGGCCCTGAGTCTTCGGGATGTGTGCTACACATGCAGATGCAGCTTGATAGATGGAAGCAGATTCTGCTTAAAGGGAAAACTGAAGGGAAAAATGTTAATAATAGGAAATAAGATCAACGTTTTTTTAAATCATAATAGATTGAAACCCTTTTGTAATGATCTTTACTACTTAATTAACTCCATTTTTTAAATTACTAAAGTTTGGTTTAACTTGCTTAGAATTAGAAATATGTTATTTTCTTTAAAAGACAGAACGGAGCATCTGAACTAATGAATGTTTGAAGATGATAACCTTGTCAATTTAATGTGCAAGTTGTGTGACAGATATTAGTGTTTAAATAGTCTTATGAGACCTTTTTTCTATTCTTAATTAATATTGAATTGAATTAAATTAAATTAGATACATTATCTGTTTTGACATTAACAAAATAAATATATGCCATGATATTTTGATCAAAGGGTTTTCTAATAAATCCAGTGATAAGACAAAATATGGAATTTGAATTTTGTATGTAAAACTAAAATGTTTTATTTATTTGTTGTATGATACATAAATCCATGTTGGGGATCATATTTATTTTGCTACTTATAGATCTGTGATATGTTTAATCCATATTTTGTGGTAATACTTCCCCAGTAAATTAAATTACAGTCTATAAATCTATGTTTGTCTTTTTTTAATGTTTTTCTGACCCTGGATATGCTGTGAAAAAGTCCCATGAGCTGAAACTCTGAATTATCATCATCAAATTAGACCATCTTCTAAATGATGAGTGTGTTACATGGAATTCATTATACCTCTATAATTTCAAATTATAAATTGCATGTGGTATTTTCTCTTCACAGGGGACTCTTAATTCAAAATTATGCATCACATAAAGAAAAAAGAAACATAGGTATTTATACAATCTGTATTTATGGATTCATATTGTTTATGACAAAATTTCAATAAAGTAACAAACATAATATTTTCACTATTTTGAATAAGCTCAATGTTAGCATTTCTTTTTGCCAGAATATGTGCAATTCATTACAATAACAAATGTTACATGTTTTAAATTCTTCAATCATATCTGATTTTGCCATTAAAAATTACCTGAAAATGTTGTAAAAGCATGACAACAGATTGTAACCACTCATGTCCATCAACTTTACTCTGTGTTTAAGAATACCTAAGGCATTGTTGCCATTTTTTCTCTGATTAATGCTTCCAAATCCACAGAAACACCTTAATCAAAGTTACATAGTTACATAGTAATTGAGGTTGAAAAAAGACTTTTAGTCCATCAAGCTCAACCTTTTTAGATCTCCTCTGATCTGCAATATGCAGATTAGTTGTTAATTGATCCAGAGAAAGGCAAACTTAAAAAAATAAACAAGTGAATCATAGCCAATCGTCTCAAAAGAGAACAAAAACAATATTCCTTCCTGACCCCAGGTACTGGTGATCGGATTCCTCCCTGGATCAATACTCCCTCGCTAATTAACCAGGATAACCCTGAATGCCCTTTTTAATTAAAAATATATCCAGTCCCTTTTTAAAGTTATCTATCGAATCCGCAGTCACCACCTCCTTTGCTAGAGAATTCCACAGATTAACCACACTTACGGTGAAGAACCCTTTTCTTTCTTTATGGTGGAATCTTTTTACTTCTAATCTCAAAGGATGTCCTCTTGTCAGTTGAAAACCTCTTGGCACAAAAAGCTCACTTGACCAAGCTTTATACTAACCCTGGATGTATTTATATTAGGTAATCATATCTCCTCTTAGACACTTTTTTTCTAGAGAAAATAAGTTCATGTTAGTAAGTCTCCCCAATGTGTTGCATCTGTAAAATTCCTTATTTCATGTTTTCAAATAGATTGTTTCTGTATACTGTATCTGGAAAATATCTGTTCTACAGATGAAATGCTTTTATCCAAACCCTAGCCATTATATCCCAATATACACTGCCAAACACAGTACATTTTATAGCTAAGAGTATTACTTAGTTGCAGGCTTGCTATTCAGATAGTTCACATGTAATGCTATAAAATGTATTATTACTTAGGTTACTTCTATAAGAAAAAATACAAGAGCAACATCCTGATCCTAAAAAAATATATCACACAAAACTTACTGATTTAGGCCCAATTCCATGGACCATGTTGAAAAAAATGTGAGGAAAGTTTACTTGGTAATCACTACCTAGCAAGTACATGACATCAAAAAACTAACACTACCATGAGTGCATACTAAATAGTGTAAGAAGTCCAAAAATCGCAAACCACTTGTAGCAGCTCAATTAAAATTTCCCATCATCTGAGTGAAACACCCTCTGAGGGCATATAAGTCCTCAGAAGAAACAACAATCTAACATGTACTTGAAAGTGAAACAAGCTTCAGATCTGAGGCCATGATCAGTTTAACACCTTAAACAAGTCAGATATGAGGCTTGATTTGTCATATCTAACACAACTAAGGGGTGAATACTAGAGATGTCGCGAACATAAAATTTTTGGTTCGCGAACCGCAGATACGAATTTCATCAAATGTTCGCGAACGGGCGAACCGGGCGAACCGCCATAGATTTCAATGGGCAGGCAAATTTAAAAACCCACAGGGACTCTTTCTGGCCACAATAGTCATGGAAAAGTTGTTTCAAGGGGACTAACACCTGGACTGTGGCATGCCGGAGGGGGATCCATTGCAAAACTCCCACGGAAAATTACATAGTTGATGCAGAGTCTGGTTTTATGCCATAAAGGGCATAAATCACCTAACATTCCTAAATTGTTTGGAATAACATGCTTTAAAACATCAGGTATGATGTTGTATCGATCAGGTAGTGTAAGGGTTACACCCGCTTTACAGTAACAGACCAATCTCCCCGTTTAATGCACCGCAAACAACCGCAAACAGTCCCTTTGCACAACTGCAAACTCCCCATTTGCACAAGGTTGGATACCAAGCTAGCCATGTCCCGTTCCTTGTCCTCACTGATGTCATTGAAGGTCTCTTCCTCCACCCAGCCACCAAGGGTCCCTGAAAGGTGACAACAAGCCCCCTGGGACACCTGCTGTGTTTGGTCTTCCACCTCCTCAAAGCCACCTTCCTCTTCTGACTCCTCTTCTTCAGACTCCTCTCTGCGTTGCCTCTGTCTGCGTTATTATTAGGTGTGTACTGTTAAGTAGTACTATTCCTATCGGTTTAATCCCTGTTACGTCCACTATTAGGGGACGTGTATATGGCATTGATTTTTGGAACAGGGAGATGGAAAACGATGCTTGGTCGGCCCTACTTAGAATTTGGGGCACTGCACGTGCAATGTAATGTGCCACCAGATAGGAGTGGTGTATTAAGTTGTACTATTTATTCCTATCAGTTTGATACCTTTTACGTCACCTATCAGGGGACGTGTAGATGGCATGGATTTTTGGAAGCGGGAGATGGAAAAAGATGCTTGGTCGGTCCTCCCACTTCAAATTTGGGGCACTGCGAGTGCAATCTAAGGTGCCACCAGATATGAGTGTCACTGTGCACTGGCAAAAGTTGGCAGAGTAGGCGCTGTAAGCCTCACACACACGCCTGTAAGCAGGTAACTGATAATCAATCGATTACATTCAAAAAGTGTTGTTTTATGTCACTGTACGCTACGGTTGCACCAGATATGATGTATCACTGTGCACTGGCAAAAGTTGGCAGAGTAGATGCAATAGGCTTCACACACACGCCTGTAGGCAGGCAATTGCTATTCAATCTATTACAGTCAAAAAAGTGTTGTTTTATTTCACTGAGCACAATATAAACTGTGAGCCTGACACAGGAAGGCAACTGAAATTAGATTACAGGAAAAAAATGGTTGTTTTCAATGTATGGTACACCACCAGGTATGAGTAGTGAAAATAAGCACAATATAAGCTGTTAGGTGTTAGCCTGTCACACACACATGCTGGCAGGCAGGCATATGCAATTAGATTACACAGAAAAAAATTATAAAATAAAATAAATGATGTTCTAGCCCTAAAAAGGGCTTTTTGGGTTGCTGTCCTTGCAGCAGATATCAGATGAGTCCTTCAGGTCGGTAGTGGAAGCTAAATACACAGCCTGGCTATCTATTTCCCTATTAAATCTCCAGCAGCTACACTATCTGTCCTCTCACAACGAATGCAGCTTCAGAATGATTCTAAAATGGATGCTGTCCTTCAGATGGAAGGCTCTGGAAGGGAGTGTATGCTGCTGATTGGCTGGAATGTGTCTGCTGACTGTGAGGTGCAGGGTCAAAGTTTCCTCAATGATAAAGAATAGGGGGCGGACCGAAAAGAGCATGTGTCCGCCGTCCACTGTGAGCGCGAAAGAGCCAGAATAGTCCGCGGGCGAACTGTCCGGGACATCTCTAGTGAATACTGTCCCCCCAACACCCACTACACTAACATATTATGGGGATTTCTTGGATACCCTATTTGCCCAGAGATCCCTGGAACACTGCCCCCAAAACCTACTCTAAACAGGGGATTCCCTCCTCCTACGCCATAAACACAGATCCCCATATATGCCTATAATCATGGAGGTCCACATAGCCCCCCATGGCACCTAATTCTCAACCCCCTGCCACAGAGGGCCGTAAAGTACTTCCATGGCAGCTGAAAAATAATCTTCACCACAAGTATCCTCAAAGAATCCCCATGGTATCTTCAACCGTTATGGTCCATATGGACCCCATGGTATCTAAAATTAACCCTTATGTGCCATGGATTGGTCCATATTAGACCCTTGTGTATATTACACCCCAATGTGGTTAGAAAAGATCCCCAATAGCCTTAATGTTAAAGTAAAATAAATACACTGCTTTAAAAAATACATTAAAATAAAAAAGAAATTGCCATAAATAATAAAAAGTAACAACATATTTTTTTTTTTTACAATATCAACATAAATGGATAAATTGGCTATTCATGTTGATAGATGTGTCAGCTACGTTGAGGGGCGATTTTGGGAGTCTTGCCATGTAATGAAACCAAGGTTTCACATTTTCACAAGGTTCACATTTTTTTTTGGAGGACCACCAAAAGCTACTGAATGTCTTAGTGGAATAATGTGGATTTTTTATTCTTGTGGTATAGCAATTATAAAACTCTGTGAACTCAGTTACCACTCTGAGGTAAGAACTTCCGTAAGGTTGACTCAGCCTTGCTGGAGATTTTAAAGCCAATTTTATAGACTTATTACATGGCTCTCTTCGAAGTCTGTTGGGACCCACACAGGGGATAAGGACTATGGGTATCCATTGGAACTACCATAGGCAAGTAAATATTTATTTAGTGTCTGTGGGGGTTCATAAGAGGGCTGATGAGAAATTATTTGACCCCCCACCATAAAGCACAAGGTAATAGGGGAAGATGGGACCCATTTGCCCTTCCATGTTTTGAAGGGGTCTGGGGAACTCATAGGCTCATATGGAGTAGCGTGGCATAGACAGAAGGGTCATAAACCCAACAAATTAATTTTTATATATGTTTATTCCCTTCCCTGCTGCAATTGTGATAAGGAAGGGTATAGCTTTAAATTTAGTGACAGATGTTGCTTATGATGTTTAGCTGGTGCTGAGGGAAGTTGAGCTTACACAAAGGGTTAGATTTTTTTATTGGAGCAATGTAATCACACTTTAGTTAAAACCACATCTAGAAAGGGAACTTATCCCATTTGGGGCTTACACTTAAATGGATATGAAAGGTTCATGGATTAATACATTTCTGCACTCTATAGGCAAAAAGTAGTCTATTTGTATGCAGCACATCTCATAAAACATTTTATTTTTATTAATATCTAAAAATCCCTTTAATGATTATGCTGACACCTCCAGGGGGTGCCTACACAGACATCTGATCCCACTATTTACCTGCTGTTGCTTGCTCAGCCAATCTCCTTGCAGCTTCCTATCTATATGTCAGCAGAAATACATAGTACATATCAGTGCTACACTACATATCCTAGGCTGCTTTGCTACACATCACAGGCTGCTTTGCAGCATTAACAGGAACCCAGTGTTAATTCAAAAGTTTCAGGTAACCTGATTGACCAAAACAAATAATTTTAAATTTGGAGGTTGTTAACCCTAGTGTTCAACTGTCAGAAATTTCAAGAGATTTTGCTGACTTCAATGTAAGTGTTTAAATGTTTACACTACTAATTATCCTCGATCAGATGCATTTATGATCCAGCAAATTTACAGATCCCTTTAAGGGTTTGTTTTCTTAGCATGTAAATCTATGTTAGGGCTTATGGAACTTTTCACGTGTAAGATTTCCTACAGAAGAACAACGTTCCTGGAGTGCTAAACACGGTTCAATGATTTCCTCACCTGTGTACAGTGGGGCAATACAGAAAAACAGGACCATGTTTTTCACTCCAGCACTGATGTTGCCTATCTCTCCTCTATGCCATGTAGTGGTGCATTTATGTACTTCTAAACAATTCAATATAGTAACTACTCATTTATACTTTTTTATGTTGTTTAATTTGTTTTTGTATTCCCAGTTGTTTTGAAGACCAGTTTATTGCACTATTCACTGTGTAACCTTAATAAATACAATGGCATACAGTTACAATTTTAAACCTACTAAGGCAATGCAAATTAATAGGTGTAGCATACAGTAGTAGAAACTACATCTGCACTATATTATAACTTATTTTATTAATTTTTTAGTTTTTCCAGCTCAATATAATCTGATGTCTATGGATAACCAAAAAGAATAAATAAATATAAAGTTAAGCACTCATTTACATGAAGGAGCACACTTTGAAAGTGTAGTATTGTGGTAAGGATTTGATCAAAACGCCCACTTACTGAGTTCATTTTGGCTTGCTGTGTATATATTCAATCTTAACAAATCAAAAAACACAAGTGTAATAGAAATGTTTATTATACTTAGATACAGCTGTTCAATAAAACAAAGCTGAGGGACCCCACCGAATCGATGAGCTCAGCAGGACGGAAAGATGTAGATCCTGGCACATTAATGACAAAGGTAGAAGTCAAATCCTGTAAGGCAAGGTGCCCATATTTATATCAAAGCATAAACAGGATGTTATAGCAATGATTATTGCACAAATTGTTGTTAAATATACATGCCTCAGGCGCCAATACAGGGCAGAAAAACTAGGCACAGTGGGCCTCATTGTATTATCGTCCGCAGCCGCTGCGGGCCGCAAGGACCGGCCACAAGCTTTCCGGCTATTCTATTCCCCTCCGGCCGGGGGTTCCGGCAGGCTTGCGGCCGGCGCCTTGTTATCTCTTGCGGCCGATCGCGCCGGAGGAAAGCCTTTGATCTAAAACGGCCGCAAGGAAATCGGCCGTAAGAAAAGCCTGGTTGCTATTTTATTGCTCCGGGAACCCTCTCTGCAAGGCTAAAAACGAGCCGCAGCTTACTTGCAGCAAACAGGTCCCGCTAGCACCAATTAAGCACATAAAATAGCTCAAATAAAGCCATCCTGCACTTTGCAGAGTCTATAAAGTGATATTCGGTGTTAGCAAAAATAGCACATAATTACCCTATACTCAAATCCGTAAAATAATTTTTTTTTAATATACGTAAAATATACATGTAAAAATTCCAGAGTGCTTGGAGCACCTCAGACCCGCCCACGCCGCAGCCGGAAAATAAACAGTTAATTTGAACTCGGGTTTGGGCTGATGTGCAAGCTTGAGAGTGGGTTACTTTTAATCCTCATGTCCACCAATATGATCCCTAGCATTTACAGAGCTGTACAGTGCAGGCTTGAATTTATTTTTGAGTTTTTAGATTTCAGAGCTTACGGCCGGTTTCAAGATATGCGGCCGGCCGTAAGAGGAGATCCTTGCGGGGCCGTATAATTGAATTGCGAGTTAACAGAACCCCTGCAAGGAATCGCAGCCTTACGGCCGATTTACGGCCGATAATAGAATGAGGCCCTTTGTCTTGCTACAAACTTATGGAAACATGTATTTTTATAACAATTTAGGCAAATATAATTCTTGCTACTTTCCAAAAAATGCCTCTCTAGGCCTGTGACATGTATTAATACATCACTGTTGAGAGTAGGTAATGCTATAATAGGTCAGTATGCCAGGTCTTAATAATGAAGCAATATATATTTAGTTGTGATATTTTTTTTTTCATATAAACTGATTCTTGCTTCTAAATGTGAAATAATTTGGTTCTTAAATTATAACAGGCTGCAGACCCCTGGGCAGGGAATCACATCTGCCAACAAAGTGTGGAAGGAAATTAAGAAATTCACTGTCATCACAAATGCTATTTTTGAATTTCTTTTCTTATACTTGTAGGTGTGTGTTTTGTTAAGAAATGCCAACACTTTTAACCAACAGATCAAATTAATGCAAGCAGAAAAAAAATCACATGTGCAGTCTTTAAATATCACTTGTACTGACGTCAAAACGACTGACTTTGAGAAAGCAGGTGTCAGGACTTGCATATACTTCTCAAGTTATAATTTACTGTACAAGCAGCTAAATACTTGTCTCTGATTAGCACTTGATATAAAACCTTTTAAAGAACATACCAAAAATACTGATTTAACTATATTAAGCTTAACATTTGTATCTCAGTTGAAAATGTGTTTCTGAAATTTTAATGACATTTTAAGGAACTGGATAAATATCTACATGTAACTTGGTTTATATCATATTATTTTGATTTAGAATTGAAAAGAATAAACATGATAATTTTTTAAATAATATATATTTTTATAACCAACTAATACACAGAGTTATTACTATAAGTAACGTATCAAGAAAATGTAAGTTAAAAAAGCAGTGAGTCACCACATGTGTTATTTCCAGATCCTCATTAGAACGACTTGATCTCAAAGAACAGATGAATGAAAAGGCAGAAGCAAAACATAAAATATTAATGCAAAAATATGTTTAACACGAAGCAATAAAAGCTCATATTCGAAAAAGGATACACTTAACGTACTATATTTCCATTTAGTTTTACTTAGTCAACGATGACAGTTTAAAATGAAATGGCATGGACTACTCATATAATGGATGACTTCCTCTAAAACTCACAGTTATCCGAATGATTGAAGACGTAATTAACAGACTAAATAATATAATCCACACCCTAAACAAACATGTACACAACCTTTCTAGAAATCTGGGGAAACTGGATAAATTCAACCTATGCAATCTCTATAAATTAAAAATGAACTAATACCTCACCTCTCACATAAAAATCTTCCAAAAACTAGCATACCTCGCGCTCCAGTGTAGACCTCAAACCTTATAACAACCTTTAAACTACAATTCCAATAACAGGTAAAAAGCATTGAATTACTTAGAATAAAAGTGTCTTTACTACTGTTTATGTTTATTTGGATTTTGTTGAAAAAGGAAAATGGATTTGGAGAAGTCACAATGTTGTCTGTATTATACAAATAATTAAGAAACCAATACTGTATATAATACATAAATCTACTCTTTGACCTTACTCTTTGACCTGCGTGTCAAAAATTGCTATATCTAAATAAAATAGACTCTTGTGACAATAAAAATATTTGAAAAGAAAAAAACCCTCACATTTATCCATAAGTACCAATGTAGACAAAAAGGAATACCCACATGATAAGTCCTGATAGTCTTTATTCCTTTTACAATTACACAAACGCATGTCCACTTTTTTTTATTGTTTTTATTGTGGTTTCAAATAAAAATCAAGAACATATACATAGTACATATACAAACATTCAATCACCACCAGAACATACAGGATTCCATAGACATTATAGAGATATATCTTGCCCCATTAGAGCTAATTGTATCATATTTGTGCATTTGCCACTAGTTCCTCTAAAGCGACAATGAATATTGGTCCCAAATCAACCAATTGGCACGTAGATCCTGTTTTGTAGGAAGGATTACATAATTCTCTCTCATAATGTCCCGATTGATTTTGATAGTATTTATAACTACATTCCAAGAAGGATTAACGTTTTTTTCCAGTTTTTTGTTAAAAGAAGTTTGAAAATTCAGGAGAATATGAGAGATTAGATATTTTGCTTTAGGAGTGAACTGGTTTAAGTCTAAGTGCAAAAGGGCTATTTGGGGGGAACCAGTAAGTTGTTTATCAGTCATCTTTGAGATTTCTGAAAAACTTTTGACCAAAGGGTCTTTATGCTAACATATTCCCACCAGACATGTAATGTTGTCCCTTGAGAGCCACAACCTTTCTAACATAATTAATCTGGTTGCTGATTTAATTTCCCCATTGACTGGGGAGTAAAGTACCACCTGTGGGGTATTTTAAAGTAAAACTCTAAATAAGAGGTGTTTGTCTCCATTTGTTTTTTTTTACCAGGCTAAAGGTGTTTGACCAAGAAGCTGCGTCAAATGTCAAGCCCACATCTTCTTCCCAGGCTACTATACCTCTAGATTTTATAAAGGTAAAATTATCATTAGTTTCGCCTTAGTACATTTAGATATGATTTTAGAGTTGTCTCCTTTAATCGCAAGAGTCTCTTAATCATAAGGATTATCCTCGTTGATAGTTCTGAATCTCCAATGTAACAATAGCATTTTTAATGATTGATAGTCGAGCCAGGTCATTGTACTTGAGTTATATTTGTTTTGTATTGTATCCAAATCCATCAAATGGCCCTCTGAGTATATATTCCCTATACATTTCATACCATTTCTTTTCATATAAGCCAGGGAATGTGGATTATCTTTGGTTTTTAAGATTTCTATGGGGGAAGCCAAAGAAGGGATATGTATTAAATGATTTTTAAGCCTGGTTCTATACCAGAATTTCAACATGACTCTCAACATAAAAAGTTTGATATCACCAATATCAGGTTTAATAAATGATGGATCCAGTTCTAAGTTATACAGTATAATGTTTTTAAAAAATCCTTTACAATTTTCGCAATTTTATCTGAGTGGGAATATATTGTATGATATTATCCGATCCCTTTAGCCTCAGAATTCTGTTTTGGAGCTTTTGTTTTCTTAATTTATTGGCTAAAAGTTTTTCAGATTTATTGCCATAAACAAATTGTGATATCTGATATTTCCATAAGAGATTATCTACTTGTAGCTGTAATATTTTTTTTAATCTGTGTATTTAAAGATTTGATAAGTTTTAGATTTTCTTTATTGGGGATAATCTTATTTTGGGCTTGGGCTTTCTCTAATTCGATGTATAAGTGCCTTAGAGATTTACCTCCTGATTGTTTTATTTCCGCTGCTCTAGAAATTAACATCTCGCACATAGGCCTTGTAGGCACACCAGAGAACAGAAGAAGATTCTACCGAATTTTTATTCAGTTTTTAAAAATGTAATGTATCTACCTTTAATTTGGAAATAAAGGTCTGATCTTTAAGTAGTGATGGATCAATGCACCAATCTTTGCTAATTTGAATTTCCTTAGTTTCCTTTATCTTTAGACCAAGCATTGAGAGGTTCAACCGTACTGTGTTATTCATTTTAATTTATTTTAACAGTCGTAAAGATTGGAGGTCCATCAATGCATAGTCGAGTCTAGAATAAGAATTAAATCGACTCGAGAAGAAGGAATAGTCCCTCTCAAATGGGTGTAGTAATCTCCACGAGTCCAACAAATTAAAGCTGTTGATTATTTTCAAAAATTCATTGGAGATTTTAATTATTTGCGATTCTGTTTTTTTATTTTTTATTTATCCACTCTGTCCTTTTCTGGGTCTAGGAGCATGTTAAAATCTCCACATATGTATATGTATCCTTTCCTTATTTTTTTAACCTCTTTCATTACTTTTTTAAGATAAAATACCTGTTTTTTGTTTGGTAGGTAGAGATTAACTCTGGTAGGTAGAAATTAAAAGCATGTACACTTGATTGCACATAGCAGTTGAAATGAGAAAAAAATATTGCAGTGGAAGGAATAAATTAAAACCTATCCTTTATTGAAGCATCAATAAGCGGCAAATGTTCTTGTTTCCATCTAAATGATGACAGTCATACAGGACCCATCACCACACTCCATGCTTTGCTCAAGAACTTCTTGGTAGCTATTTTGCTCCCATGTGCCAACAGTATTTTGTGTGCTTCTCAATAAAATTACTACAAATTATTTCACTACCAATTACTGCACATTAAATGGCCACTGTAATGATCCTGTTTTTGCATATATTAATTAGTAAACATCAGTATAAAAAGAGTTTAACTTTATCTTGATTAATTCAAGAATTAGAATTAATTGCACAACAGTCTCAAGCTCACAAATCGGCAATAAAAAATAATTGATTTTTATGTTTCATTTCGGGGTTACAGTATATCAATCTCAGGAATCAATGAGTTAATACATATCAGGCCACCCATATGGACTAGAACAGTTGTGGCATTCATTTTTATTATTTTTTTATTTTGCCAGTTTGCAAATCCGATTGCGTATCGGACCTACTAAACGCTAATTGATTGACATGTTACCTCCATCTTATACCGCCGTAACTATGATGGCCTAATTTTCTATTGACTGTTTCTGACACAGCCTCGCTTAATTGATCTGGCTCACTCTCTGAATTGCTACATACAAGTGCATGGCTTACTTTTTGTATTGCAGGCCGTTAGTTGCAGACTTGTTTAACTGAATCGCACAGTAATTGTAGCAAATCTCAAGCCCACAGCAAGCCCAAATGGCCCATGGTTAATAAAGATGTACATTAAATAGGCAGCTGCAAGGGAGTTAGTTGCATGTTTTTTTACAACATTTTGTAAAAGATGTACTGAGCACTGTCCTAATGATATTGATAAAACTATTTTCACTATTTGTTTTCTTATAAAGGATCCCTTTCAATTATAATACATTTGAAAACTTGTTAATATGCTGACAAGTGTGTCTATCTTATTCTTGTTAAGAAAATCATAATGTTGGCATTAAAAAAGTTTCATTATGAATATGTTGAAGATTGTTGTATCACAAAAGATATTAAAACATTCATTTTAACCTTTTTGGGTCGTGAGATATTAATGTAATGTAATTTTCTACTGCTAAGTGCCATATAATATGATTTATTGTTATTATTATTATCCTTTATTTATAATGCAGAATCATATTCTGTAACATTATGCAGGCGTTAAGTACATGTCAAAAATAATATTAGCATATTGGCCCTGTTTAGAGCTTAAAATCAAATGTGCATAATACTTGTTTCCAAAGCACCCTACAGGACTGAAAACACAATTTTACAATCTAAAGGATATCATGAATTTGGTTTATTGTCAGAGGGATTTCTTTAGAGGGGGTCCATTGTGCTTTTCATTCCTCTCTCCTGTGCCTCCCTGATTCTTCAGTTAAGTAATCCTGACAAGTGTACTGAAATTATTTCATTCACATAGGTCATGAAAGCTGGACCAATAATGCAGGCCTTCAAATGAAAAAAAATACAGTTAACTTCAATAGGTAGATAAAAGAGTAAAAACTTGATATTCTTCCCATCATATCAATTCCAAATTTACAGCCAGTGCTCTCTTTTTTAAGAGTTGTGGTCCCTTAGTTCTGAAGCAAACTTCATGGGAGTCGGAGATTGCCACAAAAAAACATTACCTTCTGTTAAAAAAATGTTTCTTCGGTGATCTCAGGTGGTAGTTTTTTGCTTGTATTCAATTGAGATGCCCTTGTGTTTTAAACCTTGAACAACATCAACCGTAAAAACATTCCAAAGATCTACTGCTCCCACTTTAGATAAGTACTTCACACTAAACTTGTCACCCTCGGTTAATGACTTCTTGATCTTGCGTCACTGTTTCTCTGAAATTCACTTTGATTAATATTAACATTTGTTTCCATAGCCTTTCTCTTTTTGATGAGATTTACAGTCCTCAAAAAAATCCCTTGAGTCCCTTCTCTCTGGTTGCTAATTATTATATAAATATTCACAAATCATGTACATTATCTGTTTCTTCACTGCTGCAAATAAGGGCACAATATTATATAATCTTGAAGGTCAAACAAGAATGAAACAAAAAAGTGAACTGCAAGATAAAAGTGAATTAAATCATCTAATTTTATAGTTCAACAAGCTCAATGTGAATGCGACCCACAAAGCATAACAGTTTTCTAATGGTCTGTTTGGCAGAAAACGTACAAATATGCTTTAGAAGTCAAGGGCATTTGATTTGTTCTTCTAGTTTAATTCTGAAAATAAAGTACAGCCAAAAAATTATATTTTGCTTGGAATTAATATAAAAATTAATGATTTTTAGGAATAAAATTATAAATGGTTAGAATATTAGTATATTTTGTCATTTCCTTTTAGAAATTTAGAGGATATGTGAATATTTTATAGGATCTGTGAACTGTTACATAAATACATAAATATGTGGTAAATCTTGATATTCATATTTTCATTAATGTACAGTGGTGGCTGGTGACTTTCCATGGTGGTGGGGCATAAGACAGAGACCTGGCCCCTCTGCTTACATTTACTCCACCCAACAGTATAAACTCCTCCCCTTCACAACATGTTACATCTATAGGCCCTGCACACTGACACAGACTCGACACATTTACTTTTTGTTTTTTTCCACAGTCACTTTACATACTTAATACAGTATCATGATGAGGGTGAGGTGGTGCTGGTTCTGCTCACTTTTCTTATGCCAGGAAGTGCATCCATTTTCTTGATAAGAGTGAGGTGGTGCTTGTTCTTCTCACTTTTCGTATGCTGTTAAGAGCCTGCATTTTCTTGATGAGGGATGAGATGTTGCTGGTTCTGCTCACTTTTCTTATGCTGTGAAAATTCCTCCATTTCTTGATGACATGAAATCACTAAATAGAACATATAAAATACATGTTAGGTCAGGACGTATGTTTGTGGCAGCAGGGATAGAGAGAGAGAGAGATAGTGAGAGATAGGCATAAGGAGAGATAGGGATAGAGAGATATAAGGATAGGGAGAGATAGAGGGAGGGATAAAGACAGCGATAAAGACAGAGGGATATAGAGAGAAGGATCTATATAGAGAGATAGAGAGATAGAGAGAGAGAGAGATAAAGAGAGGGATAGAGAGAGAGGAGGGATAGAGAGAGAGAGGGGAGAGAGATAGAAGATGAGAGATGGATAGGGTAGAGGGAGAGGGATAGGGTAGAGAAGGATAGAAAGAGATGGATAGAGGGAGGGGTAGAGAGCAGAATAGAAGGAGAGATGGATGGAGGGAGGGAGAGAGAGGGAGGGATAGAGAGAGAGAGGGATTGAAAAGGGGGATAGAGAGAATGAGGGGGAGAGGGATAGAAGGAGAGAGGGGAAGACAGATAGAAGGAGAGAGGGGCAGATGGATAGAAGGCGAGAGGGGGAGAGGGATAGAAGGAGAGAGAGGGATAGGGTTGAGGCATAGGGTAGAGAGGGATAGATAGCAAGGGAGAGAGATTGGTAGAAAGAACTGGATTGGGGTGAGGAATAGAGAGATGAATAGAAGGAGAGATGGATAGAAAGGGATAGAGGGAGAGAGAGAGGGAGGGATAGTGACAGGAATAGATGGAGAGGGATATGATCATTCCTGTCTCTCTATCACTCTCTTACTCTCCATCTATCCCTCTCCCCTCCTCCTCTATCCACACCTCTCTCGCTCTCTCTTTCTACCATCTCTCTCTCTATCCCTCTATCATCCCTCTCTATCTCTATCCATCTATCCATCTCTCTATCTCTCTATCCCTCTCTCTTTCCCTCTATCCCTTTTCTCTCTCTCCCTATCTCTCCCACTCTTTCCCTATCTTTCTCTTTCCCTACCTCTCTATCTGTCTCTCTCTCCCCATCTCTCTCTCTCCATCTCTCTCTCTCTCCATCTCTCTCTCTCAATCTCTCTCTCTCTCAATCTCTCTCCCTCTCAATCTCTCTCCCTCTCAATCTCTCTCTCTTTCCCTATCTCTCTAATAATTGAAAGTGATGGCAGCAGTTTTTTTTATTTGCATTAATGAACATGATATTATGAAATATTATTTTACACAATTACACGTTTAAGTCTGTGTGTTGCCCCTTTGCCCCTATGCACCAGCCTCCCCTGCTAATGTGGTATCCCTAACTGATAAGCAAGTCCATTCACTTAAATGGAAAGGGAGATGGTTAACAGTTGGTCAAATCAGCAGCATGATGAGGGATGACACTAGCATATCTGTATAATATAAAATGGACAGGACCAAAGTTCTGACACCTGAAATACCACAAGATTTGCAGTTGAGTAGAAAAAATGTATATCCAAAAAGTAAGCTATCAACAGAATAGACAAATCAGTAAACCAAGTGTTATACTCTGGTATTGATCCCAAATAAAAATAAATGCACAAAGTCAAATTCAGAAGCGACAAGGGGATGGATGCATTTTTAATTCAAGAGATCTTATAGGGTAAAGTCAATTAACATGGAATATAATGATACTAGGAAAAGATAGCTGCGTCAGGTTTCTATATTTACAACTTAAGGTACTTCATAGAGACTAAAAGTAAAAAGTGTAAACAATTTAATACTGATGTTGTTATAAAGTTTGAAATATTCTGCGTTGACAAGGGCAAGGGCAGGGAAAGCAATAGTTTAAATACATTTATGGTATAATGTATCAAAAAGAAAAAAATAGGCAAGTACAGGCAGATATAGAACAAAGATTTAAGCACAAATTTGCTAGAAAAAAATGGAGAATAATATGGCAGCATGCTCATTAAAGCTCAGTTTGTTCCAGAATAAATATGTATTTGTATACATTTTAATTTCACTGGTATACTGCACCTGAAAAAAATATTCAAATGTGGATTAAAGGAATCAAGTGAGTGTTAGGAATTCACATGCATTCAATCATAGTGGGAATTCATGCACATTCAATCATTCTGGAATATAGCCTACAATGTGATAAATATTTCAGAAGAAAAATATGAAACAGACCCCAAATTTTACCTTTTTTGGAATTAATACTCAAAGGGTTAGCAAGAGTGCAAAACTTCTACCAGGCCATATTAATAATGAGGCACATCGAGCAATAGCAAGTCTGTGGAATACAGAATATGTACTTGCTGTGAAATGCTTGTCCAGAAAATAGAATATGTAACACAGAAGTAGAGTTTATGTATAATAATAAAAATATATAGATAGAAACATGGTAGAGTGGGATTTGTAATAAAAAAATTCAAATCAGTTTAAAATATAATAATTTTAAACAGAAAACATGTCCACACCATTTTTATTGTAGCAAATCTTTAATTTGTAAGACAAATTATTAATTCAATATATATTAATTAATTTACATAATATATACATTTAACATGTAAAGTAAGATATGAATATAATAAGCAACTCAATGCATCTCTCAGTATCTCCAGATTTGTAGCCATATTAAATTCCAGCCTCGTAGATACGAGGTTAGAACTGAAGCCCTACATGCTTCAAATTTGAAAAAGTTACGACACTATTAAATTAGACTGTTGTAAGCATCGTATGAGCTAAGCAGCACGGCCGTCTGTGTCAAACATGAAGCAACAGGGCAGTAGAAGTAAAAACCTTAGAGATGATCTTGCAGGCTCCCCACATCATCACTTGCCGCAGGGGTCCTGACCTGGACCTCCGTGGCAGGTCTACATATAAGCTCTGTCTCGAAGGTTACTCCAAGTACCCCCCGGTACCTAAAATTACACTCCCAATGCTGGTGGTCCCCATCGGGACCTCCGATGTGTCCCTGTATAATACGTGCAGAGGGGGTCTTTGTCGGATCCCCGCTGCATTTAAAATGTAAAATTTGCCACTGCCGGTCATTAAAGGGCCCACAACACAATAAAATAATATTAACTCCTGCCGCGTGGGTACTATAAGTACCCCCCAGGCACCTAAAATTAACCCTATAAATAACCATATAAATTAACCCTATAACTCATGGGGCTCTATACAGTGCCCCTAAGTAAACCTATAACTCATGGGGCTCTATACAGAGCCCCTAATTAACTCAGTAACTAATGGGGCTCTATACAGAGCCTTATGAGCCCTTAATTAACCCTATCACTCATGGGGCTCTATACAGAGCCCTGTGAGCCCTTAATTAACCTTATCACTCATGGGGCTCTATTCAGAGCCCAGTGAGCCCATAATTAAACCAATCCCTCTAATTAACCCTATCACTCATGGGGCTCTATACAGAGCCCCATGGGCCCTTAATTAACGGTATCACTCATGGGGCTCTATACAGAACCTCATGAGCCCTTAATTAATCCTATCTCTCATGGGTATATATACAGAGCCAAATGAGCCCCTAATTAACCCCATTAGTCTCATAAGGGTCTATACAGACCCCTATAGGACACTAATTAACCCCTATAATAACGCTATACGTGCCATGAGGGTCCTCCGGGACCCTCATGACACAAAGTCTAAGCACTTAACTACACTATTAACCCTAACTATGCCCCATTAACCCCTTAAACCTAGCTATACCCCATTAACCCATACTAAACCCTGTTAACCCCTGGTAACTGGGCTTATCTAACCCCATCTAGACCTATTTAACCCTAACTGGGACCATGTAACCCTAACTGGGCATATTTAACCCAATCTGGACCTATATAACCCAGTCTACTCCTATGTAAGCATATATAGTACTATTTAACCTTAACTGGCCCTATACTATTAACCACACCCCCTCTACCCTATTAAACCCTACCCTACCTACCTACCACCCTAATAAAAGCCCTATTACCCCACTAATTACAGAAAATAAGCCCCCCATATAATTAAAAAAAGGACATTACAGGAAATAAAAAAAGGACATTACCAAAATAAAAAGGACATCACCAAAATTAAAAAAAAAACTAAGTTACCAAAATTAAAATAAAGCTAAGTTACACAAAATAAAAAAAAGAACTATGCACCTAAAAAAGAAAATACATGTACAAATAAAACACATCATTACATCAATACAATAAATACAGTTACAATACATCAATAAATACAATACAGTTCAAATATACCCCTAACTACATACTATTAACCCCCTAACTACAATACATTAACCCCTAACTACAATACATTAACCCTATCTACAATCAACTGACCCTATCTACAATACATTATCCCTATCTACAATACATTAACTCTACCTATAATAAATTAACCCTATCTACAATACATTAACCCTATCTACAACCAATTAACCCTATCTACAATCAACATTAACCCCTAAATACAATACATTACAAAAACCCTAAATCTAACCTAAAATAGAATAATAAAACCCAGTTACCTTGTCAGATGTCCCTTCAGCAGATGAGTCACCTCTAGGATAAAAGAAACATAAAATTAGTATGAAAATAAACACAAAACAAACATCAAAACATTCTAAATATTAAACTTACCTTTTTGGGATTTCCCCTGTTGTCACTGTCAACCAGATTGCAGCCAATCAGAAGGCATAGATGCCTTCAGCCAATCACAATGGGATACAATGGTATATACCCTGTGAGGGTGTATACCAATCTAATTGGCTGAAGGCAATAGCGCCTTCTGATTGGTTTAACAAAAATGTACAAGTCCATCAGCCAATCAGAATGGAATATATGGGTGTATATCACATTCTGATTGGCTTACAGCAGTGCTCCTTCTGATTGGCTGAAATTTGATTGACAGCCTATTCAGCCAGTCAGAAGGTGCAATTGCCGATTTTCGACCGGAAGAGGCGCTAGAAGCCTCATTAGCGTTGGGGACCTCCTCCAGTGAGAAGCTCCATTATTTTATTTTTTTGTTAGAGCTGCAGTTTTTTTTATGGGCCCAGCCAGAGCAGAAGAGGACAAAGACGGGGACATCGCGGCAAAGTAAGTTTTAATATTTAGAATGTTTAGTTTACTATGTTGTGTTTATTTGTGTATAAATGGGATGTTTATTTTTGTCCAGGGGCCCAACTGGAGAAGACAAGAAGAATTACGGGGACATCGTGAAAAGGTAAGTTTAATATTTAGAATGTTTTGATCTTTGTGTTGTGTTTAAATTTGTACTTATTTTATGTTTTGTTTATCCTAGGGGTGGCTGATCTCCTGAAGGGACATCTGACAGGGTAAGTGGTCTTTATCATTTTATTTTAGTTTAGATTTAATGTATTCTTGATAGGGTTAATGCATTTTAAATAGGGTTACTGTATTGTAGATAGAGTTAATGTATTGTAGATAGGGTTAATGTATTGTAGATAGGGTTAATTGATTGTAGATAGGGTTACTGTATTGTAGACAAGGTTAATTGATTGTAGTTAGGGGTTAATAGTATATTTCTGTAATGTTAAATAGGTCCAGATGGGGTTAAATAGGCCCAGTTAGCATTAAATAGGTCTAGATGGGTTAGATAGGGCCAGTTAGGTTTACAAAGGTCCAGATGCGGTTAAATAGGTCCAGTTAGGGTTAATGAGCTATAGTTTAATTTTAGGTGCCTGGGGGGTACTTTTAGTACCCTGTGGCAGGGGTTAATATATTTTTTCAATGCAGGTCCTTTCAGGACCTGCAAGGCAGGAAGTGTTAAATTTTAAATGCAGCTATCAATGCCGGATCCCTGCTGCAAGGGGTTAATATGGGGAGGCTGTAGCCTTGCAGAGAGGTTTCCCGGAGGAATTGAATTGCAAAACTCTTGCGGCCGTTTTAGATCAAAGGCTTTCCTCTGGCGCGAGCGGCCGCAAGAGATAGCAAGGCACCGGCCGCAAGCCTGCCGGAGCCTCCGGCCGTAAGGGAATAGAATAGCCGAATAGCTTGCGGCCGGTCCTTGCGGCCCCGCAACGGCTGCGGCCGCTAATAGAATGAGGCCCTTGGAGTTTAGAATCCGGTGTCCATAGTGCTTTCCCCAAGCAGCATGCAAGATTGAAAACTCGCAGATTTACAATCTAAAGGACATCGACATTGTAGATGTCAATTGAATGATTGATTTCAGGTGAAGATCTAATTACAAAATATTATTGTTGAGGATACTGCATATATTAATTATAAAAAGTCTACTTAAAATATATTGTAAATGCACAATAGTGAAGAAATACATAAAATACCCATTGCTATTGAAATTGCATACTCTCTATTGATTTCCACAATCAAATATGCATTATATTTTTTTAATCTGTAGTATATACACTAAATTAAAGAGAATAGTAAAGTATAACAATATTTTGATTTGTGATTACACATTTATTACAGCCTTATTAAATTGCGATTCAGTAAATTTAAAAGGGCTCTATTTATGCACACAGCATATTTTTTTACAGAAGTTTTTAGTTAGTGAACTTCTATCCAAAAGCAAGGTCTTCACTAGCTAAAAACTTCTGTAAATACAATATGCTGTGTGCTTAAATAGAGCCCTTTTAAATTTACTGAATCACAATTTAATAAGGCTGTTAGCTTGTTTATCAGTATAGGGAGGGGTGAGAGAGAATTGAACAGGAATATGCCAGGCTTTGTTAGTTATTTGAATCTGTCTGAAATTGACACCACACCATTCCCCCCTCACCAGTTCAAAAGCAGGTGGCCAAGTCACCCTATTTGCAGATCCAGGCCCCCTGAAAGACTTAGCCCTTCCACAGATACTCCTAAAAGAAGGGTGAGCAGCATTACCCCTGGAAGGAGAGGAGCAAGCCCCAGAAGAGGAGAAGCACAGAGAAGAGTTCCTAGGAGGCACTTCCATTACTCTGGTATGCCCAGCAAGCTCAACTGTAGGGGCACAGGCGCCAGATGGTGTGGCAGAAGGTGATCACAGAATCTGTGTCGGAACCTTCGGAAGGAGGCGGCAGCAGAGATAACTGCGCGAAAGTAGCGCCAGAGCCACAGCTTGGCTTCACGGTCGGATAGCGGAGCAGAAGAGGACGGGTTTGTCGCGTCTGCAACAGGAAGGTCTGATGAGTGGGAAGCAGAGCACGCAGGAGGCATCCCGGTAGCATTCTTGAGGTCTTGAAGGCAGCAGGAGCAGTTAGGAGAAGGGGAAGCGTCTGTGAGGTCTGAAGCAGGACGGCCAGGTAAAAGAAGGGCTTGAACTTGGGCAGCAAAGAGGCTGCAGGGAGGTGGCAGAGGGGTTAGGTTGAAGAAGCACAGCAGTTGGGAGAAAGCAGAGAAGTAGGGCCCAGACAAGAAGATACCAGTGAGGATGAGGGTTAAATGTTGATGTGAATACAGAGAAAGAAAAAGGCAAGGGGCAGCAGAAGGCAGAAAGCAGCTGCAGGATAGTAAAAGAAAGCAGTCACAGGAGAAGAGAAGACTGACAAAATGGAAAAAGGGGTGGCATGAAAATTGGGAGAAATGCTATGGGACAGGAGACTGGTCAGGTGGATAGAGGGCACAGCACTTCTGGTGTAGGGACAGTGGTGCAGCTTAGGAGAGCTAATGAAGTGGTAGAAAGACTAGCAGATGTCGAGGACTGTCACAATTCTACATTTCATGATCCAGGGTAAGGCCCTTCAGGCGGAAGCGGAACACGGCCAGAGATTGGTCTATATGAAGCACCAGCAAGCCTGCACGGAGTACATAGGCCGTTTGGGCAGCGTCAGGATGGTCACCTGTCCCCTGCATCATCCCAGAGGTCTATGACATCCAGTTGCAGGACATGGGAGGAGCTTACACCCTTGAAGGGGACACATAGAGGTGGTAAGGACCAGAGGCCCCAAGGTTCTTATGATTAGAGAAGCAGAGGATCTCCCCCAAGAGGATGCTACAAGAGAAGGTGATCTGCTTCGCTGGGACACAGGAACAGACTTAAACTCTCCCCAAAAAGGAGGTCCACTTCACCAGGAGGAGGTCACAGCATGATCAAGAAAGTATAGTGAACACTGGCGGGCCAGAAGGGCCAGAAGAAGGGATTTTTCTCATTACAGGAGAATTGCCTTTCCGAGAAGAAAGGAGGGTACAGAGGGGAACAGTTAGAGAGAGGAGGGTTGGAAGTCTACTAACAGGAGCAGTCAACTCCCATCCACCGCACAAGAAAGGGATACAAACACGTCTTCGGCAAAAACAGGCATTACAGCCCCCTTGTTACCTACCGACAGGAGGCATAGCGGTGAGTACACAGAGAGCACGCACCACAGTGTCACTCATAACACAGTGGAGGGTCTAGTAGTGGGTTTAAAAGGTTGGCTGTCTAAATTTGAGGGAAATCATGGATTGGGGCCAGGGGCGGCATGGGTAAGCCAGGATACTCGCGTTAGTCATCAGGTTTCAACGGCAAGTACGCTGGGTAATGATGTTAGGCAGAAGAGGGAGCTAATACAGGGACAGAGGATGCACTGGGCTTGAGTAAGTCCAATCTGCAGGAGGGAGAAGTGGAATCGGGGATTAAGGTAGCCAATACAGCTTTGAAAAAAATCTGCTTTATGTTCCATCTGCCTTATTGGGGAGCACATTTACAAGGAATTAAGAGAAAACATTTGGAAATGTGAGTTAATTGAAATATTCTCATTTCTCCCTTTAGACAATTTCATAGAAATAAAGCATGAGGAAAAGAAGGAAGATAACTGTGAGGGAACAGACTTTCCTAAAGGTTGACAAACCAAAAATTGCCTCTTTATACATCTTACCGAAAATACATAAAAATAAAGAAAATTCTCCAGGCCGACCAATTGTATCGGGCAATGAAAGCCTAGGAGAAAATGCAAGCAAGTACTTAGACATGAATCTGAGATCTATAGTAACATCATTGCCCTCGTATATCAGGGATGCTATGGATGCTCTCAGAAGAATTGAAGGAATAATTCTTAATACAAATGCACTTCTGACCACAACAGATGTGGAATCATTATATACGTCTATAAAACATCAAGCAGTCAAATATTTTCTAAGTATGGAAACTAATACTAAGAAGGAAAAAAATCTATTCCTACTGCAGCTACTGTTATTTATCTTAGAGCATAACTTTTTTGTCCTCAATGGGAGATATTATCTCCAAATACAAGGCACAGCCATGGGCACAGCTTGCGCTCCCACTTACGCTATCTTGGATGGTGGGAGCGTCAGTTTGTTTTCTCAGACGACAACATTGAATACACTGAAAAGATAATACTATGGATTCGATACATAGATGATCTGTTTATCATCTGGGAAGGAAGTAGAAAAAGTCTGGAAGAATTATTTTCAATTCTGAACAATTTGAATTTAAAACTTACATATCAAATTGAAACTTCAACCATAAATTTCCTAGACTTAAATATTCAAAAAACTTTACAAGGAACACTCAGTACTGATATTTTTTGAAAAACTACGGCAACCAATAATATTCTACACTATTCAAGCTCACATTCTCCAGCAACCAAAAAAGCCATACCTACGAGTGAATTTTTAAGAGCCTGCAGAAATTGTTCTGATGTAGAAGTATTCAAATCAAGATCCAAGGAACTTACAGAGCGCCTATTGCAAAGAGGGTATAGCCATTGCATTCTTAAAAAGGCTTATCATAAAGCTCCACATACAAAAAGGGATACTTTGTTGATTCCAAGAACTAATCAATCTAAATGTAGTATTCAAGGGCCTAAGTTCATTGGTATGTTTAATCAGCAGTGGAAGGAAATATCCAAGATTATACATAAACATACTAACATTCTAAGGCAAGATGAAATACTAAATACCATCATTGGCAAAAAAATAGATATTGGTTGGAGAAGATCTAGAACATTAAAAGACCAGCTCACGAATAGCCACTTCCATAAAAGTATTAGAACAAGAGATTTGCTTCCTAATTGAACACATAGCTGCGGACATTGAAAATTCTGCAAATATATGACAAAGGGAGATCAATTTAAGGATAGGTTAGGCAATACTATAAAAAATAATGGCTTTTTTAATTGTACAAGCTCTAATGTAGTGTATTGTCTCCAATGTTCTTGTGATTTAAAATATGTTGGTATCACCAATAGAGAAGTTAGAAGAAGATTAGGAGAACATCTAAGTGATATGAGGACAATAAGACTTTAACATCATTTTCACCTTAAACATAAATCTAAACTAGATGTCAAATGTTCAATTCTACAAAGGATAACTTTAGGTATAAGGAGAGAAAATGTTGAACGCCAACTATTAAGAACTGAAACACGTTGGATTGTTCTGCTTAATACAATTACTCCCCATAGATTAAATGAAAATGCCAATTTTATGGTCTATACTTAAAATTAGGTGGCATACATTCTTCAACAATAACTTAGGCAAAAAATATAATAAAAATGTTGCCACATTCAGGCCATAATGTCAGAATTATATATTGTCTCCTTTTTCTCTTCCAAAACAGCTTAATTGATATTGAATATTCAGGTAGAAATCATTTGATATAGAAAGTAATAATATGCAGTGCTTTTTGTTTAAAAGAGTTATTATAGACTATCAACAAATGATAAAGTAAATATCTTATGATAATAAAATAGTGTAAGAATAAGCAGGCATCAGATTTTTTGTGAGTAAATGCCAGTTTATTAATAATGTTGTCAAATTAAAATTGACTAATTAACTTGCTACAGTATTGTTATATAGGAAATTGGAGAAACTACAATAATTATGTTAGGAGATTTTAATACCTATAAGCAAAGCAAGTTATTCTCCAGATAATTATTATGTCCTTTAAAAAGTGAGAATATTTAATCTTAAGTGTCAAAAACATCTGAAAGAACAAAAAGGGTTAAAAATTGACAGCCTGGATTTTCCCACTATATAAAGACCTACATCCACCATGGTTGCATCATGGTCCTCGACGAAGCAGCAGCGAAACACGCGCGTCGGCCACTGTAGACACAGCTTTACTTCCTGATTCGCGTCACTGCAGCAGAGGAGAGATAAACGGCCGGGCCCGGCTCATCCTAATCCTTTGCCATCCGGACTCTGCTTATACTTTATCTGGATATACTATACTTTTTCTGGATACAAAAGGGTGTGTCTTTTTTCTTTCCTTCTTTAAATAAATTGTTAAAGGACATCCTTCCAGAGATAGGCATCTATATGGTTATAGAAATATTAATAATAGGATAAATAATTTCATAATTGAGCCTCAGTTAACTCCCAGGTTATTTTCTTCCTAAATATCCATCATGAAAAGAAGGAAAAGTAAAAAAAAGAAGGATGAGGAGACGAGGAAAATTAACAAGCTTTTTAGTAATTGACTCCAAGCCTATGTTATCTTTGCTACTATATTGGGCAAGAAAAATCCAGAGTACTGTTCGGCCTTGTTTTATTATCTGGATGAGATTGAGGGGATTCACTGGACATATGGTGGGCTAGCATGGGGGGTTTATGATGAGCAGTTTAGGCAAAAAATGTCAGTTAGGCCTAGCATGCAGTGGAATGATAGGGAAATGGAGAGTTGGCTAAATATAGTTACTCCATTATTTCCGGCAACAAGTTCAGGGGCAGAAGCAGCAGTGCCTAGTCCGTCAAAGAAAGGTTTGTGTTTCGCTTTAAATGAGGGATCATGTAATTGGGGGGCGTTGTGTACATTTAGACATGAATACTCTGAGTGTGGGAATGGGCATCCTCTTTTTTGTTGCTTTAAGAAATCAAGGTCCTAGAAAGCTGGAGAGCCAGTTGTCAAAGGGGAAGAGTCCAGTGTTAATAGAAAGAACGTTGATGTGGTTAAGGCTGTACACTAGGCTAGTGGACAGAGAGGAGGATGCTAAGTTATTGATTTGGGTTTTTTCTTCAGGTTTTTCTATCCTGCCTGTAGTTCTGTAGCCTAAGGGGCATCCTCCTAAACTTAAATCAGCCAGGGAGAATCCCTTTCTGGTGTTTTGCAAACTTGTAAGCAAGGTGGAAGAGGGAAGGATGGCAAGCCTGTTTGATTCAGTTACCTCAAGAATCTAAGGGTTACCCCATTAGGGCTTGTCCCTAAGAAACAAGAGGGATATTTTAGGCTGATTCACCACTTATCATAACCTAAGGGTTTCTTGGTTAATGACGGGATAGACAAGGAGCTTGTTTCGGTGATGTATGCATCTTTCAAACAAGCAGTTAGGTTGGTAAGGAAGGCACCCTTATTCTGAAGGAGCTAGTTGCTAATGAGGCTCTAGAACTTTTCACAGATGCTGCAGGTTCCATTGGTTTTGGCGCCTACTTTAAGGATCATTGGTGTACCGAAGCATGGCCTGTATGGTGGAAAAATGATAGCATGATAAGAAATTTAACTTTTTTGGAGTTGTTTCATAATGTGGTAGCTATCTTGCTTTGGGGTGACAGCTTAAGAAATCATCATGTTGTGTTCCATTGTAATACGTTGAGTGTTGTTCAGACTATTAACTCTACTACTGCCTCTTCACCTCCAGTGGTCAGGCTGCTGAGGCAATTGGTATTGAAATGTTTGTAGTTCAATATACTAGTCAGGTCTTCACACATACAAGGAAAAAAGACTTTTAGCTGATGCATTATCCCGCCAAAATTAGGAAAAATTCAGAAAATTGGCTCCGACAGCAGATCCAGAGCTTGCACCTTTTCCTCCACACATGTGGACTTTGGGAATATAGCTGTAACAGTTGCAGGTTGTCAATGCGTAAAGAATTCGATCCGAGTATAAGCAGAAGGTTTATGTATTTCTATGAATAAGTTCATTAAAATATGTTTTTACAGTTATCATGTTGAATGTTTCATTTCAGGGTTGCCATTGCCAATTATGGATTGTGGGTCACTCCTTCATATACTAGGCCAGAAGGTCGGCAGCAATAACAGATCACAATCGCCAAATTAATTTTCCGGAGGAGGCCGTTTCATTTAAATGGTTTGGGATCCGGGTGATGAAGTGGAAGCAGGTTTTGATTACAGTGGTTGGGTATGCTAGAAAATTTCCCCTGCCAGAGTTGTTACTAATACATGCAGACAGGAACAATTTGGTTTTTATGCCTATGAAGGAGTTTATCAGAATAATGAAGAGGGACTTGTTCAGGGGCGGCTAGTGCATAGGGGCAAATGGGCAACCGCCCCCCAAAATTATTAATCACTTTAATAATGTATTTTCAATTTATATAAAGAATAACATTTAATTAAATCTGTATATCAGCTTTCAAGTCTTCTTTCATATGATTTTGTTAAAAATATGCATCTATCACTTTAAACTAACCTTTTGAGTGCCTTCTCCTTGCCTGGTGACTTTCCCTAGTGCTGCACTGCTGCTATAGATCAAAGTACAGTGAGAGGATCATAATGCTGTCTTGCTCAGCCTGCCTGAGCCTACATTCACTGTGCTAGGAATTGTAGCAGTTTTCCTGTCTTTCAATTGCAGCATCAACCAATCAGAATGAAGCAGCTGTATAATGTGGTTAGGGACGTACACTCTGAATGTCCTCAAGCCAGTTAGGACTCGGGTGGTAGCTGCCAAGTGCTGAGTGGCAGCTCCCACAGCCATATAGGAGGTCTTTCTCTACTCTTTAATCCTACTCTTCCTTCCTTCCTTCTTTCCCCCTCTTACCCTCTATATTCCCCCTGCCCTCCTCCACCCCATGGCCTCATCACTGGCCTCCTGCAGCCCAAGAGCCCTGTTACAGGCCACCCATGGCCCCAATTAAAGGCCTGACCATGGGCCTCTTCAGGTGGGCCTCCTCCATCCCACTCTCTCCCTCCATCCCTTTCTCTCCCTCCCTATCCCTCTCTCTCCATCCCTAACCCTCTCTCCCTCCCTATCCCTCTTTCCCTCCTTATCTCTGGCCCTGATCATGGGCATCCCCATCTGGTCCCTATTGTGGGACTTCCCATCTGGGCTCGATCGCTGGTTTCTCCATCTTTGCCCAATCACAGGTCTCCCCATCTGGGCACGATTGCAGGCCTCTTCATCTGGGCTTGACCACGGGCCTCTCCATCTGGGCCCGACCATGGTCCTCCCCATCTGGGCCCCAACCGAGAGCCTCTCCATCTGGGCCCATCAACGGGCCTCTCCATCTGGGCCCAGCAGCGGGCATCTTCATCTGGGCCCACTCTTCAGGTGGGTCTGCAAGGGGAAAGGGAGGGAGAGATAGAGAGGAGGGGGAAATAGAGAAGAGGGGGAGATAGAGAGGAGAGAAAGAGAAAGGAGGTGGAGAGAAAGAGGAGGGGAAGAGAGAGAGGAGGGGGAGAGAGAGAGGAGGGAGAGAGTGAAAGAGGAGTGGGAGAGAGATATAGGAGGGGAGAGAGAGAGGAGGGGGAGAGAGAGACAGGAGGGGGAGAGAGAAGAGGGGGGAGAGATATAGAGGAGGGGGAGAGAGAGGAGAGGAGAGAGGAGGGGGGAGAGAGAGGAAGGAGAGAGAGAGGGGAGGGGTGAGAGAGAAGTGGGGGAGAGAGAGAGGAGGGCGAGAGAGAGGATGGGGAGAAAGAGAGAAGGGGGAGAGAGAAAGAGGAGGGGGAGAGAGACCAAGGAGGGGGGAGAGAGAGGAGGGAGAGATAGAGAGGATGGTGAGATAGAGAGAGAAGGGGGAGAGATAGAGGAGGGGGAGAGTGAGAGAGAGAGGAGGGAGATAGAGAGAGGAGGAATAGATAGAGGAGGGGGAGGTAGAAAGGAGGAGGAGGTAGAGAGGAGGAGGAGATAGAGAGAGGAGGGGGTTAGAGAGTAGGGGGAGAGTGAGAGAGAGAAAGGAGGGGGAGAGAGAGAGGAGGGAGAGTTAGAGGAGGGCGAGATAGAGAGGAGGGGAGATAGAAAGAAGGGGCCGATAGAGAGGAGGGATATATAGAGAAGAGGGAGAGATAGAGAGAATGGAGAGATAGGAGGGAGAGATAGAGGGGGGAAGAGGGAGAAAGAGGGAGAGCGAGAGGGAGGGAGAGAGAGGGAGGGAGATAGGATGTAGATAGATAGATAGATAGATAGGGGACAGGTAGATAAACATGGATAGAGAGAGGGGGATAGAGATAGAGAGATGTGGGATATAGAGGGATATATATATATATATATATATATATATATATATTTGTGGGCACATTTGCATGTCGCAGCTCAGCTTCCCAGAATGCAGTGTAATAACCGTTTTTCTCAGAATTCTGAGCTGGAAGCAGGTTTTTTAACTTGCTTAAGACATTCAAAAGTGAACACTAATGTACTATTTATTATATATATATATATATATATATATATATATATATATATGAGAGAGAGAGAGGAGAGAGAGGAGAGAGAGAGAGGAATAGAGAGGTAGTAAGAGATGTATAGATTAGAGAATGGGATAGATATAGAAAGGGATAGGTAGATAGAGGAATAGATTTAGAGAGGGATAGGTAGATAGAGAGACGGGATAGATAGAGATAGAGGGGGATACATAGAGAGAGAGGGGAGGAATAAGAAGAGAGGGACAGAGAGATAGGAAGAGAGGGATAGATAGAGAGTGGGATAGAGAGTGGGATAGAGAGAGGATAGGTAGAGAGAGGGATACATATAGTGGATATAAAAAGTCTACACACCCCTGTTAAAATGTCAGGTTTCTGTGCTGCAAAAAAATTAGACAAAGATAAATCATTTCAGAACTTTTTCCACCTTTAATGTGACCTATAAACTGTACAACTCAATTGAAAAACAAACTGAAATCTTTTAGGTGGAGTGAAGAAAAAAAATAAGAAAAATAATGTGGTTGCATAAGTCTGCACACCCTCTTATAACTGGGGATGTAGCTGTGTTCAGAATTAAGCAATCACATTCCAAATTGTGTTAAATAGGAGTCAGCATACACCTGCCATCATTTGAAGTGCCTCTGATAACCCCAAATAAAGTTCAGCTGCTCTTGTTGGTCTTTCCTGAAATTTTCTTAGTCGCATCCCACAGCAAAAGCCATGGTCCACAGAGAGCTTCCAAAGCATCAGAGGGATCTCATTGTTAAAAGGTATCAGTCAGGAGAAGGGTACAAAATAATTTCCAAGGCATTAGATATACCATGGAACACAGTGAAGTCATCATCAAGTGGAGAATATATGGCACAACAGTGACATTACCAAGAACTGGAGCTCCCTCCAAAATTGATGAAAAGACAAGAAGAAAACTGGTCTGGGAGGCTATCAAGAGGCCTACAGCAACATTAAAGGAGCTGCAGGAATATCTGGCAAGTACTGACTGTGTGGTACATGTGACAACAATCCCCCGTATTCTTCATATGTCTGGGCTATGGGGTAGAGTGGCAAGACGAAAGCCTTTTCTTACGAAGAAAAACATCAAAGCCAGGCTACATTGTGCAAGAACACATCTGAAGTCTCCCAAAAGCATGTGGGAAAAGGTGTTATGGTCTGATTCCAAAAGATATGTTTGGAGCAAAAACAACACTGCACATCACCAAAAGAACACCATACCCACAGTGAAGGATGGTGGTGGCAGTATCATACTTTGGGGCTGTTTTTATTCAGCTGGAACTGGGGCCTTAGTTAAGATAGAGGGAATTATGAACAGTTCCAATATTGGCACAAAACCTTCAGGCTTCTGCTAGAAAGCTGAACATAAAGAGGAACTTCATATTTCAGCATGACAACGACCCAAAGCATACATCCAAATCAACACCAGAAGAAGATTAAAGTTTTGGAATGGCCCAGCCAGAGCCCAGACCTGAATATGATTGAAAATCGGTGGGGTGATCTGAAGAGGGCTGTGCACAGGAGATGCCCTCGCAATCTGACAGATTTGGAGTGTTTTTGCAAAGAGGAGTGGGCAAATCTTGTGCCATGCTAATAGACTCATCCCCAAAAAGACTGAGTGCTGTTATAAAATCAAAAGGTGCTTCAACAAAGTATTAGTTTAAGGGTGTGCATACTTATGCAACCATATAATTTTATTTCTATACTTTTTCTTCCCTCTACCTAAAAGATTTCAGCTTGTTTGTTAATTGAGTTGTACAGTTTATAGGTCACATTAAAGGTGGAAAAAGTTCTGAAATTATTTATCTTTGTCTAATTTTTTTACAGCACAGAAACCTGACATTTGATCAGGGGTGTTTTATATCCACTGTAGGTAGGGGGATAGATAGATACAGATGGTAGGATAGATAGAGACATGGATAGAGAGAGGGGGGTAGAGAGAGAGAGAGAGAGAGAGTGGGATAGATAGAGATAGAGGGGGACAGATAGAGAAATATATAGGGATAGATAGAGATAGAGGTAGGGAGGGAGATAGTGTGAGGGAGGGATAGAGAGAGAGAGATAGGCAGGGATAGTGGGAAGGAGAGAGGGGAATAGATAGGGAGAGAGACATAGATAGAGAGCTGGAGAGTTAGTGATAGAGAAGCAGTAGGAGGCGGCGAGAGAGGGATAGATAGGGAGAGATATAGAGAGAGGGAGGTAGAGAAAGAGATAGATAAGGAGAACTATATAGGGAGGAAGAGAGGGGGAGAGAAAGAGGGAGAGATATGGAGAGGGAAATAGGGAAAGAGGGATAGGGAGATAGATAGGGAGGGTGGAGAGAGATCAAGGAGGGAGGAGAAAGATAGGGAGGGAGAGAGACAGGAAAGGGGAGGAATATATTGATTATATGTTGTGTTTATTTATTTATTAATTTTAATGTTCCTTTTTTTCCTGGGGGTCCTGGACTGGAGGAGATTTAGGAAGGGCCCTTATATATATCACGTATTTTAATTGTCGAATTACAAGACTTCGTCACGTGAGCTCGCCAGAACTGCGTCCCTTGCAAAGCTGTGTCAGAGAAAAGCTCAGATCCCCACATTAACCTCTATACAGAGCCCCATCAGCCCCTAAATAACCCTGTCAATCATGGGGTCAATACAGACCCCCATAAGCCCTTCATTTACCCTGTCACTCATGGGGGTCAATACAGACCCCCATAAACCCTTAATTAACACTGTCACTCATGGGGGTCAATACAGACCCCATAATCCCTTAATTAACAAAAACCATTGTCACTGGAGTGGCATTTGGGCAAGGTAAGTGGTCTAATTTACTCTATTCTAGGTTTAGGAAAGGGGGTTGTTTTAGGTGTAATTAGAGGGTTGTTAGGTTATGTAATGTATGTTTTTATTAAACTGTAATATATGTAATACAGTCTTTTTGATTTGATGAAATGTTTTTTATTTTGTGTAATTCTAGTTTTTTATTTATTTTCAGTAAATTATGTTTTTTATTTTGTGTAATTCTAGGTTTTTTATTTTCAGTGGCATTTATAGTGTTATTCTAACGGTTAATAGTGCCCTTTAGGGGTCTATATTGACCCATATTGGAATAATTGGGTTTATTATTGTCCCATAATTGGAAGGCTCATTGAGATGTATCAATAGAATTGAGGGATTCTATTGATATGGTCAAAAATAACGCCCAGAATGAAGTTGCGGTGGGCTAAGGATCCTAAAAAGCTAGATAAAGTGAGGCTCAGACTGAATAAGATCATCGCATCTTTCATCAAAAAAGGTGGGTGAGTCTTCTATCAGGCATAGAGACCTTGAAACCCCAGAGGCCAAGACTTATTTATTTAGTGATGGGGTACACCTTAATGTGGTTGACCTTTCCTTATTTAATTATTCTCTAAAGGAGGGTATTGTTCAGGCCACGGGGAGTTTTGGCGGTGCTGAGCCCAGTAGGCTTGCGGGTGGCGGTGGTGCTACATCACCTTAGGTTGGAGCTCATTATATCGTATGAGATCCGGTGTTGGATGGTTCCAGAGGTCTCTTGGGTACATGGTTCCACTGGGCCTCTGGGTGGGGTTGAGCTCTTTCCACCAGGGGTGTACCTTTTGTTATTTGTTTTTTATATTCATGTTAAATAAAGCTGTGGCCTGGTAATACCACAAAATATAATCATTCTGGTGTCTGTCGTTATTTTGTAGGTTGGGCGGGTTAAGTCTATAGCTTAGGTTAAGATTAGAACATATTGATGGAGAAGCAGAGAAATCAGACCAGCAACACCATTTCGTTAGTGAGGAGGCAGACTGAGTATTTATTTTGGCAACAATATCACATATTTACGTTATACAGTATCCAATCACAAAAGATAAAATTCAACTCTCCATATCTTCAAATTACCTTGAGGTCAGGTTTATTAGCTACCCAACTCCCAATGACTTAGCAGCCTGAACATCTAAGATTTCACAATTTGTCTTCCCTCCTGCCCTTTTATCTCCGGTTAATTAGAAAGAGGGAATTAACATGTCCTTGTTTATCCTTTCCCAGGAGGTGATTTAGCCCCTAGTGTCATCTCTGCTCCCTTGGTTAGAGCCAAATGGCGAGATACCAGAATAGTGTACATTTATTGTCATTCTATAGACATAGAGCCTCATTCAATTGCAAACTCACAACTTGTGGGCTACAGGCCGTATGTTTGTGGGCCTGAGATTTGATACAATTACAGAGCAATTCAATTCAACAAGGCTGCAACTTACGGGTGAAAAGCCTAAACCGTAAACCATGCAATTGAAAGTAGCATTTTAGAGCGTTATCATAATCAGTTAGGCAAGGCCGTAACTCCCGATTTGGAAACTGCCAATAGAAAATAAGAATGTCATCATTACGTCAGTAAAACATGAAGGTTACATGTCAATCAATTAGCGTTTAGGGGTCCGATATGTGATCAGACTCGCAATCCTGCAGTGTACAAAATAATAAAAATGAATGAATAAAATGTTCTAGTCCATGTGGGTGGCCTGATATGTATTAACTCATTGATTCCTGAGATTGATATAACACCGAAATTACACAAAAAAATTTTTTTTACGAGCTTGAGACTGTTGTGCAATTAATTCTAATGTCTTATATCGCTTTTCCCGTTTTTAAAAGTGCAGTATTAATTTTTTGTTTGCATTTACAGTGCTGTGAACAGGGGTTATGTCCCTTGTGAGTCCTATCTGGTACCTGTATGATTTTCTTCTACATTTGACATTTACGGGTGTGAAAATATTTGTAGCCTTGAGGAATTGTATCAATTGAAAAGCGATTTGCGATTGGAACCCTTGCATGCTTGAAAGTTCCAAGGCTTAGATGTGGTGTAGGTTACAGTTGTAACAACCGCAGGGATTTTCAGCCTGTAAACCGTAGATTGTTTGCTGCTTGCAAAAAGACGCCAATTGAATAGCAAATTAGTTTACGGGCTCCCGTAAAAAACAATAGCTCAATTTAATTGAGGCCTTAGTGTATACCCTCCCCAATAGTCCAACAGTCTAATGAAATATTTAGCAATATTGGTTATGAATAACAGAGTCCATAGTCCAAAAAGTTCAGTGTAGGGAGTATTAGCAGAGGAGGGAGTAGGGAGAAGCCAGAGGTATTTGTTAGATAATTGCATAAGATTCAAATTGCCACCACACCCCTTCTTATTCGCAGGCCCAGAAGCAGCTTGCTGTAGCATCAATAAATGTAAACATTGTGATCCAGAAATTAAAGTGACCCTCTTATACACACAATTTACACCAATGTATCATAGACGCCTCCAGGATCCAGCATAGGCACTCTTTTTTTTTCGAATAAAAAAGACGTAACAACTTTTTCCCCAGTTTTATTACATCTTAGTCAGACCAAACGTTTTCAAACATATACACACACGGTCCAGTGACATTTTTATGACCAGCTGCTAATATCCCAAATAACTACTGTTTGTAGCACAGACAGAAGCTAGATGATGTGTTAGTGAGTTAATAACTGACTTGTTTTGTTTATGCAAATTACCCTTAGGGTTTAGTCTCCCTAACAGGTATAGGGGACTCCAGACGTGGCCCTTTTGCTCACTGTGCCTTAGGGAGTACAGCTGCACCTCACTGACGAGGCCCAATGAAGGCCGAATTCCATCTGGGGTTTGATGTTTCTCCTGTTCAGGGTAGAATTACCTGGTATTTTGGGGCTGGGTCACACTGGGACCAGACTGATATACTACAGGATATTTCTCCCTGTGTAGGGCACAAGTGAGTTAAAAGAGGTTGCTCTCAGAGTGGGTTATCATGTCCATAGAACTAACCTATTAAGGTTAGTTCGTTCTCTGATGAGCACCTCTGACTTGTTTTGTTGAGTTAATAAGATGCTGGAAGGTTGGCAAGGATATCTGGAGCCATGCAGACTACAGTGCATCCGACAGCTACTAAAGAATGAGTGGTGGAGGATCCATACAGCGAACATGGCGATCAAGGTGGTCCCACAGGTGCTCAATGGAGTTCAAGTCCTGTGAATTTGGAGGCCATGTATGTACTTGGAAGTCTTTGTCATGCTCCTCCAATCACACCCAGACAATTCTGGCCATGTGACATGTTGCATTGTCCTGCTAGAAGATCCCATCCGCTCCAGAGAAGACAGTCAACATGTATGGGTGTACTTAATCTGCAAGGATGGATAGATAACCCAGTCGGTTAAGAGTGCCTTCCAGAGGTATGATTGGACCCAGACAATGCCAAAACAATATTCCCCAGGCCATAACGCTGCCTTCAAAAGCTTGTGTTCTTCCAACAATGGTTGCAACAGTTTCATGCTTGATATGCCAACGTCCATCCAGTCGATGGAGCAAAAAATTTGACTCATCATAGAAGGCACCCCTTTGTCAATCATAAGAGGTGCAATTTTGGTACTGTCATACACATTGACGCTGTTTCTGATGATGAACCCTTGTCAACATTGGTGCATTCACCAGTAGTTTGCTTCAAAGCCCCATACACAACAGGGTTCATGGTACTGTTGTTTTAGACACACATCTGGTCGTCCCCTGGTTTGTTTGGACAGTAAGTTGCTCAACTCCAGTGTGTCGGTTGGCCCTCACACACCTTCGCAGCCAAAGTTTACCTCTGACATCAATGGCACGTGGTGCTTCGCAATTGTGCCATTTGAATACTCACAGTATATTTTAATTACAGCAGTATGCAAACAGTTTACAAATTGTGCTGTCTCAGAAATACTGCTACCCTTGGTCCGAAAGCCAATGACCATCCCATATTCAAAGTCGGATACATTGATCGTTTTACCCATGAGAACGATGGCTGATATGTTTGCAAAATGCCTACATGTCACCAAGCCATTCATGAAACGTGCCATATTTCATTGACTACTCACTGCTAACTCGACTCAGTATATATATATATATATATATATAAAAATATAGATATATATTGTGACAGTGCCGGCCTTAGGCTACTGGTTGCTCATGTGATTTTCCCATAAACCACGGAGTCCAATATACTTTAAGCTTTGTTTTTAATAAAGGCTTTAAAAAACAAACAATAGCTTAACTTAAGCATAAAAGAAACATAAACGGGCTTGCTAATTTTCAGGAACACCCTGACTAGCCCTGAGCCCGCTTCTCGGTCTGCAGATAAAACAATAACTGTTCACACAGAGGGGTGGTACCTTTAAGTTCAGTCTCTTTCACCTTCTCAGCTGCAATGGATCCTTTGTCGGTCCTCTACTGTTACAGTAGACAGTCTCTCAGGTGAGTATTGTTGCAGTCACACAAACTGACCCTCTTACTGGCAACTTCCTGTGCTGCTCTGGAAGTCCTGCCAGATCCTGTTCAGGAGCTCTGTCTCTTCCTTCTCTCAGGTCATGCTGAAGCACTCAGTGCCTCTTCTTAGGCTGCTGGCTGTATTCTCCATGCAATCCAACTTTCTTGCCAGTGTCTCTCTGTACTTTAATCTGCATTATAAGCAGTATTCTTGACTGTCTTACTTCAGAGTTTATATCAGCTCAGCTCTCAGGATCCAGTCTTCCTGACTGTCTCACCTCACAGCTTCTCCCATAGACTGAGGCTCCACACAAACTCCTCTCGGCTCTCAGGCCAGAGCCTAATCAGCAACTCTCCCATGTCTGCTTTCCAGGCTCTAAAGTGAAGTTGCACCTGCAACAATTAGGAGTTCTTTAGAAGTTTAACTCTGTCACTCCTGTCAAGAACTCTTTACACTACTTTACTTGGCACCATCCTCTAGGGGGCAAACGGTTACAATATATATATATATATATATATATATATATATATATATATATATATATATATATATGTTGAGCAGTCGACTTTTAATAATTCTAAACCTAATATCAAATTGAAGCAAAAAGTCTCAGATAAACTAAGCAGTAAATACATTCACATAGCTGTTTTAAATGTTTTAATAGTATCAAATCTTCAGAGAGTAAAATAAAATGAACTACAATTTTTAAATGATTTGCTAATTTAAATACATATACATGACCGCTTTTTTACAAAAAATATTACATTTCAGTTCTTAAATTATTGAACAAGGAATGGTAGGATTTGCATATACTTAATTATTTACGCACATACAGAAACATAGCACAGATACAGATTATGTAAATTAAATCTAATACTCATATCAGAAACTCACTGCTGTATCTTTGAAGAATAAACTGATTTTTAAAATCCCCTTATTTACTCTCTTATCATTGTAGTTATTGTACCTCGTTGCTGAGGTCAACCTAGATTAAATTTTGTTTGAAGATTCAGGTAATAACTGTATCCATTTTTTGAAACATAAATAAATACAAGTTTCACAAGACATAATGCTGAGAGAATGCTTTCCTCCCCAGAAGAAACATTTATTTTAATTTCGGGTCAGCTTTTGGACTCTCTTCTTTTACCTCTCATCAATAGGCCCTTAAGTCCCTACTCTTTTCCAGTCATCATAGTAGTATCTATCAACATAGGATGTTGATATTTCTCCCAGCAATATTAAATCCAGATTTGGATTATTTCAGTCCGCCCTTACCCATGATGGATTACGCATATAAGTTGAATAAATAAGATAACAATATACAACATTGTTGCACTCATTCCCAAATCTTGAACCATTCTGTTGTCCCATGTTCGATTCTGACCATGGCTTCTTGGTCCTCATACAGATTCCTCAGAAAGCTGATGAGATTATCTGGTACCCCAATCTCTTTAAGAACTTGAAATATTTTGTTTGAAACACAGTCAAAGGCTTTATATTAGTCTGTGAAGCAGGAGTAAATGTTTTTTCTGGAACTCTCTTCCTTTCTCTTAGATACAATGGACAATGGCAATGGTTTGATCTCTTGTGACTCTTCCTCTGCAAACCCGGCTTGCACATCTGGTAGTGCTTGGCACACATACTGTTGTAGCTTGCAGGATCTTGAGCATTACTTTGCTGGCATGTAAAATAAGTGCAATTGTTCCATAATTGTATAACTCTATGGCACAGTATTTTCTTGGGATGGTATATAGACTGACCTTTTCCAATCTACTCGCCATTGTTGATTTTTCCAGATTTGTTGGCATAATGCAAGAAACCCTTTTACAGCATCCTCCTTGAGGATTTTGAACAGTTCAGCTGGGATTCCAACAACTCCTGTATCCTTGTTATCAGCAAGGCTTCCTTAGGTCCATCTCACTTCACTCTCCAAGATGTCTCCAGCTCATTGGACAAACTATTGAGTTTATTAATGGTGTTATAATACTTTCTGTATAGATATTCTGTGTATTACTCCCACTTCTTTATCCGATTTGCCTTTTTTAAATCCCTACCATTTTTGTCTTTTATCCCACCCACTTTGGCATGAAAGGTTTCTTTGAGATCCCAAATTTTCTTGAAAAGATCTCTTGACTTTCCCATTATGTTATTTTCTCCTATCTCTTTACATCAATCATTATATCATTTATCTGTGTCTCTTATTGCTGTCATCTGCAATTCTGCATTCAGATGGACAAATCATGTACTATCTCCACTATCTTTTTCTTCACTATCTCCAGCTTCATATTCCTGTTGTGCAGATAGAGGCTGCAAATACATTCAATGCCTCCTCCTGTATGGTAGAGTCTTTTATAACTCTTTTGCCCACCATATGCTAAATTATGATGTGGGTAATAGCCTTCCCACAAATCTGTAGCAGGAGTAGCATAGCAGCCCCACACTGATGAGAGCCATTTAAGCACAAAACAGCTGTCTGTATTTGTTGGAGCTCTTCGCCATGTACGCCAGAAGGAGTCCAAAGATCAGAGGGATCTCTATGCTGGGTACAGGGAGACAACAGGTTAAGTGCTCACTCTACATGGATGATGTCACTATCTTCTGCTCAGTCGAACAGTCAGTGAGGTCACTGGTCAAGGTGTGTGAGGACTTCAGGCGCAAGAGTCAACTGCAGGAAATCAGAGACTGTTTTCTGTTTGGTGAGTAGCATCTGACTTTTGCTCCACTACTTTACCCAATCAAAGCAGACCTCATCAAGATTTTGGAAGTCTGGTTTGGTGGAGATAGTGTGGCCCTGAAATGCTGGGAGGAGAGACCGGCTGGAGTTTAGCAAAAGTTTGGACTGTGGAGCCACAGAGCAGGGGCGGATATACCATTGGTGTGTTGAACCAGGGCCCTTGCTCTGTGAGGGGCCCCTCAGCAGCTTTATTCACCCCTCAAAACCCCCGGGGCCACTTGTCACACTATTCACACCCCTCCCCTTCCTCTTACTTGTGCCTTGCAGTCCCTGTCCCGGATCCCATTGCTCAGAGGTTGGATATCCTTCCCCTGCCAGAGCTTTATACTGCAGGGAAGGGGAATTCCTAATGATGTCACATGACCCTGCAGTATGAAGCTCTGGCAGGGGAAGGATACCCAACCTCTGTTCAATGGGATCCGGGTCAGGGACTGCAAGGTACAAGTAAGGGGGGGGGTGAATGAAGTGCAGGGGGCTTGAGGGGGGTGAATAGTGTGACAAGGGGCCCTGGGGTTTTTTAGAGGGTGAATGATGCTCCTGAGGGGGGACTGTAATTTTTTGGGGGGTGAATGGGGCTACCGATCCCACCCCCTCAGCTGAATATGGCTGCTTAGGGGGCCATGGGGGGTTAATATGGCTGCTGAGGGGCTTGGGGGGATAATTGGTGTGACAAGGGGGGAGTGAATTATGCAGCTGAGGGGCCCCAGGGGGTTTTGGGGGGGTGAATGGTGCTCCTGAAGGGGGCCTGGGGGTGAGGAGTGAATATTGCTCCTGTGCGGGTCCTGGGGGTTGGGGAGTGAATATTCCTGCTGAGGAGGCCCGGGGGAGTTCTTGGTGTGTATATGACATCTGCGGGTGTTGGGGGGTGAATGGTGCTGTTGAGGGGGGCCTGGGGGTGTTGGGGGGTGATTATGGCTGCTGAGGAGCTTGGGGGGAGTAAATGGTGCAAAAAGGGGGCCATGTTTTTTTTTGAGGGAGGGTTAATTATGCTGCTATTGGGGCCCTGAGGGTTTTGGGGGGTGAATGGTGCTCTTGAGGGGCCCTGTGGGACTGAGTAGTAATTATTGCTAAGGGGGCCCTGGGGTGTGAATATGGCTGATGAGGGGGTGGTAATGGTGCTGCTAAGGGGGACCTGGGGGTGTTGGGGGTGAATGGTGCTGCTGAGGGGGGCCTAGGGGTGTTTGGGGTAAATGGTGCTGCTGAGGGGACCTGGGGGGGGTGAACATTTTGATGAGGGGTTTGTGGGGTTAATTTTGCTGTTAAGGGGGTCCTGAGTGTGCGTGTGGTGGGTGGTTGTGGATGAATGGTGCAGCACGGGGGGGATCCACTGCCCTACATAAAGGAACATTTTCACAAAAAATATTTTTTACAAGAAAATGTAGTTTATATATACTAGCGACTTGCCTGTCAAAAATGACGCCAATAAAATTGTAAGGCTGGGAATGCTGTTTGCTACAGAATGTGAGTCTGTGACACTCGTAACGATGTTGTTATCTACAAAGAAGTACAACAATTGTAATAAATGTTTGAATTTTTTTGAACTGTGAAACCATATTTTTTTACCAATATTAACCTTCTTAATTGTCAAGTATGCAGGAATAATATAACAATGGATAAATTGTGTATGAATAAGTATTTTAAACCATTACATACTTTACCTATTTATAATTAATAGCCAGCAATCAATATCCTGAAGAGCTAACAATCTCTTTGGATTTTCCGGCAGCAGAAAATGTCAAGTCAGACTGTCATCACCTGAGGAGAAAGTGTCAGCAATGTGGCAAGTGTGTAGTATATATAGGCTACGTGCGCGAGACCAACCGTTATTTTATGTGGGAAAGCCGCCATTTCAGAACCGTAATGATTTGATTTGAGAGTGCTGTAAAATGGCGGCGATATTCTGTGTTACGTGCCTCTCAAGCATTTTCTGTCCTTCCTAATAGTGTATTTTGTACCTCGTACGTGCCTGGGTAAAAGTCTTACGTCTCTGGCGGTGTTTTGTGCTATTCGGGGTCACGTAGATTTGTTTTCATTTTTTTAGGCCGTCATTTTTTTCTCGCTTAAGTGATTTTCAAGTGCTGAAAATGCCAAAATTCAAGTAAAATTTGCGTGCAACATCACTACCAGACGTGCTGGCTGCTTAAATTGTACTTAAATTTGAGTGTAACCTCACTCCCAGACATGCTGTCTTTCCCCCCGTGCTGTGCGCGATGTTTTTTGTATGTATTTTTGTTATTTTTCTGTGGTTTTGGTGTTAATTTGATGTACACGGTTTGGCCGTTAACTTCGTATTTTTGCAATCTAGTATTTTATTTCTCTAAGTCCCGCGGGTTATAAAATTTTTTTTAAAGTAACGATTTCCTCATGCGCGTAGTTTTTTTGTTTTTTTTAACACCCGCGGCTTGTCTTTTTTTTCTAAGTCCCGCTTTTCTCTGTTGGTTTTTACCGAGATTGAGGCGCCACAGAGCCTCCACCTCCGTACTGTAAAATGGCTGCGATATTCTATGTCTTACGCGCCTAGCAAGCATTTCCTGTCTTTCCTAATAGTATATTTTGATCCTCGTACGTGCCTGGGTAAAAGTTGTATGTCCCTGGTGGTGTTTTGTGCGCTTTGGGGTCGTGTAGCCTCGTTTTAATTGTTTTCGGCCAACATTGTTTTTCTCGCTTAGCCGATTTTCAAGTGACGAAACTGCTTACATTTGACTTATATTCGCATGCAACCTCACTCCCAGATGTCCTGGCTGTCCACCCGTGCTGTGTGTGATGTTTTTTTGTTTTGTTATTTATCTGCGGTTTTGATGGTTTTCGTTGTACGCGGTTCAGATTTTTGATTTTTCTAAGTCCTGTGGGTCGTATTTTTTGTTTTGGAAGTCCCGCTTTTCTCTGTAGTTTTTTACCGAGATTGAGGCGCCTTAGAGCCTCCACCTCCGCAAATGTGGACACTCACTTCGCTATGGGCCGCATTTGCAGCCTGCAATGAGCCTTCGGCTTATTGCAGCTGACGTGGGAGCCTCCACCTCCCGAACTGCGTTCCTCCCAGTGTGACGACAACTCTCAGTTGACAATAATATTATGTGATATATATATATATATATATATATATATATATATATATATATTTATTTATATTTATTTATATGTGTGTGTATATATATATATATATATATATATATGGCACTGGAGGCCCTCCATTCACTAGCTCCACCACTGCCTCAGAGACGTTTCTTTGCTGGCTTAAATACTTGTGAAGCAGAATGGGATCCTTCCTGTTCTGCATTATGATGCCCAAGCCTTTGTCAACTATTTGCTGGGCCATATCTTTTGTAGTATTTTATTTAATTTGGGTGCTCAAGATGGACTGAGTAAAGCGCACAGTGATGTGCAAGGAGGCACATCTCTGCATGTGTTTCGGCAGTGCCCTTTTGCCCAGGCCTTGTTGGACAGCCTAAAGGATGAATGAAAGGACTGTGTGCCAAGAAGGTATTTATCTTATCACTCTGTACTTTTTGGGGGCTGTTTCCTGGCACACATAATGTTGGGGCCTTTCAAGATGCTTGGCACCTCATATGCTGTCTTAAGAGTGCCCTTTGGTTTGTCAGAAACTGCCTGCTAATGAAGAGGATCACAATTAAAATGCAGGACTGTCACTGCCTGGTTCTCAGCCTGCAAAGAGACTATTCCATCCTTGACAGTCCTGAGGAGGAGGACCCATCACCTTCACTGCCTCCTTCAACCCACACAGCCCCATGCCCACACCACCCAGTCCCCACCCCCTCCATCCCCACAACCCAAAATTTGTTTAATTCTGTGCAAATGTAATAATTCATTAATTAAGTAATAATTAAGGTTAATTCATGCATTGTACTGTATTGTTTTACCTGTAATGCATGATGATATGTGTGTATGATTAAAGGGGGATTTTTGTATTGTGTCGTATTCTCACCGTAATGCATAAACTATGCTGTCTGAATAAAGAATGTATGACTTGTATGAACAAAGAATGTATGGATAGGAAATAAATATAAATATAAATATATAATTAGGTGAACACCTGAAATTGTGGGAGGGTCTCTCTCCCCACGCCACCAATTTAATACCCACTGACCTGTCTTCATCAAGCACTCCGACAGACAATCACCTAGCAGGAACCTTGTCGGTCTGCTCCTTCGTTGTCTGCCGTCCTCCCCTGAGGACCTCGTGCTACCCTGCACACATGTATCCCGGCACCCCGTTCCTCCTGCCTTAATTCCCCCATCTCATCTCTCACCTGCTACCTACTGCATCCCTCAGCAGCTGACCACCCGTCTCTCTCATGCTCAGGGCTCTTTTGAGCAGCTCTTACCCTCTGGCTCCCCTCTATGCACCTTTTGCCTGCCTCGCTGGTACCCCCCCTCAGGCGGTCTACCCAGCCACTCTACCTAACCGCTCAGTCTCGGCACTCAGTCTCAGCCACTCTACCTAGATGCTCAGTCTCAGCGCTCAGACTCAAGCTCTATGCCCAGAAGCTCAGTCTCGGAGCTCTACCCAGTAGCTTAGTCTCAGGCACTCTACCCAGACGCTCAGTCTCAGGTGCTCTACCCAGATGCTCAGGCACTATACCCAGACGCTCAGTTTTAGGCACTCTACCCAGTCGCTCAGTTTTAGAAGCTCAGTCTCAGGCATTCTATCCAGCCGCTCAGTCTCAGGTGCCCAGTCTCAGGCACTCTACCCAGCCGCCCAGTCTCAGCGCTTTACCCAAATGCCCAGTCTCAGCGCTCTACCCAGCTGCTCAGTCTCTGAGCTCTACCAAGCCACTCTACCCAGACGCTCAGTCTCAGCACTCAGTCTCAGCCACTCTACCTAGACGCTCAGCCCCAGGCACCCAGTCTCAGGCACTCTTCCCAGCCACCCAGTCTCAGCGATCTTCCCAGCTGCCCAGTCTCGGTTCACTACCCAGCCGCTCAGTCTTGGCACTCTACCCAGCTACTCTACCCAGCCGCTCAGTCTCGGTGCTCTACTCAGCCACTCTACCCAGCCGCTCAGTGTCGGCGCTTAGCCTCAAGCTCTCTGTCCAGACGCTCAGTCTCAGAGCTCTACCCAGTCGCTCAGTCTCAGGTACTCTACCCAGACGCTCAGTCTCAGGTGCTCTACCCAGATGCTCAGTCTCAAGCACTCTACCCAGATGCTCAGGCGCTCTGCCCAGATGCTCAGTCTCAGGTGCTCTACCCAGTCGCCCAGTTTTAGAAGCTCAGTCTCAAGCACTCTATCCAGCCACTCAGTTTCAGGCGTCTAGTCTCAGGCACGCTACCAAAGTCGCCTAGACTCAGCGCTTTACCCTATGCTATGCTTAAAGCTGCATAATACAGCATACATATGCTTACAATGATGTTGGATTAAATAGAGAAACCTTTGTTGGCTTATTTGCATGTCCCTGCACAGGTTCCAGAATACAGTACAATAACATTATTTCTCAGAATTCTGAGCAGGAAATACATTTTTTAACTTATTTTTTGAAACAGCTGTCTCAAGCTTAAATGTCTCTTAGCAGTGTGGGCCTGGTCCCGAACTCTTATATACTTGTGGGAGCGCTATTAAACACATCATCATTTAGCATATGGTGGGCAATGGAGTGAAGCCTTCCACTTTACAGTAGTACAGCACATAAATAGTACATTTGTGTTCACATTTGTGTTTATATTAGAACACATATTCGGTTTGTCTCATATATGGTTTGAGGTATACGCTTGTGTTGTGTCAATGTAACATACAAATTATACCTATTCTCATCATACACTTGGGCCTCCATTCAATTGCATACAAAGCTGAGAATATGGGCGCTTCTTAGAAGTAAGTGAAATGTAAATTTTATATGACAGTTACATAAAGAAAGAGAAAATTAATTAAACATCATAGATAAAACATTTACGTAAAACAAAAAAATGCCTAGAGAATCCATTAGCTGCCATTATTATAAGTGAGTGGGTGTTTATTGAGCCCTAAATGGAGGTTACCCTTCTGATCACTACCTTGTAGTGGTGTAGGGGCTTGTGTTCTTCAATGCAGCTGTGAGCAATACCATGTGCCTTATTCAATTGCAAGCCCGCAGTTGCTTTCATACCGGCCATAAATCGGCTTGAAATTTGCAACAGTAACAGAGTGATTCAATTGAACAAGCCTGCAACTACCTGGCCAAAAGCCTAAACTGTAAACCATGCACCTGTAAGTAGCATTTCAGGGCATGATCATGATCAATTAAGCAAGGCCGTAACTACCGATTTAGAAACAGCCAATAGTAAATGAGACCGTCATCATGACGTCACTAAAACATGGAGGTTAAACGTCAATCAATCAGCCTTTAGAAGTCCGATATGCGATCAGACTCGCAATCCGGCAATGTACAAAATAATAAAAATGAATGACGATACTGTTCTAGTCCATGTGGGTGGCCTAAGTATTAACTCCTTGATTACAGACTGACATAAAAAAAATGATTGCAGATTTGTGAGCTTGAGACTGTTGTGCAATTAATTTGAATGTATTTTATCTCTTTCCCCATCTTTTGAAGTGCAGTATTTGATTTGTGATTGTAATATTTACAGGCTTGAAAAATCAAAGGCTTAGATGGGTTGGAGTTACAATTTTGACAACCGCAGGGATTTTCAGCCTGTAACCCGCAAATGGTTTGCGGGTAGCTAAAAGACGCCAATTGAACAAAAAAATTAGTTCACGGGCTACATTACGGGCTCCAGTAAGTAACAATTGCTCAATTCAGTAGTGAACTTGGTCACCTTAATCACCAGAATAGATACATCCTATTCAAGGTATCAACAACAAGTATTGTACAAGTTGAGTTTAGATAGAGAGCCGATTTTATATCTGATAACTGCTCTTTCTCCCTCTCTCCCCTCTCTCTTTCTCTCTCTCTGTCTCCCACTCTCTCTCCCCTCTCTTTCTCTCTCTCTCTCTCTCCCTTCCTGTTCTATTGGTCCTTCATACCATATTTTTATATTATTTTTAGCCCCAAATTTTACCTGCATCCTGGTTTCAGAAGGCCTTACCGGTTACTCTGAATTCTGGGAGTTTTATACACACCATCAGCCCCACATTTTACCTGCATCCTAGTTTCAGAAGGCCTCACTGGTTACTCTGAATTCTGGGAGTTTCATACACACCATCAGCCCCAAATTTTACCTGCATCCTGGTTTCAGAAGGCCTCACTGGTTACTCTGAATTCTGGGAGTTTCATACACACCATCAGGTATGTAGGAGACCTTGAAAGCTGCATCTTCCCAGGAGCCAATATATTTTATTAATATTTCTACTATATGCTTTTTATTATTTTTGATGACATAGAATTATTTCTAACATTAGTTCAAACTCTTACAAATGTTCACTTTATCTTGCCTGGCTTTACTCCCCTTCCCCCTTTTTATGGCCTGTATAATTTGCCTAGATCTCCTCCTTTCCACATGTCTTGGCATTTCCTTTCTGATAACTGCTCTCTCTCCCTCTCTCCCCTCTCTCTCTCTCCCCCACTCTCTCCCTTCCTTTTCTATTGGTCCCTCATACCATATTTTTCTTTTCTTTTTAGCCCCAAATTTTACCTGCATACTGGTTTCAGAAGGCCTCACTGGTTACTCTGAATTCTGGGAGTTTCATACACACCATCAGGTATGGAGGAGACCTTGAAAGCTGCATCTTCCCAGGAGCCAATATCTTTTATTAATATTTCTACTATATGCTTGGTATTATTTTTGATGACATAGAATTATTTCTAACATTAGTTCAAACTCTTACAAATGTTCACTTTATCTTGCCTGGCTTTACTCCCCTTCCCCCTTTTTATGGCCTGTATAATTTGCCTAGATCTCCTCCTTTCCACATGTCTTGGCATTTCCTTTCTGATAACTGCTCTCTCTCCCTCTCTCTCTCTCCTCTCTCTCTCTCCCCCCCACTCTCTCCCTTCCTGTTCTATTGGTCCCTCATACCATATTTTTCTTTTCTTTTTAGCCCCAAATTTTACCTGCATCCTGGTTTCAGAAGGCCTCACTGGTTACTCTGAATTCTGGGAGTTCTGCCCTCCCTCCCTGCCCCTCACCCTCCCACCCCATTTCTGATTAAATATATAGTGAAATGGGAATCACCTGACTTTCCTACTTGCATATTTTATCTCACCACTAGGGGCAGACAACATATTAAATGCTAGAGCCCTCACGTCTGCTCCTTCTCTCTACCTCTAAATGAAAAACCTTTCTAACTTTCACTTCTCTTCTGACCCTTTTTATTCCTTATCTGTTTAATCTTTCCCTGATTTCTGCCCCTTCTATTCCCTTTAGATTGTAAGTGGTGAGTTTTCAGTCTTCTAGGATGCTTTGGGAAAAAGCACTTTCTGCAAAGATTGTAAGCTCAAAACAGGGTCCTCCATTTTTGGAAGGTTGTTAATGCTGTATTTTTCCTTGTTTTTATCCCCTGTATTGCTCTACGGAATATGTTGGCGTGTTACAAATAGATGTTAATAATTATAATAATAGGGATTTATACAGAAAAAAGAATTGTTCATTTCAGTTTATGGCTTGAGCAATCTTGTAGGCTCACAAAAGTAATATGGTATAGTGAATTTTTATATATCTAAGTTAAAATAAATGATTGACTATAAATCTAATAAACAACTGCCTGATAAAATTGAGTCAAAATTGATATAGATGCAGTAAGGTTTTCTGTAACTTTACAGTCAATAAAAAGTGCAATTTTTCATGTTGGGATATTATGGCATTCATTTCTCATCCCATAATAGTCCTCCGTTATTATTTATTGTTTTCTTGTAAATATTAGAACTAGAAAAAGTATGTTTGAGTATGTTGTTTGGTACTGAACTAAGAGAAAAGCTTTTAAATTAAAGTTCACACTTCTTCACTTTATTTTTAACCAATATTTATACTAATATCTTAAACTGAGCAGAAGACATTCACCCTGAAAAGAAGCATGCTTTTTTATGCAACTATTCTTTACTATAAGGTAAAAAGATAAAGGAACAATTTTACAATTAAAGGGTTCAGCCATAGATTTGGATGCAGCATCAGGCATTGGATTACCCAAAATGGTTGGATATTCTTCTACATGTGCCAAAATTAGTATTTTTCACAACAAATTAAAAAACACATATAGCCTCATTAAATTGGGGCTCCGTTGCCCATAACTCCAAATTTATGGGTTACGACTATTAAATTAGTCTCGTAACGTAGAACACAGCGGCCTTGCATGATAGGATGCAGGACGGCTGAGAATAGACTAGGTTTTGAGCAACATTGAACTTCGCCGCCGTAAATCCTTTGATCTGTCGTAACCGATATGTCTTCAATTCAGCTATTAAATTGCTACAAAGTCACTCGCAAGCAAGCACATAACACGCAAGTGGAGCCCAAAGGCCAATGTGTGCTCGAGAGCACCCGCAACGGGGGTAAAGTCCAATCCGTAGCACTTATTGATTAAATAAAAACACACTACATTTATTAAAAGGGAAAGTGATGTTAGGTCTTAGAATTATTAGCACGCCATTCACAAGCCCACAAATCGGCCACGCAAAATACTTTATTTCATGTCATATCAATCCCAGCAATCAATGTGTTAAGACATATACTGTAACTCGTATGTTATAGAATATCATATTTGCGGCTTTATTAATATTGCACTATGAATGGAATGTGGGTACGTTCATAGCTCTTAATTGAACCCCATAGGACTTTGAAATCCCTCCTCCATTTTCCATTGGCTCCATCTGAACCCGTAGCTACCTGCTTGCTTAATTGTTTGCGTTCGAGCACGCAAACCCGACTGCCGAGAACTGGTTTACGAAATAGCGTCTCTCGGTCGTAAGCTTGCAGCCCTTTTAATTTAATAGCAACATAACTGGGGCAAATTTCAACCCCGCAGCCATTACATGCTTCACGTTGGAGTTGCGGGCTTCTAATTTAATGAGGCTGATAATAGTAAGTTTTGTAAATATTTGGAGATTTAAAGGACCTCTGAAAAAAGACATGCTGTGCAATCCATTAACATAAAGCATTTCTTTTTTGAAAATCTTTTGGAGATCCAGTTTATATGTACAAGAATCTATTTTGTGCTTGTTACATCACTTCCTCAGAGCTGAATCATGAGGGAATGGGGTTTGTTTATTTTTGGAGAGGGGTGGGTAGGGAGGGAACAGAAAGCAATTGTAAAGATAATTGGATAAGATAGAAACAGACACAACACCCATTCCCCCTCATTGGCCTGGACATAGCCCTCTTGCATCATTCACTGCGCCACTAGCTCTCCAGAAAGAGTTCAACTTAAAGTTTTCAAATAAAAAAAAAAATAATTGTGCTGTGGCAGGTTAAGTTCCTACTTATCAATAAAAATGAGTCATATAGTGCAGGAGGAAAAGAAAGCATAATAATTTAAAAAAATGGATATTAGTGCTAATAAAAAACAAACAAGTGATGGTGAAGAATTATATGCTATATATTCACTTTGACCCATTCTTTAAATGACTAATTTCAGAAAATCAGAATTCACGGTTTTGAATTCCCAGTCTCTTTAAGACTTTCAACCAGTCACAGATGAAGTAAACCTCTTATAAAAGCTATTTTTATTTATATTTGCTATCTTAGATTCAAATCTAAATATCTATAGTATGCTTTCACATTTTTACATTTTTATCACAATACAGAATGCAACCCCCCCCCCCACACATATATAATGTAAAAATAATTCAGAGATCATGTTTCTTCAAGCTTGTGATACACAGAATCTAATACTGACTAGTAAGTAAATAATTCTGTAGACACCTTGCATAAACTGGCATTTATCTTGCAAAAGCAAAATATATACCTCTTAAGGAAAAGTTGCAGCATTTCTAGCGAAGCATTACAATCAAGATAGATGTTGGTATCTGAACCTATTACAATGCTTTTCCTATTCAAGTTTTTTCACCATGGAGTCCCACGAGCTTGTGAAGAAAATCTGTGAATTGCTCATTTGCTTCTATTTATTTTTGATTAAATAAATACTAGTGAATAATCTGCAGACACCTGTATCTTTTTGAATATATTAGATTGTGCATTCCACATCTATTAAGCTCCATCTGATGCCAATCTGAATGCTTCCTGATTTTTGGCTTGTATAAATAGTTTTATAGTGATATTTTTGATAACGATATGAAACATAAATTTACAATCTGTTCTTTTGTTCTTTTTAGATAACTTGCTACTTGGGGGTTGTATTCATGAGGAGCTACATGCAATATTGATTATATGTTTTTTGTTTATTTCTTAATAAATCTTTTTTGCTTGCAAAAACAATGAGAAATAGTGAATTTTAAACCAAATAATTTTTTAAAGAAAATAACCTGCTACGTTTAACTATTCCACGGGTCTAGTTAACAGTAAGTTTACCTAAATTAATATCCCATAAATTAATTGGATATTCATTTTGTGTAAATTGGTTGATAAATATAACCATGCCATTTTAATTAAAATGAACCTAGTCAATAATACACGGATGATTATACTCTCACTACTGACTGTGAATAGCAATTTAAGGGTCTATTAATGAGGATGAAAGTAGAGAGGGTCATTTGTATAAGCGAAAGCAAAAATAGATGCGCTCAATCAGAGAATGAACTAACCTTAATAGGTTAGTTCTATGAAGATGATGATCCCCTCTAACAGCATCCTCTTTTAGCTCACTTGTGCCCTTCACAGGAAGAAATATTCTGTAGTATATCAGTCTCGTCTTACTCAATAGAGTGATCCAGCCCCGAAATACCAGGCAATTCTACCCTGAATAGTTGAAGCAGCAAATCCCAAATGAGCGTTTCTGGCCTTCATTGGGCCTCATTAGTGAGGTGTAGCTGTTCTCCCTAAGGCACAGTGCGCAAGGGGTTGGCGTCTGGAGTCCCCTATCACACTAAGGGAGACCTAAGAGTGATTTGCATAAGCAACAACAAAAATAGAAGCGCTCAATCAGAGAATGACCTAACCTTAATAGGTTAATTCTATGGACATAATAATCCACTATTTTCAAAATCTCTATCACATGCCTCCCAGAATGATCTGAGCTCACTGAAGTTTACCTGGAAGTTACTTGAACTGCCCAAAATTTTCAAAAAGCCTCCTGGTACCTTTAACGCTTGTGTAAAGGGTAGAAAAATGCCCAATAGAAGCCTAGATTGCTAAACCTGGACACTATGAAGGACATTATTCTTTTATTGTGTCAGATCATGGTTCAGCTCCATATTTAACATATTTATTAATAACTTAGAAGCATGACTGGAAAGTAGTGTCTTCATTTTTGCTGATGACACTAGGTTGTGCAAGGTAAGCAAATCAGTAAATTATGTACTTTCCCTCCAAAAGAATTTGCATAAATTAGAGAAATGGGCAACTTGTTTGTTATTATAGGGGCTTTTTTGTGTATATATATTGTTGTATGGCTCTGAAATAATGAATAAATTAATACATTAATATACTTTACCTATTCCTAAGTAATATATGCAGGAAGCATTGTGCAGAAGAGCTGACAATCTATTTCTATGTTCCTGCAGCATCCAATGTGGGTTTGCACGGTTCTGGTGCTGAGGTTTAAGTGTCAGCAATGTGTGCAGTGTAAATGTGGTGCGTGTGCGAGGTAAAGCCGTTAGTGTAGCTGTGTACTTTCGCATTGGGTAAGTTAGTGTTGTCAAATGGCGCGAATGTGTATGTGTTACGCTGATTTTCCATCCTTAGTAAAAGTGTATCTTTACCTCGTATGGCTTTTTTGAAAAGCTGTATGTGCTTGGTGCTGTTTTGCGTGTTTAGGGTCCTGTAGCCTCGTTTTCGTTTTTTTCAGCTGCCATTTTTTCTCTTGCTTAGGGGATTTTCATGTGTTTAAACTCGTGAATTTGGACTGATATCGAAGTGTAACTTCACTTGCAGAGGTCCTGGGTGCCCCCTTGCTGTTGGTAAGCTTTTTATTTCTTTTTTGTATGTATTTATTGTGTTTTTACTATTTTCCAGTGCGCACGGTTCGGCCGTTAAGGTTATATTTTTGCAAGGTCGTAATGTTTTTTTATCTAAGTCCCGCATCTCGTATTTTTGTCTGCTAAATCCATAAATTTCCCGCGGTTCGTATTGTTGGTAAAGTGCTGCTTGTTTGGGTGTTTGTAACCGCGTGTGAGGTGATTGCTGAGAAATTGCTATTTTGTTGTTCCATTGAAATTGTTGCATATTGCTTTGCAGTAGAGTGATAGTGCAGCAATGACCCCCCCTGCACTTCCCCCCCACCCCCGCTCCCTGCTTCTTGTATTTTGGCAGGATGCCCTTCCTCACAGAAGGCAGTTTCAATTCGGTGTTAATTTCTATATGTTGTATACATTTTTAGTTGGAAGAATGAAGTGTGCATATTTTGCAGCAGAGCATTTAGTTTTTTCTAGGTTTTTAGTGTACAGAGTATTTTATGATTATTTCCATTGCAATTGATTACATTTGAAGATGGTGTGTTTTCCATTTTTTGTGCTCTAAAGTGTTATTTTTCTTTTGCAAAACATGCAGGTTATCTGTTCTGAGTTTGCTATTTTTGCCTGTTACTTGTTTTTGGAAAATATTGCTTTTTATTTTTGATATAGTTACCCAGGACTTGAGAAGAAAGGATAATTCCATTGTAAAACTAGTTCCTTAAAAAGAATTTAGCAAATAATATGATGTTTTTTGGCACGTGAAATTGATCCAATGTGAGATCATAAAAGATTGATTTTGAAATGAATTGCATAGAGCAGTTAATGGAAACAAAAACCGACAGCCCCCATTATAGTTCATTTCTGGTAATATGTTTTTTTTTTGTTTACTGAGTTGCTATGAGAGCTGGCAGTGAGATAATTAATTAGATTACATTTATGTTAAAGCTAAATTATTGGTAGGTTCATATTTATAAACTTCAAAGAGATAAGCATAGGTTTTTATAGTAGATAGATTATTTTAGTCCCTGCATTTAAAGGTTGTATTTCAAGATTATTGTGAGGATAGCATTTGGATTCGTTTTGTAAACTTTGTATTGTGCTATGTATGTTTTTTTTCTGCTCCGTCATTTTAAATCCAGCTGGTAAAAAAATTCTTGTGAAAATTCTGAGGATATTACATTTTTAGAGTTAAAGATTTTATTGTGCTACATTTAGTTTTTTTACAAGTGCATATGTATTATTGTGTATTTTGTGTTAATTTTAATGTGCCTTGTGTTTAGTTTTGTAAAGTTGGGATTAATATACAATTATTAATAGTGACATATTTGGGTTTATAATTAGTATGAGGTTTGAGCTGCTGCTCAAACTACCTTATATGTTATATTCTTTGGAACTATATGTTAAAAATTGTTTTGTTATTTAGTCAAGTTTCAGAAATAATTTAGAAAAGAAGGTTTCATGATTAAATTATATTTTTTTGTAATATAGCATTTTTGCCCAAGGGCTGTTATAACCCTCCCTTCCCCAGAAGGTTTTCAACCCACTGTGTCCTTAAAGGTATAGAGCAGGCAGGGAAAACTGTCCCTGTAAAAATGAAAGAATGTATTATAACAAGTTACTTATGTTGATCAGATCTCCCGTGCACAGAGTAATTGTCTACCACGCCCACCTAATAAGAAGTATTCCTTATTTACTGCTAGTAAAGAGAGTGCCCTGCCCTGTTGTGCTCCAAGGTGTTTTGCACCTGCTGCACCAGCAGTAGCTCCACCATAAAGATTTTTCGGAAAGTATTGATAAGATAAAGGATGTAATAAGTAAGTTAAAAAGTTGTTTCAGAGAAATTATACTTGATTATAGAAAATATTGTGTCATATGTAATTTGAGAAATTGGTATTACCAATCTAGTAAAATCTGGTGTAATATTAACAGGAAAAGAAGGAAGGTTTACATAGTAACCAGTCTTTATAATAAAATGTAAATATTGGTTATCTAATAATAACCAGATCAAATTAATTTATAATCCCATGTAAAATTATAAAAAAAAACTTCCAACTAAAAATATACTACATTTAAAATAAAATTTAGGTGCACAGATACCTTTTCCAAAGGCATAATAATTATTAAGGTTTTAAGATAAGAACTAACAAGGTAAAATTATTTTATGAGTTATAATAAGCATACAGGATATTCAGAAATGTCAACCAACTAAGGGCTTCATTCTAATGCTGGCCGTAGGAACTGCGTGGCTGCAAGTGGTGGCTGCAAGCTACTATCCTATTCTAATCCCCTACGGCCGAGGTCTCCGACCGGCTTGTGGCTGGCGCCCTGCTTTCCCTTGCGGCCACCCCCACCACAGCTCACAGCTGCAGGGAAAGCCTTTGATCTCACATGGCCGCAAGATATTCAGCTGCATGAAAGCACCAATCCCTATTCAAATCATCCTCTGCGCCTTCTGATTGGCTGCAGTCTGATGGATAGTGACAGCAGCCAATCAATAGGTGCAGATGATTGTAGCCCCGTGACAGAGGTTAATAATTTTATTAATCGCAGGTCCTTTAAGGTCCTTTCAGGACCCGTGCGGTTGGAAATTTGAATTTTTAATGCGGCGGAGGCCCTGATAGGTTCTGGGGTTAGGCTTATAGGTTAGGGCACACAAAACAGTATTTATTATTGCATTTTGTATGTGTTAACACTATTTGTTGTACTATCCTGTTTTGTTTACACCACTGTTGTCATTAGAGATTTAGGTTCTGGGTTTAGGCTTGTAGGTTAGGGCACACAAAACAGGATTTATTGTTCAATTTGTATGTGGTACCAATATTTGTTGTACTATCCTGTTTTGTGTACACCACTGTTGACATGATATGTTTAGGTTCTGCTGTTGGGCTTATAGCTTAGGGCACATTAAACAGGATTTATTATTGCATTTTGTATGTGTTAACATTATTTGTTTTACTATCCTGTTTTGTGACAACCACTGTTGTCATTAGAGTTTTAGGTTCTGGGTTTAGGCTTATAGGTTAGGGCACAGAAAACAGGATTTATTCTTCAATTTTGTATGTTATCAATATTTGTTGTACTATCCTGTTTTGTGTACACCACTGTTGTCATTAGATGTTTAGGTTTTGAGTTTAGGCTTATAGGTTAGGGCACACAAAACAGGATTTATTGTTCAATTTTGTATGTGTTAACAATATTTGTTGTACTATCCTGTTTTGTGTAAGCCACTTTTGGGATTATAGGTTTAGGTTATGGGTTAGGCTTAGAGGTTGATACAGAGAAAACAGGATTATTTCTTGCATTTTGTATGTTTTTCCAACATTTGTTGGAGTATCCTCTTTTGTGTGCACCATTATTGGCATTAGGGGCTTCTGTTTTTTTTTTTGTTTTTTTTTATTTTGATATTGGCGCACAGCAAAGAGGAAAGTTTTTTTTTTTTTTTTTTACTATACCTTTGTTGAATTCTTAGTTGTGTATAAATGACAGAGGGTCCCCTGCTGTCAATCTTCCTGCGACAGTCTTCAGGCAGTGTCTGTTGAAAAAGAGAAATTGGTGTTTTGTTGTATTTGTTTTTTTGTTTTTTTTAGTGAGAGCATATTATTTTTGTGAAGCAAATGTATTTTTGTATATTACCTGTTCTTCTTCCTTTGTTGTGTGTAAAATTCTGCAGATTTGACAGTCCGTGTGAAATATATATGTGTCTATATTTTTTTGTTAAAAGGCTAAATTATGTTTTAAAATAGATATGATTAAAAGCTTAATTAAATGTTATTTTTGAAATTTGTCCTTTTTTTATTTTTTTTATTGAGATTATTTGAAGGCACGTACCCATATATCTGTGTTTGAAATCTTCCTATACATGAATACGGTATTTTTTGTCAATATTTTAAATCAAATTTTTTTATTTTTTTATTATGGATTTATTAATTAATTAATGTATTATAGCTTACCTATTTGCTGTAATTTGCAGATTTTAAACTTCTAAAGTGATAATTAAGTTGATTCCAATGTAATGCCACCAATGTCCAGTCACACTGTTCATCACCTAAAGAGAAATGTAGAAATTTCTGGAAAGTGTGCAGTATTTATAGATTTTGAGCTGAAGTAGAAACCATTAGAACGCAATACGCATGCGCTATTTGCGGTCCAGCCGTCAATTAGCGCTGCAGCTGTCATTTTGCGGTTAGTAGTTACTTGTTGCGTGTGAAATGGTGGCGATTTTGTGTGTGGTACGTGCCACATGAAGTGTTCTTGAGTGTTGGTTCAGTTTTACGAGTACGTCTTGTAATTTTACGTCCTTAGCCTCGTTTTCGTTTTTTCGGCGGCCATTTTTTCTCTTGCTTAGGGGATTTTCGAGTGTGTAAACTTTGTAAATGGTACTGAAATCAAGGTGTAACCTGACTTCCAGACGTTCTGGGTGTCCCCCCTTGCTGTGGGTAATATATATATATTTTTTTGTGTGTTTATTTTGTGTTTTTTGATTGTTTTACGCTGTGAGCGGTTTGTCCGTTAAGGTCGTATTTTTGCGAGTCCGTAATGGATTTACGGGTCGTTTTTTTTTTTTGTGTAAGTCTGCAAATTTTTTTTTCCGAAGTCCCGTGGCTCGTATTTTTTTGTGTCAATCCATCATTGCGTGTTTGGTGTTTTTTAAGTCCTGGGTGTGTGGGCGTTTGTAAGCGGTTGTGAGGCGCTGTAGAGCCTCCACCTCCGCAAATGCGGCCCCTTGCTTCGCGAGGGTCTGGATTTGTGGTCTGAAAGTCGTAGGGGGTCGTAGGGATGAGCGTTAGCAACAACCGGCTTGCTGAGAACTATATTTGTGATATATAAGCAACAATTAGTTTTTACTCCTGCTAAAGCAGCAAAAATTATTATTAGAATTGTTTTAATACTACTAAATTACATCTCTATAAGATGATAAGATATTATTTGATGTAACCTATAACAGGTTGTATATTAAGGGAGAATTTACAACTTTTATTACTATCATATATTTACTAATAAAGCTTTAAAAACGTTTTTTTCTCAATTCATAATGTAATCTACCTCTTATCATGATCCCTTTTTAGAGGCCTAGAAATACCTTGAAGAGTTTTTCCCAATTTTTTACCCAGCAGACAAACCTCTCACAGTGGTGTACATAAAACAGGATAGTACAAAAAATATTTTTAACATATACAAAATGGAACTACAAATCAGGTTTGCTGTAACCCTAACACCAGAACCTAAACATATCATGTCAACAGTGGTGTACACAAAACAGGATAATATAACAAATATTCTTAACACATACAAAATTGAAGAATAAATCCTGTTTTGTGTGCCCTAACCTATAAGCGTAAACCCAGAACCTAAACCTCTAATGACAACAGTGGTGTACACAAAACAGGATAGTACAATAAATAATGTTAACACATACAAAATGCAATAATAAATCCTGTTTTGTGTGCCCTAACCTATAAGCCTAACACCAGAACCTAAACTTCTAACAGTGGTGTATACAAAACAGGATAGTACAACAAATATTGTTACAAGATACAAAATGCTATTAGAAATTATGTTTAATGTGCCCTAAGCTATAAGCCCAACACCAGAACCTAAACATATCATGTCAACAGTGGTGTACACAAAACAGGATAGTACATCAAATATTGGTACCACATACAAAATTGAACAATAAATCCTGTTTTGTGTGCCCTAACCTATAAGTCTAAACCCAGAACCTAAACTTCTAATGCCAACAGTGCTGCACACAAAACACGATACTACAACAAATGTTCTTAAAACATAACACATGCAACAATCTATCCTCTTAAATATGCACCACTCTCTAAGCCTAACCCCATAACCTAAACCTTGCTGAATACATACGAATTCAAAGTATATATCCTGTTTTAAATGCTCAATGTACAAAAAAAAAGAATTCATTTTAATGCAACATTTGCATCTCTCTCTTTTAGTCTCAACACACACTGCCCGAAGACTCCCTGCATCGCTACAGCAATTTCCACACAACAGATTTCAAAGAAAGAGGTACAGTATTACAAGTTAAAATACAAATTAAATAATGCTATTTACACATATAAAATAGAAGGACCTATCCTGTTTTTTGTCTGACTTTGTGGAAACGTACTGCAACCTAACTAACACTATAAGTGTAACCCCATAACCGGAAAACCCTAATAACAACATTGCCACATGCAAAACAGGATAGCAAAAACAACAAAAAAATACCCTAATGCCAACAGTGTTGCACACAAAATACAAAAACAAAAGGATGTTAACATATACACCATTTAAAGATATATACCCTTTTCATGCACAAACATTTAAGCCCAACTCCATACCCTAAACACATAATGACAACAACAGTGCACAAAAAATAATATAAAAGATAGAAAATACAAGGAACTATCATCTTTCATGTGCCACTTTCACAAAATACACTGCAACCTAACTAAGGGTCTCATTCAATTGCAATTCGGCCTTTTGAATAGAGATTTATAGAAGCACATAACATATTTATTTTACAGACCTTTGTAGTTACTGAACTTCTATCCAAAAGTAACTTCTTCACTAGCTAAAAACTTCAAGAAAAAATATATACGCGATGCTTATATAGATCCTTATTCAATTCTAAAAATTGCTATTGAATGAGGCCCTACGTTGCTAACTCAAACCTCATAAAGCTAACCTCATAATGGAAACAGTGTTGCACACAAAACAGGATAGTAGAAAAAAACAAAAAGCAGTTCAAAAAAATAAATAAATAAGGAGAAAAAATACTAATATGTTTTTATTTACAGATTAATATGGCAGATACTGACAAGAAACAGGAAAAGTAAAGACGTCAAACTAAAGAACGTCAAAAAACATGGGCAGAGCATCAGACGCGGTAACAGAAGGAAATTTGATGATAAAAAGAACACGAGAGACTTGCAAGCAAAAGACAATCAGATGACAAAATAAAATCCAACCCCAAGAAGGCAAATAAAAAACAAAAGCATTTAGAAAATGTTCCTGAACAATCAGATAAGAATTCGAATGATGATTTACACAGTCACATTGATATATCTTCTAACAATTGTCCTTTATTTAAATCTTTAACAATAGAGGTTCATAATTGTGGGGATATGAATATGGTCTGTCAGTTTTGTGGGGCTTATCATTTCAAACAGGAAAGACCCAGAGATGGCGAGTTCGTTAGTTGCTAGCAAAAAGACAAGGTAAGACTTCCAGAAAGACAACAATTCCCAACATATTTACTAAGCATTATGACTGAGTCTACTTTCCCCAACTACCAAAATTTCAAAACAAACATAAGATCCTATAATAGTGCCATATCCTTTGCATCTATGGGTGCAACATTAGCTGCTAATGAGCCAGGACATGGCCCTTACTGCTTTAAAGTACAAGGACAAATTTACCATTGTACGTCTCATTTACATCCAGGGGAAGGAGAGCAAAGAAAATTCGCTGAACTATATGTCCTAAATACAATGGAAGCTGTTGAATAAGGTATGCAGCTTCAAGAAAATAAAAAAAATGCTTACCCATTGTTTTTATAGAGCTTGATAAAATGATGGCTCAAAACCCATAATCTCAAGCTTCTAAAAAATTGGCAGAAGTAGAAAAGGAACAACAAATTAATGCAGAAATACATCAATTGCCAATACCAAAAGTCAATATGGTGCTTAAAAGAGATCGCCATACTGATAAACGCCATTATAACTTGCCAACATCAAATGAGGTTACAATGGTCTTTCAAAATGACGAAGGAGAGCCACCATTTCAGAGAAATATTAGAATATATCCCAAAAATGAGGAGCAACCTTTCATTAATATAAATATCTTAAGAACCAATTTAGATCCAATTACATATCCCATATTTTTTCCACATGGGGAAGCAGGTTGGCAACCAAAATTAACCCTTCAGAGTTACCCAAATTACGTGTGAGAAATAATATTTCCATGCTTGAATTTTAAGTGGCTCAAATTGCCATTGAGATGGATTCAATCCCATTTTATGTGGCGGAAAACTGACACAACAATGGATCATTGATTCATATTTGCAAGTTGGGGCAAATAATTTAAACTTCATCAAATATCAACAAGATAAACTTTGTGTAGAACAGTATTGTGGATTGAGGGATTATGTAGCTGAAGTTGCTACAACCAGAGAGCTGCAGCTGGCAAAGCCATCATTTTACCATCTTCTTTTCAAGGATCTCCTCGCAATGTGCGAGAATGATACAATGATACCATGGCTATTGTAACTAAATTTGGAAAAACTAATTTATTTATTACATTTACATGTAATCCACAATGGTCAGAGATTACACACAATCTGATAATTGGACAAACTGCTTCTCATAGACCAGATTTAGTGGCAAGAGTCTTTAAAATCAAATTAACTGATTTAATACTTGACATAACCATAACTCAGCTATTTGGCAAATGTCTGGCTTATGTTTAAACCATCACATTTTAAAAAAGAGGCCTTCCACATGCACATATTCTTATAATCCTTCAAGAGAAAGATAAATTGGATACTGCTGACAAAGTGGATTTAGTAATTATTGCTGAACTACCAGATCCAGAAATACATGGTAGACTATTTGAGATTGTAACTCATCATATGATTCATGGACCATGTGGAGATATTAATCCACAGTCACCATGTATGGTAAATAAGAAATGTACTAAAGAAATTCCAAAGAATTATAGAGACAAAATTTATGCTAATTGTGATGGCTATCCATTATATACAAGAAGAGAAGTCCAAATTGCCACTATTCGTGGAAAAATGTAGCTAACAGATATGTGGTACCATACAATCCACATTTACTCATGAAGTATAATGCACACATTAATGTGGAAGCTTGCACTTCAATAAAATCCATTAAATATGTCTACAAATATATTTACAAAGGCTATGATGAAGCTACTGTAGTGGTGAAAAGTGCTGAAAATAATGAACAAAGTGAGTTAGTACATGATGAACTTGCATCTCATGTAGATGCTCGCTATGTAAGTGCGCCAGAAGCAATGTGGCATCTTCTAAAATTTGAAATACATGATCGCTCACATGCAGTATATCGATGAGCTGTACATTTGCCACAAAGACATTTAGTGTATTTCCATGTTGGAAATTAAACAAATGCTTTGGCACAAAGTGAGCATCGTAAAACTACACTAACTGCGTGGTTTCAATTAAATTGTACTGACTTGGAGGCAAGGGAATTGTTATATATTGACATTCCATACCATTATGTTTTCGTTAATGGATTATGGCGAAAATGAGAACGTAGTGGAAATAAAATAATCCCAAGAATTTACACTGTAAGTCCAAGAGGCCTTGAACGTTTCTGCTTACGATTACTACTTCTAAATTTTCCTGGTGCACAAAGTTTTGAACAGTTAAAAACTGTTAATTAATAGTTGCGCAACACAGAAACTTCCTAGCTGATGATACAGAATGGGAAAGATGTCTAGAAGAAGCAGCACTATGTCAAATGCCACGGCAGATGAGGGAACAATTTGCATTCATTTGTATCTTCTCAAATGCTCCAAATGCTTTAGCTTTGTGGGACAAATTTAAAACAAATATGTCTGAAGACTTCTTGCAACGATACAATGAGCCTAATGCACAATTAAAAGCATTTATTGAAATACAAGAGTTCTTTTTAACTGATGGATTAAGTTGTGCAATATTTAATCTGCCAGATCCAGGTCTCATAGACGACATAAACTTTGAAGACTATGACACTCAGCTTCAAACAGAAAGAACAGAAGAAAGACTTGCAACCTTAAATACACTACAATTGCAATCATTTAATGCAATCAAAAATGCCATAGATGATGACATGCTCAAAGAGCGTTTGTTTCTATCTAGATGGACCTGGTGGATCAGGAAAAACTTATCTATATAATTTATTGATGAGTTATTTTCGAGCACAAGGTCAAATAGCACTGCCATTTGCAACCACTGGAATTGCCGCACTTTTGTTATTAACTTTTTTTTACTTTGTTATAACTATTTACCCATCTTCATTTACAACAAAATATCAGATCAGAAGGACAAAATGAGTTCAATGATTGGCTCATTAAAATTGGAGAAGGAAAAACAGAGCGAATACCAAATTTACCCAATGATACCATGCACATCCCAGCTCATATGATTTGCCAACAAGATCTCATATTAGTTATATTCAAAAAGCAAAAAATAATGAGGACTATGCAGAGCTTGCCAACAAAGCAATACTAACTTGCAAAAATAAGGATGCATTACTCCTCAATAATGAAACAGTAAAAATAAAAATCACCACAAAAAATTGTCACAGTGCTGATTCTGTACTTGGTGATGACAAAGAAAGTCAGACAAACTTTTCAACTGAATTCATTAACTCATTAACACCCTCTGGAATGCCACCACATATTTTGCAGCTAAAGAAAGGTGCAATTGTCATGTTACTGCAAAATATGAACCCAAAAAAAGGCCTTTGTAATGGGACCAGATTAATTGTTCAAGAATTAAAGGACCATTTCATACATGCTGAAATCCTAACTGGTACCCATAAAGGAGAGAGAGTTTTCATACCAAGAATACATTTGGCACCAAATGAAAGTAGCCTCCCTTTTGGGGACATTTGCCATGACCATTAATAAATCACAAGGACAAACTTTCAAATCTGTTGGTATCTTTTTAGAAGAACCAGTATTTGCACATGGCCAGCTGTATGTTGCATTCTCAAGTTTACATTAAACACATTTTTACAAAAAGCATTGTCTACTATGAGGTAATATAACTTTAATTCCACAAAATATAACAAGACAAGACAGGGCACAAAAAAAAAAAAAAAAAAAATGACAATTTCAGACAAAATTAAAAAAAATAGTGTACAGTGGTTTGATTTCGAGGACAAACTTTTAAGTCACTCGGGCCCTTTTTAGAGGACTACTATTTCTATAAGAAACTCTATAAAATGGCAAAAACATAGAGAACAGTGGTTTTACTTCCAGGAAAAAATTAGATATCTCTGGGACTTTTTTACGAGGACCGCTATTTCACATAGGAAACTCTATGTGCCATTTTCCAACAGTACTTTCATCTCAAGAACAAATGTACAACAACAAAAAATAAATAAATATAGAGAACAGTGGTTTCATTTCCAGGATGACATTTTATGACATTCAGACTCTTTTTAGAGCACCACTATTCCCATAAAAAAACTCTATAAAATGGCAAAAACCATAGAGAACAGTGGTTACACCCCGCAGACAAACTTTGATGTCTGGCATTTTCTTTTTAGTGAACCACTATTTCACATAGGAAACTACGTGCCATTTTCACTAATTACAACAATAATAACAAAATGTCAATCATCAAAAATCAACAACAACAAAATAATATATTCTAATTTTATGGAAGTAGACTTTTACCGTGATTAGCCCCACAAAACACTTTGATTGCATTTTATAAAAATTACAGTTTAAGTGTTACTTCATTAAGTTACTGTTAATAATGTTACTATGTTTGGAAAAAAGTGTGCAAAGTTGTTTCATTTCATATATTTCAAAGTTCATGTTAAGAGGAGGAGGAGCTTTTGTTGTACAATTTAAATGTATAATTTAATGGAGAATATTAATCCAGGGAGTAATCCGAGCGCCAGTTAATGGGGTCAGGAAGGAATTATTTTTCCCCCCTTTGATACAATTGGCTAAGTTTCAATTGGGGTTTTTACTGTTTGCCTTCCTCTGGATTAAATACATATTTAGTTTACCAGTTGTTAATCTACAAGTTGCATGTTACAATACTCATTAATACAATATTGACCTGTTCTTCCTTTAAAATGTTACTACTCTTAAAGTAAGATGATTTAACAGTTGGTCACCTACAAGTTGCATGTTAAAAAAATAAACATGTTTCATATAATAATTGTACTTAAAAGTGTAAAAGTGTCAACTACCCATATTACGTGCAAAACAGAATTCAAAACGTACACATTTATTTGACGTCATTTTTTGATGGGCAAGTCGCTAGTTTCATAAATTTATTAGCCTTTGCATGATTTATATTTTGACTTAATTGATTTAGCTTATACCACCCCTTGTTCATTATAAAGTTATGCTTATTATTAAATTTAATTTACAGTTAGGGAAACTTTTGGGGTAGGTGTATATGAAGAGAGGAGGTCCGGTTGAAAGATGTATGGAAGATTCTTGTTTGATAGATCTTGAATGTTTGGATTTTTATTTATTTTATTTTTTTGTCACACTTGCCTACCCCAGAAGAAGATGACATTGAGTTTGTGCCTATAAAAAACAAAAAAAGACAAAGAGAGTAACAAAGAGAAAAGACAAGCTTTCCCTGATATATGATGAGAGAAAGTCTCTACGGGGTACCTATCCTGATGACAACAGACAATAACAGATGAAGAACCAGACTAAAAGACAAAGCCCAGACATTTGTTGTTGTTATTCTGCATCCATAAAAAGGGGAAGGGCCAAACTCTTGTTCATTGACATGAAAATACGCTCATGCATATATCTGCTGGCAAAGAGAAAAGATATAAAGGTCTGTGAGAAAGTCACATACTCCTTGTCCTGTGCCTGAATATCCGCACATGATGGTCTGTTGCTTTAACCAGAGGATATTGCAATCAAGAAGCAAGTGATCCACCTGTTTTGAATCATATGGACAAATAGCGGCCTGGATAAGTGTGATGTATAAGACTAAGTTTGTATGATGAATGTCTGAGCATATGTTTTCTTTGCTTTGTCATTTCCACTTTTTCTACTCTTTCCTATGCCTGTCTTTCTTTTTACTGTCCTTAGCTTCTAACACTTGTGCACCTTGTTCTGCCAAACTTGATAAGATCTAGTATGTACTAACATCTGATAAGGGAAAGCAACTAAAGAAAAAATGTTTTTTTTTTGTGTAAACACTAGATTGTTAGTAATATCAGTGCAAAATGTATTCATTATTACATTGCATCCATCATCTAAATGCTTACTGTGAATAAGACAATGAATATAAAGGGAAATTGGTTCAATGATCTAGTTATTGCTAATTGGTTGGGTGGTGTTTTGTGAAAACTTAATTGAGGCTATTTTGTCTTGGTCCAACGGTGCTCACTTATTTTTTTATTTTTTATTTGGACTTATTGTTTTTTTATCAGGACTTGATTTTTCTTCTTGCTTGTGCTTAATCATCATTGTAAAGATTTAATTTAACAGAGTTTTAACATCTGGACTATGAATTTTATGCTAAGGACTCCATTATTGAGACTTATAAGTATTTCCAAAGAACATATCAGACTATTATAATTGCTTTTTAATTTGTATTGTTTTTTTGATTTTTGCAATATATAATTGTATTTTTCTTTTGCAATGCTCTCGTTGGGAAGGTATTAAGGTTAAAGGTGCAAAGGACTCCGTGAGATGTACTATCTCTATGCTATTGGAAACTCATATGTACTGGATCATTTAGGAGCCTTGAGTCTCTTTAGGAGCCAGTCTGTAGATCATGCATCTACTTTCTATTATGTTTATTATTTTGATTGATGTATTTTAGTTGCCATGCTTGAAACATTCATTAAGATTGTGCCCTAGGTTGGTACATTTGTATTTGTCTAGTGTTAGCTTCCTTGGATGACACTTTGCATAGAGTGTTGGGGTACAATACAAATATCCATACCCTCTAAGTATAAGCCTATATATATATATACACCTTTGTAGCACTTTTTATATTGCTAAATCTAAGCTCTAAAACAGTTAATTATGAATTTCTCTAATTCAGCAGTTTTTACTAGGAGACAATAATATCTCTAAACCATATCAATATGTTTTGAGTGAGTCAAGTGAAGGCCAAAAAACAAGGAATTGATTTTGTGTTTATTGTAGAAATAAGGTGATGTGCACAAAGACTAGGTATGTGTCTGATTATCAATTGGCTTGCAAATATAAATAATCTTTTATTAGGTCTAGAAGGGGTTGGTAATGGGCAGACTATTTTCTGTATGTGTAAATGTTATAAAAGGAGTTATTATTTATGTAATCGTTGCCAGCAGCAGACATTGTTTATGCTATTGTGTCGCTGCCCCACGCATGCTCAAATAAAACGAAAATAATAAAAGAAATTTGTGTTTTCAGATTATGACTAGGTTTTGGAGTAGAATTTAATCACCCCTAATAATCACCCTGTGAAGTACCCTTTTCTTTTATCATGCTGGAATCATTTTACTTCAAAGCCTTATATTGGCTCCTGGGTATATTGAGCCGTTTGGGAGATCCGGGCTCGCAAGTGGAAGCCGCAAGTTATTTTGCTATTCAATTGGCTTCCGTTTCCAGGCTCCGATCGAGTTACATGCTCCGAGCTGCGATCCATTGCGATTTGCAAAATCATAAGTTAATGCCCTCTAAGCCTTTGTTCCTTCAAGGCTGCAATAGTCCCACAAGCTAAAATCACAAATCTCTATTCAATTGTTCCGATTCCCCCTCGCTAACGACTCCGTCAAACCTGCAAATATTTAACCACAAGTTAATGGTTCTGAGGAGGTCTCGCAAAGGGCTTAATGACAAATTGGAGCACTTTAAAAGCAAATAACAAAGCAATACTATACTTTTATTAAGAGTGAAAGTGATGTTAGGTCTTAGAATTAATAACACAACATTCTCCAATAATTTCTTTCATGTAAAATTTTCGTGTTATATTGATCACGGCAATCAATGTGAAGTCTTCAATCTCCAAGCCCATAGGACTTTAAAATCCAACCTCCATTTTTCAAAGTCCTACGGGCTTGGAGGTTGAAGCCCGTAGGACTTCGAAAAATGGAGGTTGGATTTCAAAGTCCTACGGCCTTCACTTACGAGTTACGGGCTTTGAGGTTGGTCATGGTGACAATCTCTGTTTCCATTTGCGGTTTCTGCATTTGGAGTTATGGGCTTGCTCCCCTAACATGTACAAGCCCGCAAATGCTATGTCCAAAGGCATGGTGTTCTGATTTTCGCTATAGGCTCCTAATTTGTGGTCCCAACCAATTGAATAGCATCTCAAAAGTAGAGCAACAAGAGCACGCAACTCAATCGCAGGCATTTGGCTGTCTGCAATCGAGTTGCGAGCCCCGAATTGAATGAGGCTTTTTTTTTCTCAAGATCCTTTTTTTCAGAGAAAACCCCAGAACAGGAGTTGCAGGCTGATCATGTAGAAAAGGCCCTGAAAGAAGAAAAATAAATAATGTGAGAGAGAGAGCAGGGAGAGAGAGGACTGAGACAAAGGAACAGTGTAAGAACATATGAGAAGGAAGAAGTAGTATAGACCCTCCATGTGAGTTGCAAGCTTGAGAGAACAGGAGAGGCAAGTTAAAGATGTAGAAAAGGCCCAGCAGGTGAGTTGCAAGCTTCAGAAGCTTTGTTTGACATGACATATCCCTCATAAGTCTGTGTTGCCTCCTACTGATAATCTTTTTCAAATAGACATATTCTAGTAACCAATCCCTTATTAAACTATTTTAAAAACTTTCCCACTACAGAAGTGAGGATTACAGGTCTATAGTTCTCTAGATTTGCTCTTGTTCCCTCTTATATATAGGTATCACATCTGCTTTTCTCCAGTCATCTGGTAGTGACCCTGTGGAGAGTGAGCTTTGAAAAATTAGATATAATGGTTTGGCTATTACAGAGCCCAGTTCCCTCAGTACCATTGGGTATATTCCATCAGGACCTAGGGCTATATTAACATTTATTTTTTCTGACCTCTTTTGGATTTCTTCCTGTGGTAACCAATTATTTGGTGAAGGTAGTGTAGCTCCATATTCTTGCAGTGTCCAAACCACTGGTATCATGACTGATTTTGGGACTCCCCTGAGCCCACAAATAACACTGCTAATTTGGACTCTGGCACATTGGGTTACTAATATCCAAGGTTATTAAAATGGACATGAGACTTGTTGTTTTTATGTGTAGTGTGGGCCATAATAATTAATGTTGTGGTTGCTATATGGTGTTATGTGCACTGTAGTAGTGTTATGTTACCTGCAACTAACTGTTATAATGTTTGTAGTGTGACAACTAAGAGTTAACTCTGCAGGAATTTGAATGTGCATATTTAAACCCGTAGTTGTGGGTTTAGACAGAGCCAATAGTAAAAGAGACAGTCATCATTACATCACTAAAACATGGAGGGTAAATTTCAATCACTTACATTTTTGAAGTAGGAGTTGCGATTGGGCCCGCATTCCAGGATCAATGCAATATGAAAAAATCAGTAAATATAATATACTAGTCCATGAGTTCTAATATATGTATTAACACATTGATTACCGGGGGTTGATATAAGATGGGAATTAAACATAAAAAATGATGTTTTATTGCAGATTTGAAAGCTTGAGAATGTTGTGCTATTCATTTTAATACCTTTTATTGCTTTCCCTGTAATTTAAAATACAGTAGTGTGTTTATATTTGCTTTTACAGTGCTACGGACAGGAGTTTAACTCTCTAATACCCGTAGGATTTTAGGCTACATTTGCCATTTACGGGTGTGAAAACAATTGTGGGCTTGAGGACTTGTAGCAATTTAATAGTGATTTGCGATTGCAATATTTACGGGCTTGAAAGATCAAAGGCTTAGCTGGGTTGGAGTTCAGATATTGGCAACTGCTGTTGTTTTTCAGCCTGTAACCTGCAGATCATTTGTGGGTAGCTAAAAGAGACCAATTTTATAGTCATAACCTTTGCAGGCTCCTTTACTGGCTTCAGGAACAATTGGCGAATTTAATAGGGCCCAATGAGTGGAATTTTGTCAAGTGAGAAGAGATAAAAAAGGGCTCTTTTCGCCATAGGAAATTGTGCATAGTAAATCAGTTGATGATGTGAAATGGACTAGTCCATTAGTCATAGAAACTCTATACTTATACTATTCTTGACATATAATTAAGAGGAGATGTCTACGTATAAAAGCATGCACAGAACCATATAATGCAATATTTAAAAATATATATATATTGTTGCTTCCAAAGTTAGATGGTTATTCTTTTTTGAGATTCATTTGGGTATTTTATTATAATCTATATTTATTATTTACTTAATAAATACAATCTAATGTGAGTCTTTGAAAACAATGCTACTATAAAAATGCCAGTGTTTTTTGGCAATGCAAAAATGTAAAAAATAAATGTAAATGTAGTTGCAAGTGAATTACATAGTTTGAGATTACAGTATAAAGTTACCTGAACACAAAGAAAGGAAACCACTACTCTGTTCTCAGTAGGTTTTTAATATACTAATCTTGTGTAAAATGTTCATATTACTCAAGAATTAAAATACAGTAAATATCAGTGTTGCATATGTGCCTTGTACATTTGTATTTATTTTCTTCTTTTCCATTTCCAATGGAAGTGATATGGTCAATCATGGATAAGGATGAGGCTAGGTGAGTTGCAAGCTTCAGAAGCTTTGTTTGACATGACATATCCCTCATAAGTCTGTGTTGCCTCCTACTGATAATCTTTTTCAAATAGACATATTCTAGTAACCAATTCCTTATTAAACTATTTTAAAAACTTTCCCACTACAGAAGTGAGGATTACAGGTCTATAGTTCTCTAGATTTGCTCTTGTTCCCTCTTATATATAGGTATCACATCTGCTTTTCTCCAGTCATCTGGTAGTGACCCTGTGGAGAGTGAGCTTTGAAAAATTAGATATAATGGTTTGGCTATTACAGAGCCCAGTTCCCTCAGTACCATTGGGTATATTCCATCAGGACCTAGGGCTATATTAACATTTATTTTTTCTGACCTCTTTTGGATTTCTTCCTGTGGTAACCAATTATTTGGTGAAGGTAGTGTAGCTCCATATTCTTGCAGTGTCCAAACCACTGGTATCATGACTGATTTTGGGACTCCCCTGAGCCCACAAATAACACTGCTAATTTGGACTCTGGCACATTGGGTTACTAATATCCAAGGTTATTAAAATGGACATGAGACTTGTTGTTTTTATGTGTAGTGTGGGCCATAATAATTAATGTTGTGGTTGCTATATGGTGTTATGTGCACTGTAGTAGTGTTATGTTACCTGCAACTAACTGTAATTCTTACTCAAGAATTAAAATACAGTAAATATCAGTGTTGCATATGTGCCTTGTACATTTGTATTTATTTTCTTCTTTTCCATTTCCAATGGAAGTGATATGGTCAATCATGGATAAGGATGAGGCTATCCTGAGGCTTAATTATTATTATTGCTCTTTAATTATAAAACTCCAACATTTTCTGCATCATTATTTACAAAGTAGAATAGATTAGAATAGGTACAATTAGCAAAGTACAAAGGTATATACAAACATATACAATGCATTACAAATGTGAAACAAATGGGTCTGCAGACAGCTTTGTGCAACACACGTGAGGACCAGTGAATAAGGCAGTAGGAATATGTAGGCAGAGGTGTTTGTGTGTTACACTGTAGATTGTGTGTGTAAGTTTATGCTGTAGAGTGTGCAGGTGTGCATATTAAGCCTGAAGGTGATCAGCTTCTTTACAGAGATGCATTTTGTGTGATTTTTTTGAAGGATTTTGAGTCATGAATATAGTCTGGTGGGGTGAGGCAAGGAGTTCCACAGAGTAGGGGCAGTTCAAGAAAAAGTCCTGAAAGCTGGAGTGATAGGATTTGACAAGAGAGGAGGAAAGAAGGAGGTTAGAGTGTGGTTGGTGGAAATATTTGAGATGAGGACAGGGATATAAAGAGTGCAATGTTGTTAAGAGCAGAGGAAAGCTGCGGAATCTGCTCTAAGTCAGTGCACAGTTTCTGTCTGCATTAATCAGTGTACAGGTGAGAGTGGGTGTGGCTTGGCCTGTGTAGTTATATCTGGGTGAATTTGTGTGAGGTCAGGTTTGAATCAGCTCTAAGTCAGTGCACAGTTTCTGTCTGCATTAATCAGTGTACAGGTGAGAGTGGGTGTGGCTTGGCCTGTTTAGTTATATCTGGGTGAATTTGTGTGAGGTCAGGTTTGAATCTGCTCTAAGTCAGTGCACAGTTTCTGTCTGCATTAATCAGTGTACAGGTGAGAGTGGGTGTGGCTTGGCCTGTGTAGTTATATCTGGGTGAATTTGTGTGAGGTCAGGTTTGAATCTGCTCTAAGTCAGTGCACAGTTTCTGTCTGCATTAATCAGTGTACAGGTGAGAGTGGGTGTGGCTTGGCCTGTGTAGTTATATCTGGGTGAATTTGTGTGAGGTCAGGTTTGAATCTGCTCTAAGTCAGTGCACAGTTTCTGTCTGCATTAATCAGTGTACAGGTGAGAGTGGGTGTGGCTTGGCCTGTGTAGTTATATCTGGGTGAATTTGTGTGAGGTCAGGTTTGAATCTGCTCTAAGTCAGTGCACAGTTTCTGTCTGCATTAATCAGTGTACAGGTGAGAGTGGGTGTGGCTTGGCCTGTGTAGTTATATCTGGGTGCATTTGTGTGAGGTCAGGTTTGAATCTGCTCTAAGTCAGTGCACAGTTTCTGTCTGTTGCATTAATAAGAGTACAGGTGAGAGTGGGTGTGGCTTGGCCTGTGTAGTTATATCTGGGTGCATTTGTGTGAGGTCAGGTTTGAATCTGCTCTAAGTCAGTGCACAGTTTTTGTCTGTTGCATTAATCAGAGTACAGGTGAGAGTGGGTGTGGCTTGGACTGTGTAAGTTATATCTGGGTGAAATTGTGTAAGATCTGTTTGAATCTGCTCTAAGTCAGTGCAGAGTTTTCTGTCTGTTGCATTAATCAGAGTACAGGTGAGTGTGGGTGTGGCTTGGGCTGTGTAAGTTATATCTGTGTGTATTTTGTTGTTTTCTGTTGAATCGGTTCTGTGGGGCAGGACCGTGTTTTCTATCCTGTGCTCTTTTATCATTGTACAGGCAAGTAGGCGGGGTCTATTTTAACAAGGGAAGGGAGAGCTTGGGAGCTTGCAATCATTTCTAGTGTAAGTGTAGTTGGTGTGTAGGAGATTAAATAAAAGGAGGAAATCCAAATAAGGGGTATTATAAGAAAAAACAGAAAACAAACGTACATATTGTTTCTGTTTTGTTTGGTTTAAGGTGTGGAAAATAAATCTTTATACAAATACATTGATTTGTTTTCTCACTGTATTTTTGTAACTGATAATCATGAGTCAGTCCAGTGGAAACCTCACTCAGTGTACATCCTGCCAAATGTATGCACTACTGGAACAGATGATCCAGGGTCCATACCTCTGTGACAGGTGTGAGCATGTTGCCTCTTTGGAAGCTCAAATTGAAGATCTGGAGAGGAGAATTGCAGCACTTAGTGATATTGCTCCACTGGAAAGGGAGTTGGTGCTCACGGAGCACAGTTTAGCTGGGCCTAGTATGGAGGGAGGAGCTGGGGCTAGTGAGGATGGCCAGGGAGGTAGCTGGGAAGGGGAATCAGGGGGTACAGGAGGAGGCAGGCCAGTTCTGAGTTGGCAAACACCAACAGATTTGCAAGATTGAGTGAAACTGTTGGGGATGTCCATTCAGGAATGGCAATGCCAGATAGAGCTGTTCCCTCTAACAGCCGGGAGAACAGTTCTACTGGAGGAGAGGGAGGGCAGAATAGGCAGAGCAACAGACATGTTTTGGTGGTAGGGGACTCTATTATTAGGAAGGTAGACAGGGTAATTTGTCACCCAGATCCCAGCAATCGAACAGTTTGCTGTCTCCCGGGTGCTCGGGTTCGGCATGTTGTGGATCGGGTGGATAAATTATTGGGAGGGGCTGGTAATGAACCGGCGGTCTTGGTACACATTGGTACCAATGACAAAGTTAGTGGAAGATGGAGCGTCCTAAAGAATGATTTTAGAGAATTAGGGAATAAGCTTAAAGCAAGGACCTCCAAGGTAGTATTTTCTGAGATACTACCAGTGCCACGTGCTAGCCCAGGGAGGCAGAAGGAGCTTAGGGAGGTTAATGCGTGGCTAAAAAAGTGGTGCAGTGCAGAGGGTTTTGGGTTTTTAGAGCACTGGGCTGACTTCTCACTTGGGTACAATCTCTATAGCAGGGATGGATTGCAACTTAATGATGAGGGCGCTTTTGTGCTAGGGAATAGGATGGTAGAACGGCTGGGGGAGTTTTTAAACTTGTAGGTAGGGGGGAGGGACTATATAGAAGTATTGGGGTAAATAGGGTAGAGAGGGAAAGGGATGAATTATTTACCCATGGGGGAGGAGAAGGGGGGAGGGTTACAATAGAAAGTAGGGTGATATTAATAGGGGCCTCAAATACAGTGGCAGGCACTTCACAACAGCAGAGCCATAGCAACATAAAGTGTATGATTGCAAACGCAAGAAGTTTGCCTGGGAAAATGGATGAGCTAGAAATATTAGCAGTGCAAGAAAAATGGGGCTTAATAGGCATTACGGAAACATGGTGGGATGAATCTCATGACTGGACTGTTAATCTGGATGGTTATAACCTATTTAGGAAAGATAGGGGAAATGGTAAAATAGGAGGAGGGATCTGTCTTTATGTTAAGCCTGAATTTAAGCCTATAGTTAGAGAAGATATTTATGCTGGCACTGACGGCATCATTGAATCCTTGTGGGTTGAGCTAAATAGTGGAGGAGCTAATTCTAAATGCATATTGGTGGGAGTATGCTATAAACCCCCAAATATAGCTGAAAGTGAGGAAATACAATTATTGTTACAGATTGGGAATGCAGCTAAGCATGGGCAAGTTCTAATAATGGGAGACTTTAATTACCCTGATATAAACTGGATAAATGAGACCAGCAGCTCAGCTAAGGGGAGCAGGTTCTTGAGTACACTCAGGGATCATTATCTAGCCCAGGTAATACAAGAACCTACTAGCAATGGGGCCATCTTGGATTTAGTCATCACAAGTAATATTGATATAATATCAAATGTAAAAATAGGGGAACCCTTGGGGAACAGTGATCACAACACAGTCTCATTTGAGATCGAATACAAAAAACAGAGTTGTAAGGGGCCAACAAAAACTCTAAATTTTAAAAGGGCTAACTTTAATGGGCTACGGGCAGCAATACAACATATAGACTGGGACAAAGAACTTACAGGGAAGAATACTGAAAATAAATGGACAACATTCAAATCCTTACTAAATAAACATACTCATCAGCATGTACCATGTGGAAATAAAATGAACAGGAGTAAATCACATCCCATGTGGCTTAACAATGACTTAAAGATCATGATGAGGAAAAATAAATATGCATTTAAATTATACAAGAAGGAGGGAACAGAGGCAGCTTTATGTGACTATAAGGAAATCAACAAGGCTTGCAAAAGGGCTATTAGACTGGCTAAAATAGAAAATGAGAAGTCAGTTGCAATGGAAAGTAAGACTAACCCTAAAATATTTTATAAATATATTAATGGGAAGAAGGCCAGGAAGGAATCGATAGGACCATTACAATGTGACACAGGCCATCTAAAATTTTAGTGACCAGGAAAAGGCAGATGAGCTAAATAGGTTCTTTTCGTCGGTTTACACAAGGGAGGTACCAGTGGTTGGGACACTGCAACATAATGGGGCTACACTACCTTTACTAAATAATTGGTTAACGCAGGAAGAAATACAAAAGAGGTTGGAGAAAATAAATGTTAATAAAGCCCCAGGTCCTGATGGAATACATCCAAGGGTACTGAGGGAGCTGGGTTCTGTAATAGCCAAACCATTATATCTAATCTTTAAAGACTCACTCACTACAGGGTCTCTACCAGATGACTGGAGAAAAGCAGAGGTGATACCTATATTTAAGAAGGGATCTAGAGCAAATCCGGGGAATTATAGACCAGTGAGCCTCACTTCTGTAGTTGGGAAGCTTTTAGAAGGGTTAATAAGGGACAGAATACAAGAATATGTCTATTTGAACAGGATCATAGGTAGCAGTCAACATGGATTTATGAAGGAAAGGTCGTGTCAGACCAATCTAATTAGTTTTTATGAGGAGGTTAGTAGGAACTTGGATCAGGGCAACTCAGTGGATGTAGTCTTTTTAGATTTTTCAAAGGCATTTGATACAGTGCCACATGGAAGACTAGTGAGCAAACTAAGGGATACAGGAATTGCAGTAAATATCTGCTCATGGATCGAGAGCTGGCTAAAAGATAGGAAGCAAAGGGTTGTTGTAAATGGAACATACTCCGATTGGTCTAATGTGATGAGTGGGGTTCCTCAGGGCTCAGTATTGGGTCCTCTCCTTTTTAACATATTTATTAATGACATTGAAGTAGGACTCGAATGTAGTGTCTCCATTTTTGCTGATGACACTAAGTTGTGCAAGGTAATAAAATCAGATAATGATGTACTTTCCCTACAAAAGGATTTGCATAAATTAGAGAAATGGGCGGCTAAATGGCAGATGAGATTTAATACAAATAAATGTAAGGTTATGCATTTGGGAAGGAACAATAGCCAAGCAATCTATAATCTTAGTGGAGCAAATCTAGGGGTATCAGATATTGAAAGGGATTTGGGAGTACTAGTGGACAACCACCTAGGTAACAGCGCTCAAAGCCAAGCAGCGGCTGCAAAGGCAAATAAAATATTAGCATGTATTAGGAAGGGTATAGAAGCCAGGGAAGAAGATATAATTCTGCCACTATACAAATCTCTAGTACGCCCTCATTTGGAATATGGAGTACAATTTTGGGCACCACCTCATAAAAAAGACCTTTTAGAGCTGGAAAAAGTACAGAGAAGGGCTACAAAACTAATAAGGGGAATGGAGGGGCTAAGTTATGAAGAAAGACTAGCAAAATTAAACTTATTTTCGCTAGAAAAAAGGCGTCTAATAGGAGATATGATTACGTTATATAAATACATCCAGGGTCAATATAAGGCTTTGTCAAGTGAACTTTTTGTAGCAAGAGATTTTCAACTGACAAGAGGACATCCATTGAGGTTAGAGGAAAAAAGATTTCACCTTAAACAAAGAAAAGGGTTCTTCACAGTTAGGGTGGTTAAACTGTGGAATTCTCTACCAAAGGCGGTGGTGACAGCGAATTCGATAGACAACTTCAAAAAGGGGTTAGATATATTTCTGAATAAAGAGGGCATTCAAGACTATCCTAGATAACTAGCAAGGAATATTGATCCAGGGAGAAATTTGATCGCCAGTTTCTGGGGTCAGGAAGGAATTTTGCTTTTTTTTCCCCTTATGAGACAATTGGCAAAGTTTCAATGGTTTTTTTTTTTTATGTTTGCCTTCCTCTGGATCAATTAACAATAATAATAAATAGTCCAAATTAAAAAGATCGATAGAGATCTAAAAAGGTTGAACTTGATGGACTAACTCTTTATTCATCCTCCAATACTATACTATTAATAATTATTTAATCAATAATTTAATTAATAACTAATCCGCATATTGCAGATCAGAGGAGATCTTAACAGGTTGAACTTGATGGACTGAAAGTCTTTTTTCAACCTTAATTACTATGTAACTATGTAACTATGTAACTATGAAAGCAGGGAGCGAGTTGCAGTAGTTAAGGCTAAATATGATAAGAGAATGGATTAGAGGTTTAATTGTGTATTGAGTAGGAAAGATTGTATTGGATTTTTTTAGGTGTAACTGATGATTTGGTTTTTGATTGTATGTGGGGAATGAAAGAGAAGGCAGGGTATGACAGAACCCCAATACTATGAGCCATAGAGTAGGGAGTGAAACTGTAGTAGACAGTGGGAAGATTAGGAGCTCAGTCTTTGAGATGTTGAGTTTAAGCTGGAAGACGGACATCCAGGATATGCTTAGGAGTTAGTTGGCAACTCATGCTAAAAGAGAGGGGGATATATATGGTGCTGAGAGGTAGATTTAAGTGTCATCTGCATATAGTTGATACTGAAATCCAAATGATTTAAGTAGGGCACCAAAAGAGGATGTATAGATGGAGAAGAGGATGCAGTTGTGGGCGAGTCACTCAAACAGTTTTGAAGTCAAAGAAAGTAGAGAGATATGGTGATAGATGTAAAAGCTAATTCAGATAATTGTTTCCTAAGAATGGGTACAATTATGGCAAGTTTTAAAGATGTCTGAAACTTGCAAAAGTATAGGGGGAGGTGGTATAATTTTGTGAGAGCTGGGATAGGTGTGGTAGAAAGGGGACATAGGATATGGAATGGGCAAAGCCTGCATGCTGTCAGTTTGAGAGGAGTGTGTGTTAGAGTCACATTGAGAGGCTAATACACACAGATGATATCAATTATATTTATTACATCTCTGGCAAAGTCTTCAGCTGTGAGAAAGGAATGGGTAGGAGTTTGGGGTGAGCAGAGGAGAGTGTTGAATGTAGTGAACAAACGTTTGGGCTGGAGGAAAGAATTGATATTAACAATGTAAAGTAGTTTGGCAAGATTAAAGACAGAGAAGTAGGAGCGCAGAATAAATTTGTATTGCAAGAAGCTAAATTTTCAGGTAGACAGATTCTGTAGACTACATGGACCTTTTTGGTTCTTATTAAATCTAAGTTTCTAGAACATAAAAGTGAAAGCAACAAGAGATACATGTTCTTTCAGTGTGAAAATGCTTCTGAAAATATGCACATTTTTTATGGCACCTGCTGAACCTAACTCATCCAATATCAATGAATTTATATTCGCTGTGAAGTTTAATGTTATATTTTTTGTCTTTAGATTTATAAGAACAAAGCTCTTCAATGCTGTTTTATCACTTATCCGCAGTTTATGATTTACCTCTATTCAACTCGTTGGATGGCTCAGCACATTGTAGTGTCAGCAGCCACTCCTGTAGTTTTAAACTATCAAATAACAGATGTTAACTGAAAATTTTCACTGAAAATCTATTCCCCTAAGGTTCCTCATGAGAGGATACAGAAGAATTCTATCTCAGATTTGAGCCGATTAGAAATCTGTTGGATTACTACCAAGCACATCTTGTAGCAACTAATTAAAAAGTACTTCAACAGCAGGATGTCAACGGAAGATCTTGCATGAGAAAATCTGCACTTGTTTTGTTACTAAAGGTGAAGCCTCATTTAGCAACACATATTACAGTGTCAATTAAGTGGAATTATTTATCTATATATTAGGCTTTTTACAATCTTAAGCTTTTTAATTAATAGTCAACTATTGGGAAAATAAGTTACATAAAGAAAATGCCATGGTTAAACTATTCTCGTTTTTTTACACTTTTATTCAGTTTGGAGAGCTACAATGCAACTCTGTTTAATATGATGTCTAAAGGTCTGATGTCTGGAAATATGTATTTACAGCCTTATTAAATTTGGAATCGACCAATTGAATAGGGCTCTTTTTAAGCACATAGCAAATTTCTTTTACAGAAGTTTTTAGTTAGTGAACTTCTATCCAAAAGCAAGGTCTTCACTAACTAAAAACTTCTGTAAAAAAATATGCTATGTGCTTAAATAGAGCCCTATTCAATTGGTCGATTCACAATTTAATAAGGCTGATAGGATGACAACAGGACAAATAGTGTTATTTGGTTCTATTTTATTCAGACAATAATAAATAAATAAATAACGTAAGAATAAAATACATACATCCCAGAGGTAAATTATGCTATAATTTTAAAACATTTTTTTATTGGATCATGAGTTAAAGGGCAAAGATGAATTTCAAATGTAGTAAAAAAATAGAATTTTAATTTCAGTGGAAAATGCAATTTAATTAAATGCATTTACCGTTTGTATGTTTCCTATCTAGTTAAAAGAAGATGACCCACTATGCAAGCTTATTTTTCATTCCTATTCCTATGCAGTCCACCAGCTGAGTTTTTTTATAACATGTACCAATATTACAACAGTTATTATTATTGCTATTTTCTATTGTAAAATTCTACCCATGGCCTATTTTCAGCTAATGATATTATTTATACTGGCAGCGTACCTATAAACCTTCACCCTGTATATGTTGTAAGCAGTTTCTCAATAGTGTGCTTTTATACTTTACAGTTACATTTAGCCTGATATCTAAAGTGGCATTTAGAAATGTTTTTAGAAGAGTAAAAAATTAAGCACATTTGTTATCTATTATCAACGTTACTTTAACTGAGAATGGGTGCCATTGTATTTTCTACAGTTTACAATCCCACCATTTTAGCAAGGCCTAAACAGTTGTGAACTGGTGCTGTTCTGTTGAATGTTTCTGTGTTGCAAACTATTTTAAGTTATAGAGACTACCGTATTGTAACTTTCTTTTCTCCTGTTACTTGCTCTGTAAATTTCAATGTCATATACACTGTATATACACATATCTTTATCAATGGCTATTGCATACTTACTAGCAAAGGGTTTCCTTCCTGACTAGTATCTTTACATTCCTAACTCATGACCCTCAAGGATATTTTTTTCATCTGTGTGTATACATATAAATTTACACTCAACAAACATTAAACTAATAGTAAACAAGTCCTTTCATAGAAGTTTGTAAAAAATATTATCTGCTTCTGCTTTTTTCATTTCGCCTTCATGGGTGCAGGTACAGCTGTAATTTTCAATGTTATTACTGCCTCCTGCCTCAAAACTCTTCTGTTTAAAGAAGCTTATCACATGTGTTAAAAATGTTTGACTTGTATCTAACCCATGTTTAGTGCTACAGAATATGTTGGCGCACTACAAATAATAATAATAATAATTATACCTTCTAAGTTGGTGGGGCAGATGACACATATATATATATATATATATATATATATATATATATATATATATATATATTTATATAAATATATATGACACACATATAGTTGTGTCCAAAAGTTTGCATACCCTGGCAGAAATTGTGAAAACAAAAATTAAAATATGACTGATAATGCCAAAAATTGTATTTTATAGAAGGATAATTGGCCCTGATCAAAAGTTTACATACCCATAGTTTTTATTTGTCCGTTTAATGTCTATTGCCCCCTTTAGCATCAATGATAGTGTGCAGTCTTTTTTAATAGTTGTGTTTGAGCCCCCTAATTCTTGCAGGGGGTATAGCTGCCCTTTCGACTTGGCAAAATGCCTCCAGGTCATGCCAAATATTTGGTCGTCTTGCATGAACTGCACGTTTGAGATCTCCCCAGAGTGGTTCGATGATATTAAGATCAGGAGATTTGGACTTGGCCTTCTGCCTAAGGTCATTGTCATGCTGGAAAGTCCAATAGCGTCCCATGGGCAGCCTTCGTGCAGAAGAATACACATTGTCTGCCAGTATTTTCTGATAACATGCTGCATTCATCTTGCCATAAATTTTGACAAGATCCCCAGTGTCTTTAGAGCTTATACCCCACAAAACATCAGAGAGCCACCACCATGTTTCACAGTGGGGATTGTATTCTTTTCACTATAGGCTTTGTTGATCCCTTTCCAAACATATCGCTTATGGTTGTGACCATAAAGCTCTATTTTGGTCTCGTCACTCCAAATTACATTGTGCCAGAAGACGTGAGGCGTGTCAAGGTGTTGTTGGGCATATTTAACCATGCTTTTTTGTGGCATTGGTGCAGCAGAGGCTTCTTTCTGGCATCTCGACCATGCAGCTAATTTTTGTTCAAGTATCGTCGTATTTTGCTCCTTGAAACATCCACACCATCTTTTTCCAGAGCAGCTTGTATTTTGCTGTGAATTTTGAATGCTGAATTATTATAGTATTCCAAATAAAGATATAATAAGAAAAATATTATGAAAATGAATTCTCTGTAGATAAGAATATATTAATATTCCTTCTACTAAACTAAAAAACCTTTTTAACTTTGCATACTTTCCTACCTAGATAAACTTTCACTTCTTTCCTAACCTATCTGTTATTCTTGTCTAGGTTTCTGCCTCTTCCATTCCCTTTAGATTGTAAGTAGCGAGTTTCAAATCTTGTAGGGTGCTTTGGAAAAAGCACCTTTTCATAAGATTCTAAGCTCAAAATAAGGCCCTCCATCTTCAGCAGTTTGTTAACATTGTAATTTTACTTGTTCTTATCCCCTGTACAGCGATACAGAATTTGTTGGCACATTACAAATAAAAGTTAATAATAATAATATTAATAATAATAATAATAATAATCTTATTTTCTGTGGAATCAATTCACATGTAACTATGTCTTTTATAAATACATAATTGAAATGGTAAATTTACATTTCTTAAGAAAGTTTAAAATGTGCAAAATTATGACTACCATCAAAATAACATAAATCTATTTTTAAAAATTCAGTATTCTTGACTTCATGTGTAGAATGGCAGTGACAACTGATAGCCTTAATTATTATAATTAATTTGCCTGCCAGCATTACGATCAGGATACTGGGAAACTGAATACCAATAAATAATTACACCTTTTCTGTAAAAAAAAAAAAACATTTACTGGAAAACCTTAACTTCACTTTGTACATTTGAGATTACAATTAATATGTAGTTGAATAAATAGATATGATAAACTCTTTTTGGCAAATGGTGAATGACTATAAATCTCAATTGAAATTAAAGTGTAAGGCAGGCAGCAAATGCCAATACATAAATGTTTATTAGGTTTGTCTAAAAGACCGCAAGAGACAGAAAAACACACCCAATTGGCATAGCACTATTGTACAGGCAATGAAAGCTAATGATTAGGCTTGTTTTTCTAGGCAACAGATCATAGCAGATCCTAATCAACATGAATTCACTTAAAGTTGGTTAGACTTGTTGCTCTCCCTGTGCTAAATTGAACCACTAAAGTGGCATTGGCTAAAAATTTGAACAACTCACCTCTTGCTATTTGAACGATGTGAAATGTAAACAATGTTAAAACTTTAGAAATAACTCATGACAATAACTTGAAAGTGAGTACTACTGACATTACAATGGGTTAAGTATTTTGTATAATTAATTTTGTAATACTAGAATTTATTTTTGTGTTTTTTTTATCTATTTAAGAAATATCCCTATATCACCCTCTTAGAAAAAAACACATGATGATTGTAACTCCATCCCAGCTAAGCCTTTGATCTTTCAAGGCCGCAAATGTTACACTCGCTAAAATCGCAAATCGCTGTTAAATTGCTACAATTTCTCAAGCCCACAATTTCCCTCACACCCGTAAATGGCAAATATAGCCAAAAATCCTATGAGGACTAGAGAGGACTTGCAAGAGGGGTTAAACACCTGTTCGTAGCACTGTAAAAGCAAATATAAACACACTACTGTACTTTAAAATACGGGGAAAGTGATGTAAGGCATTAGAATTAATTGCACAACAGTCTCAAGCTCGCAAATCTAAATTATTTTTTATGTGTAATTTCCATGTTATATTGATCCCAGCAATCAATGGGTTAATACATATCATTGAACTTGCATGGACTAGAAGAGTAGATTTATTGATTTTCTTTTAAATTGCAACATTTCTGGATTGAGTCCAATCACAAATCAGACTTCTAATACATTTTGGTTTACACACCATGTTTTACTGACATCATGACAACGGTCTCATATGTCTAAATTGTAATTTACGGGCTTGCTTAATTGATCATGATCATGCCCTGAAATGCTACATGTGGAAGCATGGTTTACGGTTTTGGATTTCTGTCAGGTAGTTGCAGTCTTGTTCAATTTAATCACTCTGTAACTGCTGCAAATTTGGAATTCAATGAAGCCCATGTTGTTTTTATGTTGTGGACCCTTCGCAATGGTCCTATTACAGTTTCATAGGTCAGTTTGTCTATGAAAAGTACTTATTCAGGAGCAGAACACAATTTTTCCAAGAACACGCCCTGTTAATGGGGTTGTTAACTTTGGCAAACGTGTGAAAGTCATCCTAGTTATATACTGTAGATTTATATCTATACTTATCTATATAAATAATGCATTTTGCTACAATAAACTATGAACACAATACATTTTTCACATTTTTGCTAAATGTTTTAAACTTTGCAAAACAATAACATATCTTCATCCTGCTACAATCTATTGGGCAGATTCGCAAAGCCTTCAAAGGGTCTTTAAAAGCTTTGAAGGACTGCAATGAAATGTTCCCAAAATAATTTAGAAATTGCAAGGCTTCTTCAGATCCTGAAAACTAGGGCCTAGATTCCCATAAGAACTTCAGAAAAGCTTCTCATGGAGAGCTATTTTATGGCTCCCACCAAAGATTTACTCACTCATACAAGGGGGACTTGACCCTAGCTCTCTAGCTATAAAGTGTGCTCTCAGCCTGTCTAAAGTATACAAGTGGGAGACTCCAAATCTGAATCTTAGTAGTTTCCATAGGAACACTATGAAACATTACTCAATAACTAACATGAACACACTACACTTGCAATAACATCCTTCCATGTACCTATATGTCTATATATCTATATAAACTCCATCGCCCATGGCAGGCAAGGAGGTGAAGGGGTGAAAATAATATAAATGAATGCATGGTGTTCATAACCCTTTAGTCTATGTCACTAACCCCTAGGAGCCCAGGTAAAGCCTGGGGCACCCTCAACACGGGAGGGGTGTAATTTAAGGACCAACATGGTTATACTTATGGACCCCCTAGGGGTCCATAAGGACCTCCGTCAGGTTAATAAACCCCCATCTCAAATCACAAAGGGTGGGGGATGAGGCCTAATGGCTCTCTGGAGCTGAAGGGGATTCCTGGTGGATACTCAGGTTCCTGCGGGATGCTTGGGTTGATAGGGGGTATCTGTCAGAGGAGGTAATAGCTCCTTAATTGTGTCGGATTTAAGCAATTGAGCCTCAGATCTGACACAATTAAGGTATTAGCTCATTTATAGAGTTGGATTTTAGACATCAAGGTTTCTCAGAGGCATTTTTCTGACTTTACGGGGGAAAACTTACCCAGAGGCTTTTGGAAAATTTTCAAGTACTCTGATAGACTTCCGGGTAAATTTACAGGAGCTCAGATATCATTCCAAGAGGCAGGTGATAGCGAGCTATAAAAATAGTTATAGGGCATGCACTTCAGGCTTAAAATATTACAGACATTTTAAGCATTAAAATGGCATTTCTTGATGGTTATATTTAAGGTAGTGTTTTGCGAGTGAACTTCACTTGGGTTTTTGCTTATGAGAACCGGGGAATAGAGGCCTTAGTTAATCAATAGAAAGATATTGTATATGGTGATCATACATATGTTCTTGTACAAAATTATCAATCTTATGGAAGAAATGCATCTTGCCTGTTCCAAATGATAAACAGTAAGTGTATTTTTGTTGAAACCTAAACTACCTCATGTCAATAAACAAAAAATTACATTAGCTATTTATATCATGCTGCCATCTTAGCAACAAGCCTGCCACAATCTTAGCCAAACTCTATTAACTCCTTCTTAAACAAAGTAAAATCTTGTATTTAGCAAATCTTTAAACATTTTTACATTTCGTTTAACTCCTTATGGTATTTTTGATAGATATACTAATAGTAAAAACATTTTTAAATGTTATGTTTATTTTCAATTAGCATATATTACATGCTCAATCCTAAATAATTGATAAAATGTATTTTATAAAGTTTTAAACTCCCAAACCTCTCTTATCTCCTAGAAATATCATGACATTTATGCTTATTTGTGGCCTCTTGGCTGCCCATATACATTTTAAAGTGTATTTTGCATGTCCCTCAAATCTGACATTCTTTCAGGGATACTCATTATGCAAGTGATTCTATCAATCCAAGATGTTGTATGGAAATTCCACTCTTCTAAGTGTATTTTAAGTGCTTGTATAGTTCTTTGTAGTAGGATTCATAAAGGGTTTCAAGAGGCTGGATATGTAATGTTATCTTTTTACCCATTTGAAATTTAAGTTATTATGCAATAGCCTCAGCATATTCTGATGCAGATGTACAAACTTCACTGACTTTTCATAATTTATTTAATTCAGTTTACAAATTGCCTTAGCTCATCTAGTAACATTTGCTTAACGTTGGCTTAAACTAACATACATTAATATTAAAATTGAAAAACTCAATTATTTAGCTATCTCTTTTTCTACATTGTAACATTGTATTATTTTGTAATAATTATACATTATAAATCATAAATTGTATTATGTTTGTACAATAGTTGTGTCACGACCCAGAGTTGGGGGCACACACCACCCACACCACCTGCCTTTAGCTTACAGGAATTCCTCTAGGTTGAACATTTGGGGTTACCTCAGTGCCCACCTTAGACCTTAGATAGACATAGGAATGCAATACTACCACCAATGTTTAGGACCAGAGTTGCAGGCAGAGTCTGTTATAACAATTCCAATTGTTAGAATTATTATTTATGTATATTCAACTGCCAATCTTTATTGGTGCAAAACACTTTTATATACTGTACAACCCAGTCCTTTTCGTTAGAGGAGGCCTGGCTGTCAACCATGTCACTAGTGTGGCAAGTGTGCTGTTAACTGCCCCCTGAGGTGAGGAGACTGTAAGTCTATGGGAGCATGGCCAGTTGCCATCCTCCTTCCTGCTTCTAGTCCTGTAAAGGTAATTAGCACATTAATGTCATTTATTTGGCATTCTCCTTGCCATGAAAGTCGCACAGTATGGATGCTAATGGAAATATCACTTTTATAAACAAGGTGTCTCTTCATGTTTTTCCCCTGTACTATGGGTGGTCTTCACAGATCCCTCATCACTCTAATCTCAGTCAGTTCATTCTTAAGACACCAAACATGCCAATATTAATAAATATACAATACAATAATAAACCCTGCTGTTAAGGACACACACTTCTTTGAATAATATACACACACTGCCATGTGCAAATAACATCATATAGTGACCCCAACAATAATTATTGTGACAAACATTACATAGTAACATCATGTCATATTCCTTAGCAAGTTCCATGTCCATTGCAATATTTAGCAATCACATGGGCTGGGTCCATAGTCCAATAAGTTCAGTGGGGGCCCTCCTGGGCATGACAATTTGTAAATTACTATTTTTGTATTAACATATATTTCACTGTTATGTGTAATACACATTTATTTAAAATATGAATAAGAAGAAAACTCTTCCAAGTGTTGGTGATTCCTTAGAAATGCATGTCTACTATGAAATGTTTTTTTGATATGAAGTACTTGGATAAAATGCAATAAGCCTGGAAATATTTGAAATGCCCTGCAGACAAAAGACTATTTTACATGCAATTACATACTTCCAGTATTTTAGTGAAATTAAGTCAAATAGATAATTGATTAAGTGAAAAATGGCATTACAGACTCTGCAAGCAGTTGGTTCTCCAGTGATAACTTCAGAACAATAAAAATAGCATTTATAATGGGATCAAATTATTTCCTTAAATTTAAAACAATATTTTCCCTTTTATTCCTTTAGTTATATTACAACTTCTTGACACAGCACAAACCATGATACGATGCAAAGCAATCAGCTTATTTTTTCAGGGAAAAATATTGACTATATAATAGAAAATCTAATCAATACTTCCAGTAATTTTCTTTACCTTTCTATGTTCTCTGGCAGCATTTAACTTATTGGCTTATGACCCCTCCTCTTGCGAAGGACAGGAACCAATCTTTCCTCTCTACATAAGGCTCCTTAAGGAAGTGTTTTTCTAAAACTATCATTTTAAATGCTGCCAAGGATCATATCCAGAAATGAAAAATAGTGTAAGTAATAATTATCACATTTCCTGGATGTTCCTGGTAGCATTTAACTTTGGGTTATATCCACACTTTAAATATTTGGTTGGAAATGTAAAATCTAAATTAGATCTAGAGATAACATCCACATGGTAGTGTTTCGGAAAGGTGTTGGTGGAAGACAATGAAGCTGCTCTTCGAGTATGGTCAATATACACTTTCTGATGTGTAGTCAGGAAGTAGAATTAACTCTTTTTGTAGTTTATTATAGACCCATGTTTTTTTAGAAAGGATAATACTAGATGAAACCTCAGGGAAGTTATATTCTTGATTAGAATTGTATCATCTAGATAATGTAGAATCGTGATGCCTTTTTTCCTTAACTTGCAATCAATGAGAATAACATTTTTGGAGAAATTGTAGCCATATTAAATGGTAGATTTGTAAATTGATTGTCCAGTAGAAATGTTACAAATTTCCAATGAAACATGATAGGCATCCTTTAAATCTATGGTTATTGCCTACTTGCTGGGATCCCCAATAAAATTATTGATGAGAATGATTCCATCTTAGACTTTTGTTGGTTAGTTTTAGATCTCGGATTGAGCACGAATCCCTGTTTGGTTCTGAGGTCATAAATAGGTATCAGTGTCATTCTTTGAAATGTTCCTTTTGACGTACTTTTTTTAAATGTTACCTGTTAGTACAGCATTCTTTAGGAATACACAAGGTATTATCTTATGTTTCTGTTCTCTAGAAGATTTGACTGAAAACAACCTTTCTTGCATTGAGGACCTGGATTCCATTCTGTACCCGCATTTATAATGGAAAGGACCCTAGAATCTGTTATTGACTTCACCAATGTACAAAGGAAATTATAATCCATATGATTGCTACCTAGGTAGTCCTTTTTGTTAATTTTATATAGATTAATCTGGTCTTCTACCCATTGGAGTCTCTGAACTTTTGTATAACCGATCTCTATAGGATTGTCTATTGTATGAAAAAAATGTCTCCATGATCTTCAATTCCTAAGGACTATTGCGTTTCTTGTGGTTGCTTCTCTTTTAAGTGCTTAAAGGACTACCTCACAATGTAAAAAAAAGGCTGTAAACTTTAGATTTTGCTCAGAGCATAATTAAGCAGGAAAAGGTTGTACATTAACTTAAAAATGTGATGCCTCTGCAGGACCCTGGATAGATCCATGATACATTGGTGGAAGTTGTGTGTGAGAGGGTGTTTGCAATTCTCTGGAGCTATTATTGCAGTGAATGATGGAAAGGCCTGCTTCTGGGTCCATTAAACGGAATGGGAGTTGTGTCTATTTCAGTCTTTTCCAATAATCTGTACATTGGCTGTTCATCCCTTTCCCATCCCTTTCTCCAATACACACAACCCCATGCTTCAGCTGTGAGGAAGTCATATGCTAAACACAAAATAGATTACTGTACTTACAGACATAAGTTTCTTTCTCATATTTAGAGGATGCCTTTTGTTCATTTTTTATAGATTCATTTAGCCTCCTCCCTATTGGGGGTATGAGGTTGAGTCCATGATTGGTTGCATCAACCAAACTCTATTGGATTGTCTATTGTATGAAAAAAATGTCTCCAGGAGCATTGTGATTCTTGTGGTATTGGAGAAAGGGGTTGGTGAACAGACAGTTATTTTAAAGATTATTGGATAAGACTGAAATAGACACAACTCTCATTCCCTCTCACTGGCCCAGAAGCAGACCATTTCCATCATCCACTGCAACAATAGCTCTGCAACCATAATGCTCATCTGCTTGCCAACACAAACACAATAATTCTACTGAGTAATCTTGTCAGATCAATAGATGCCTTACCAGTAAATGCAATGGGTAGTTTTATCTCATCCAGTAAAGGGATTATACTTGATCTCTTTTGAGATGCATACAGTGCTGTAGAGAGACTGCTGGTGTGGAAACTGTTAAAAGGGATTTTTCAGGTTGATATCCATTCTGTTGTCCATTGTGTCTTTAAATAAGGGGTAGTAATTTGTGGAAGATTATTCTTGCCATCTTTATCATAATGATGGGCATCATTTTTAGGAGCGAACTCCCAGGGTTTTGAATATTCTTTAGAAAATGTACAGTTTAGATACTCTTACTTTTATTTTAATAAATGTTTCTCATATTGGGAGAATATTCTTGATATTTTAAATCTGTATCGTCTTCTTCAAAATTCTGCATCTTCTTCTTCAAATTTTTAATAAAGGAGGATTGAAAAATAATTTATGAATATCCAGGACTTTACAGCGAGAACGAGCAGTGCAATGAGCACCTTTGGCACTCATTGCAGCCTAAGTCCTGCGTGCTGCAGCAAGATTTGGTGGTACTTGGCGAGTAGTAATAAGCCTGCCAGACTAAATTTTATGGCTGCGGCAGGGACTCCAGATGTGCATATGTGGAATACAAGGCCCAAATAGCCCCTTGACATGTGCGCATCATATATGATGACATAAAACATGAAGATAGCACCCCAATGTATCCCAGCAGAGAGAACTTTTAAAGGTGAAGAAACTCTTACAAGTCACCTTAATGAGATAAATATGAAGGTAGTTGGGACGAAAATCTAAAGGAAATCACTACAAATTGGATGCTTCCATAACACAGTATATACCTGAATATAAAAAAGACCTAGGAAAATACCATGGTTGCTAACCGGAGACACTAGAAAGCTTAATAGGAGGTCTAATCTAGGTGTCATACCAAGAGAGAGAGAGTCAACTCTAATCAAAAAAAGGGCCCATATGAGTCCAGTCCTTGAAACACTATTTTCTTTCTTCATATATTATTTTTCTTAAGATCCTCTTTATAGAATATTATACACTAACTCTAGGATAAAGACAGTAAGTCTTATAATTTTGTCTGTGAAAAAAAGACTTACATTTACTTGCTTATATTTGAAAACAAATAATATATACTGTAAATATTGGATAACAGTTTTCCTTTAAATTCAAAATATCTTCGTAGGATATAAAAAGACACTTCTCAATAAATGTAAACACAAGCATCTTACTTTATGTTAAGATAGATGAAGTACAGTAAATCAATGATCCGAGAAGCCAATAAAATAGTGGGATGTATATTAAATCTTTACATTTTATTATATGCAATGTCCTCAATTGTTTTTGTGTTAAGGATTTTAGCTTGTGCCTAGAGATAAGACTAAGCAATAGCATTGATAACAAATCTAAATTTTACCTTCATGGATGCTTGTATTAAGATTTTGTAGGTGGTGGACTCATGTTGAAACTCAAGCTATGAATTTGAAGATACGTAAAGAGCTAACTAAAGTGCTGTCATTTATATATAAAATAATAAGCTCAAAAAATATTTAGCCAAATAACTAGACTGGACATTAGACTAGAATTGTTGTAAAAAAAAGTTTTTTAGCATTTTTTTTTTTTTCAATTAGAATCTGTCTGCAAAAATGTATGTGTAAATAAATATATGAAATAATGTATTTAATGTATTTATTTGCACATAATTATATTTCTTTTTTTAAATTTATACATATATAGGTTCATTCATAGATATATTCATTCCTGTTTTGCTGAATAATATATATGGGTGTGAACAGTGAGAGTTTGCATGTGCGTCTTTGTGCGATGGGGTTGTCCTCCAGGGGGTGTCCTCATGGGGCTGATGCTTAGACGTTTACTGGGCCCCAAGATTTCTGAATATGGCCCTGTTGGGCATAGTGAACAGACAGACCAGGGATCGAATCAGGACCTCCAGTCTCTTTTTTCTGGACCTCCACTGCTTCATTAAATGTGTTTTCCGTCCTGAAATTTCAAAACATCTAAAAAATCCACTAACAAAAAATGTTTTGTTATCTATATCTCCAGGACTATGTAAACTTCCCTCCTGTTACCTCTTGGGTGCCATTATATTGATATTTCTGTGTACCTCTCCATAAAAATATGGGGATTCCAGACCTTAACTTCATTTTATGAATGCATTTGCACATTGGGGATTTTTTTCTGAAAATAATTGACTACTCCAGCACTATATTATGTCCCATAGAATATGTTAATGCGATACACTAAAATAATTCCCCCTCATGGGCAAAAGTTTGCCAAAAAGTATTTGCCAAAAGTATTTATGCCATATGTTAATATTCAGAGTAACCATTCCTGGTTAGAAATTTGGACTACTTAACAGTGACATCAGGGCAGATGACCACATCTTCCCCGCTGTACTCCCTGATTTTTATGCATGTATAGGAATTTATTCATTGTATTAATTGTACTAGACTAAAGAACAGTGATGTTTTAAATGTAAGATAAAGATTGTACTCAAATTGTCTTCTTTTTCTGTCCTTGCTGTTTTGACTTGTTTTTAAACATTACATCATCCATTGGCCCATTAACTAATTGGCCATTATTTTAATGACTTCAAACATATTTGTAAAAGCAAACAACACAGCTACACAAACGGGTTCCCCTCGCACTCGCAGCCTATTTACACCACACACTGCACACATTGTTGACACTTACACCTCAGCTCAACAACACTGCAAATGCTGCAGGAACATCAAAACAGATTGTTAGCTCTTCAGCCCATTCCTTGCTGCATATATTAATTACAAAGAGGTAAAGTATATTAATTTATGATTTCATTAATTAATTAGTTACCATTAAAAAAAATAGACACAAAACAAAAAAAACACACCAAACTAGCGCAAACAACCACAAACACCTCCACCGCGCCACCCACAAGGAGCGCCAACGCTGCTCATAGGCCACAAACTACACCAGCGGAGAGTCTTGCAATAAGCGACAAAACCAGATCACTGCGGACATTACACTAAGCACAATAGTGCCTATGATAATGACAAATACACCAACCCAGAGCCTCGCAATGACCGTATAAGGATCTCAGTCCACCAAAACACTTACTCTCTGTGGCAAACAGCATTACCTGCCCTACAATTTTATTGCCGTAATTTTTTGACTGGCAAGTCGCTAGTATAGAATATTTATCATAATAATATATATGAACACAAAATCTACTGGTCTTAAAAAACAGTTATAAATGATTCTTTCCCCCAGAGAATTGTTATAAAGCCACCTAAAATGTGCTTTATTCCTGTGACTGGGGCTTAGTATTTAGATAGAGATCAATGATCTGACCTTGATGGAGAGGAGGATTTATGGAGTTCTGATCAAGCCTCTGTTTGGAGATCTGGACTTTGCTGGTCTGAATTTGTGGTGCAGTTTGCACCAGCAGCAAAGTAAGATCTGACCACATTGAGTATTTCAATATATTAAAATATTGCACAATATCAACAGAAAAAGTGAAAATGCATTTGGAACCTTTTTTTTTATATCAGATCACTTAAGTTCACAATATTGTATGTACTATTCTAAATACATTTATTAATTGGACTTATTTAACCAAATCTGGCATTTAAATCAAAACTATTCAATATATCAGAACTTAATTGGAAAACAAAAAACAGTTTATATATCTGTCTGTTATTCAGTACAACATAAAGCTGCTTCAAACAACCCACAACAATACTGAAACTGATCCAGACACATATATAAATAAATAGATAAATAAACTATAATTCTGATCACTTTAATAACTTAACCAATTATTTTTTAACCAATTTATACGGAAAAAAAAACATATGTTCACTGATATTTCCATTGGAAACCACAAAAGATAACAAGAAGACAGTTAGAACCTGTTGTGTTCTCTAAAACATTTTATTGATGTAGATGTAGTAAAAAAATTACTTTCAGAATTTCAAGTTGATACATAACTAATGAAAATTTATTTAACCTGCACAATATAATAAAAATTTGCTCCCAACTTATATATGCACAAATTCTATAAAAAATAATTGTTCTATTAGAAATGTAAAAATAACAACCCCATTTTATATGGGGGCACTTAAACTACAAGCGACAAATGTAAGAGAAATATTACGATTTAATTAAAAGATTTAACAAAGGAGATGGCTGGAGTTTCTAAAAGATGCTCTTCAAAAGATACTAAAGACTATTACGCTACAAAAACAAATATGCATCTCTCTCAACAACCTTATACATCAACTGAACAATCACAAAAAAAACAGCTTAGATGATTGCGCTCCAAGGGCCTCATTCTATTATCGGCCGTAAATCGGCCGTAAGGCTGCGATTCCTTGCGAGGGTTCAGTTAACTCGCGATTCTATTATACGGCCCCGCAAGGATCTCCTTTTACGGCCGGCCGCATATCTTGGAACCGGCCGTAATCTGTGAAATATAAAAACTCAAAAATAAATTCAAGCCTGCACTGTACAGCTCTGTAAATGCTAGGGATCATATTGGGGGACATGAGGATTAAAAGGAACCCACTCTCAAGCTTGCACATCTGCCCAAACCCGAGTTCAAATTAACTGTTTATTTTCCGGCTGCGGCGTGGGGCGTGTCTGAAGTGCTCCAAGCACTCTGGACTTTTTACATGGATATTTTACGGATATTAAAAATAAAATATTTTACGGATTTGAGTACAGGATAATTATGTGCTATTTTTTCTAACACCTAAAATCCCTTTATAGTCTTCTCAAAGTGCAGGATGGCTTTATTTGAGCTATTTTATGTGCTTAATTGGTGCTAGCGAGACCTTTTTCCTGCAAGTAACTGCGGCTCGCTTTTAGCCTTGCAGAGAGGTTTCCCGGAGCAATTGAATTGCAAATCTCTTGCGGCCGTTTAAGATCAAAGGCTTTCCTCCGGCGCGAGCGGCCGCAAGAGATAGCAAGGCACCGGCCGCAAGCCTGCCGGAATCCCCGGCCGTAAGGGAATAGAATAGCCGAATAGCTTGCGGCCGGTCCTTGCGGCCCCGCAACGGCTGCGGCCGATAATAGAATGAGGCCCCAAGTGTCAAAGCAGACGTCCAAGATCTGAAGGAGTTAATCACATTCTTTTTGCTTTTAAAGTGCTCTGGACATGTCTTTAAGCCCTTTATAAGTCCTCTTTGGAACCCCTAACTTGTGGAGCAACTTTTTCCATTTGCGCCCTTGGCGGGGTGGTTACCGAGTGGGAATCAGAGAAATTGCATAGCGATTTGTGATTTTAGCGATCGGAACTCTTCCAGCCGTAAAAGATCAAAGGCTTGGAGAGCATGGTAACCATGTAAGTTACGGGTTCCATTTCCAACACCCGGATCTCCATATGCCTCAATTAAATGAGGCTCATAGACTTTTTTTTTAAATTAAAAAAATAAGTTGAATAAAAATATAAAAACATCCAATATTTTTATTCAACATATTTTTTTAATTGTTTGCATTTATAATTTTATATCTCTAAAGAGGAGTAAATTTCTGGTAATAGAGTGTTTTTTCCCCATTAGTGTTTTCTATTAAGTTTGCTACACCTTTACAGCAACTAACTTAAAAATGGCAAATATTATATTTTTTTTATGTTTTTAAGGTATGACTTTAAGCTATGACTTAAGATAGGATGTTGCTCAGAGCTGGTACTCCATCTCCCTTTTCATCGCTTCTTTCTATCTCTTTTTTTTTTCTTCTTGATTGTTGTTTCCATTGTTGGATGTGTTTTGCAAACTTAAGATAACAATATTTATTATACGTTTTATATAATCCATGTTCACCACATTTTTGGTAGAAAAGAAAAAAAAAGATAAGGGCAATGTCACAACCAGTTCTTTGTTGGGCTTGAAAAGGCCAAGAAGACCAATCTTACCAGGTTGTATAGATTCCTTATCCCCAAACACTTATACCTTGCAGGTTCAGGACAAGTTACCTGATCCAGGACAAGTTGCACCACTTAATGCCAGTTCAGATCCAGCAAGGACCTTAGCCTGGTCCTGGGACTTGGAGCGAACTGGGTATTGTATTAGGCTACTGAAAGCATCTCCTGATTTCCCTTAAAGCGGTACTAACCCCAAAATATATATTTTTGTTAATAGTACAATGTAACAATTACACCCCAAAAAAACATTCTACACACAAAATAACTGTTGAAACATTGCACAAATTGCCCAGAGCCCTCTATGCTCAAATAATCTCAGGGGCCCAGGGCATACAACTAAGGCTTGGGTAAAACACATTATTTAATATTACAATTCCACAAGTGACATCGTTTTTTTTTTAAATGACCTGATGGCCATTAGAATAGCCTTGCAACAGGTAGCGCAGTGTATGTGTACTCCATATTGCTTTAAAACTCCATATTGTGCACATCTACCAAATGTAACATAAGAATTAATTTCATGTCATGCTGATGTTCCTCTCTGACATGCACAAGATAATGACCACTGGCTTTGACATTCCAAAATGTTTTCAATGACCCTGGCTGGTTTATGCTTGTCCTTTGTGTATGTGCAGAAAGGCATTTGTAGGAAACTCCCATCTTAGCTAGTCATTAGTTATTGCATTTCCGTTATACCATATAAGAAGTTTTATCCAAGTTTTCAGGCAGACTGCGCATGTGGATCTTTTGTACAAGTTTTGTACTCTGTACTGTCAAGACAGGTCAGCGTAATAACAAACAAATTGTTTTGATGACCTGGATATTGACTGATTTCTTGAGTGCCTGATTTGACTAAGACAGAGAATATAAGAGGGATTCAACAATATTTTGGGGGCCTGTCCAGGATTGGGATCCGAGAAATGTATTGAATGAGTATTGTGACCTAGAATCTTATAGGAGCAGGAAGGAACTGCTTGTACAGTAGGTTGGCCTGATGTTATAAGTCTTGAATTTGTAAGTATCGAAAAGGCTGGTTAATAACAAATGGGTTCTCTAAGATAATTTGTAATCTTGCAACGCTACTAAGAATGAAATACATTTTCAGAGCTATCCTGTGAATACAAGATTTTGTTGTATGAAATTGTCTGCTCTTTTTACTAACCAATGAACTTTTAACAAATGTATTGCTATAAATGGGTTTGGAGGCTATTTAAAAAACAACTACCCTACCACATGGCCACCCCAAAATGTAAGATTTATATCTTATAGGCTAAATGATAATGCTTAGAGTACTGATTCTCATGTATTATATTTCCAAATTGGGGTGTGCATTGTTTAGACCTTATTGGTAAACTTGCTAATCTTGTTAATGCCAAGTTAAACAGGAGACTATTGAAAAACTAAATCAATAACAGGTTCAAATTTGCATGGTTGCTTTACAGATCAGGATGACTCTCAACTACATCCTAGCTGCAAAGGGAGGTGGGGGGTTTGTTCTTGTCGGCAGAGAAAGTTGCAACTATATTAATGACTCTTCTGGATTTTTCTCCTAGTTGTTTTAAGGCCCCGGATATTGACTGATTTCTTGATCTTGATCGTGCCTAGTTTGACTAAGAGAGAATTAAAGTGGGTATTTTCCACAACAGTAGCTACATGACTAGTGTCCATCAAGGTCAATTTGCTATTTCAGAAAAGTCCATGAGTTCAGGCTGGACATGAAAGGCAACACTATTATATAACTTTATTTTCATTGGTCACTACTTTAATCTACATTTTTGATTGGTTAAAATCTTAATCAGTTAGAAAAAAATATTGTTTTATTTTTTTTTCAAAAATATAAACATAAAGAAAGCTTCACACTTATGCTGCTAAAGAACAGACAGTGACATACTGTGGCTTTAGGTTATAGCTATTCAAGATGTCAACTCTCATGAGAGAGACTAGCAGGAAGCTTCCAGAATTTAATTATCTATTACTCTCAAGGATTTGAGAGTGCAAGGACATGATTAAAATGTAAATGTTATATCATAATTATAGTAATGTAGATAAAATGTAATAATAACCCTAATTAAAACACTTATATAGAACAGGAAATCATTTCCTATAGAGTCCCTTTAAGTACTTTGCCAAGATAAAATGATCTAGTCCAGAGACAGTTCCTAGGTGATTTAAATGCATGGTTTCTTAACAACACAAATTAAAAATTATCCCACCACAATCATGTTAATCAGATATTATAATTGTCAAACTGCGATTAGTTGTCACGCTTGCGGCGAATCGCAGTTCGACAATGATCCGATACGCAATACAGGCCCGAGCCGCACATATGCAGAGTGCAGTGCAATCCATGCATGCGCAGAGTGCGGCGTGAGCTTGCATACGAAGTGGGAAGAGACACAGAGGGAGGTGGGAGAGAGAAGAGACACAGAGGGGGGAAGAGACACAGAGGGAGTGGGGAAGAGACACAGAGGGGGAAGAGACACAGAGGGAGAGGGGGGAAGAGACACAGAGGGAGAGGGGGGAGAGACACAGAGGGGGGTAAGAGACACAGAGGGAGGGGGGAAGATACACAGAGGGAAAGGGGGGGGAGAGACACAGAGGGAGATGGGGGAGACAAAGAGGGAGAGGGGTGGAAGAGACACAGAGGGAAAGTGGTGGAAGAGACACAGAGGGAGAGGGGTGGAAGAGACACAGAGGGAGAGGGGTGGAAGAGACACAGAGGGAGAGGGGGGAAGAGACACAGAGGGGGAGGGGGAAGAGACACAGAGGGGGAGGGGAAAAGAGACACAGAGGGAGAGGGGTGAAGTGGGACAGAATGAGAGGGGGGAAGAGACACAGAGGTAGAGACATAGAGGGAGAGGGGGAAGAGACACAGGGAGAGGGGGGGAAAGTGACACAGAGGGAGAGGGGACAAAAGACACAGGGGAGGGGGAAAGAGACGCATGGGAGGGAGAGGGGAGAAAGAGACACGGGAGAGAGGGAGGATAAGAGACATGGGGGGAGAGGGAGGGCAAAAAAGACATGGGGAGAGGGAGGAAAGAGACACAGGGAGAGGGGGAAAGAGACACGGGGAGAGGATGGAAAGAGACACAAGGGGGAAGAGACACAGGGGGAAAGAGACACAGGGGAGAGGGGGGAAGAGACAAAGGGGGGAGAGAGGGGAAAAGTGACACAGGGGGGAAAGAGACACAGGGTAGGTGGAAAGAGACACGGGAGGGAGAGGTGGGGAAGAGACACGGGGGGGATAGAGACACAGGGGAGGTGGAAAGAGACACAGGAGGGAGAGGTGGGGAAGAGACACAAGGGAGGGATAGGAGAGGGGAAAGAGACACAGGGGAGAGAGAGGAGTGGGGTAAGAGACACAGGGGAGTGAGAGGAGGGAGAAGAGACACAAGGGAGGGAGAGGAGGGGAAAGAGACACAGGGGAGGGAGAGGTGGGGGGAAGATACACAGGGGAGGGAAATAGGGGAAAGAGAAGGGGGAACAGACACAGGGGGAGGGGGACAAGGGGGAAAGAGACACAGGGGCAGGGAGGAACAGACACAGGAGAGGGAGAGGGGGGAAAGAGACACAGGGGAGGGGGAACGAGATGCATGGGAGGGAGAGTGGGGAAAGAGACACAGAAGGAAAAGAGACCCAGGGGAGGGGGTTAGAGACATGGGAAAGAGGTAAAAACACAGGGGGGGAGGGAGAGGAGGGGGAAAGGAGACACAAGGGAGGGAGAGGAGGGGGAAGTGACACACAAGGGAGGAAGTAGACAGGGGGAGAGACTCGTAATGAGCTCCAAAGGCGCTCATTGAGAGGCCCGCGATGAGCACCAAAGGCGCTCATCGCAAGGACAGTAAAGTAGACGGTGGGAGAGGAGGGGGGGGGAGGCTTGCATTGAGTGCTGAAGGCTCTCATTGCGAGGCCCGTGATGAGCACTGAAGGTGCTTATTGTGTGGCCAGTGATGAGCGCCAAATCCGTTTATCGCGAGGTCAGTAAAGTAGAGGGGGAGAGGCTCCAATTGTGTAGCAAACAGCATTGCCATGCTTTGCTTTTTATTGCCGTCATTTTTGACGGGCAAGTCTCTAGTAATAATAATAATAATAATAATATTGAAAAAATATAGACGAGAATTATAGCACAGTTGTAAAATACAGTACTTGTAACATTCTCAAGAATCCGTTTCTTTATAAGTGTTATATTATAGATTTCAAGTAATTACTTTTTTTTATCCAACTTTAAATTATGATTGAGAAGCTGCTCTGAATAAGTTTAGGTAGTAGAGTTTTCAGCTCTCCTAATGTTCTTTCATTTCTGTTTCTTATTCTTTAGAGAAATAAAAAATATCAAGTTTTTTGATATTTATTGAGGTCATTAGCTAAGGACGAAAAACATGTGCATTGTCCTTTATTTCTTATGAAATAAAGCGTACCATTATTTTTTCAATGTCAACAGGTCTAAAAAAATTAAAATTATGTGTTATCAATAGAACTCACTTGGCCCTAGAGTCCATTGTAATATTTCTTAGTACTTCACAGCATGTTAACATTGTAAGAAAATGTCAACATCCACTCACTGGAGTAATTTATTATAGTTTTATTGTGATCAAGGACACTACAGTGGTTTAACAGTGCTTCTCAGTTTTATTTGCAGTCTTTTATACTCTGTTCAACAAAAAAATATGCTCTGTTTCAATATAGTCATACATTTTGTTGAGGTTCCAAACTTTTTTAAAACTTAAACTTTATTAATTTCATTACACATACAGATCATACACATAAACATAAAAGAAAATACAAAATAGTTAAATGTTACTTTGCTTTACATAACAAAATGTTATTAAAATATAAATGCCCAACCCACACTCAATATTTTATTTTTAATCACATATATAGTTGTCGTAATTGCAGGTTTGTTGGTAACAATATGTTAAAAGTTCCGGGCTTGTGCATGCATAATGAGCGCCTTTGGCGCTCATTACGGCCTTCGCTATGAACGCAGAAGGTGCTCATGGTGGGGCCCGAAAGTTACGGGTTTGACGGGGGCTGCAATGAGTGCCGAAGACGCTTATCGATTAGTTTGACGGGGTGCTCGTTGCGAGGCTCGGAAAGTAGAGGGTGTGCTCATTGCGAGGCCCGTAAAGTACAGGGGGGGGGCTTGCATTGAGCGTTGAAGGGGAGATAATAAAGGGAGAAAGAACGAGAGACGGGTGAAAACAAGGAGAGCATGAATGGGGAGGGTAAGAGAGAGGGGGAGACACATGAGAAAGGGGAGGGAGGGCAAGGGGAGGGAAGGGTAGGAGAGGTGATCAAGGAAGGAAGAGTGAAGGGGTGCAGAGAAACTGGATAAGAAAGAAAAAAAGGGAGAAAGAGGATGAAAAAAGATGGGGAGAGACACAAAAGGAGAAAGAGAGAAAGAGTGGGCAATATGCTACCCACTATAACAGACCCAAACAACTTGTTGGATGATAACAGGCCACAGCATTTTTTTTGTAAACACAATGACAGATAACCATAAACATAAACTGTAAATAAATAAATACATTTAAAATTGAGGGAAGGAGCCAGGCCTGACATTGTACCCTCTATGCCCTGAACCACGTCCAGGGCCTACTGGGATAGTACATCCATACCACCGTAGGGTAGGGACTCACCAACTTCACCACTGGCTCGATGACTAACCTCACCATCTGCCACAGAGCGACCACAAGATACCTCCTGTGGTCCTGCCCCCATAAGCACCTTGGCTGACTGCACGCCTTCCTTGAAAATCAACATCATGAGCATGAGGCCAGCCTTATCAAGATCAACCCAATATGAGATGAATAAACAAACCGCATATGCACCCTCGCTCTCATTATGCGACAAAGAAAAATATGTTAACTTTCCTTTAAAACTAACAATTATTATTTATTTTTTTTTAAACCCTTTATCTGGCCTTACCCAACTTTACTGGGTGCTTTTGCCTCCCTCCAACTAATACGTTTTATCATTTAAGACCATATCACGACTATATCTGGTTAAAACTGCAATCAAGCCTTGGTGTCCCTTTGCATCTTACAAACCAGTCACATGATAGGTGTGATGCCCAAAACACTACCGGTGTGAATCAGTATAAAGGCAGGTGGCACAAAGTGAGTGGCATAACTAACTACATGCTCGTCCTTCTGGGACCAACACAAAATCCTGTAACCCATTCATCACACCTCCAACTGATCCTGAGGAACACCTAGCGGTAGGCTATCATTAAGAATTGAGGCATAGCGCCACGGCCTTTAGATATATCAATGGCACACAACCCACAATTACTGTGCCACCAACAATGATACCTCTCCATCCCAAGTTCCCACATATGTACTAGGAATTTATTCTGCATAAAACCTTTAAATGTGAACAACTTGGAGCCAAATACCTCAATAGACGTACTACTTGGAGGGATGAAGTGATAAGGAATTTATCGCTAGCACTATGCCCATATTATCTGACATAAAAAAACAATTTGCCTATCTCTCAAGAAGTCTTCCCACCACAACAATGAACTAACTAAGGAACAATTCAAAGAAAGCTCAATTATTTGGAATTATGGATGAGGCCCAAATCATGGGCCATCGTTTCACACACCACCAGCCTTTAAAAAGGTCCTGAATCTATAAGCTCCCCATATATGGCTCCTGGTCAGTACAGGTGAGCCTCTTAGGTTCAATGAATGCTCTGCACTTAAAAGAAGATAAGAAAGCAAGCCAAACCCTCACAATGGTGAGGAATGTGAATACCTGCTGTTGCTAAAATAATCTTCTGCAAGATATCCTTCCTATGAGAATGATTTGACAGGCCAAGTTCAGTTTGCTCAATAGTGATTGCATCCACTAAAATGTAACTCACTAGCAGCCCTGCTGACCAACCACTGCTCATTTCCTCAAGTGAATTTCAATACCCGCACCAAGTAGTGAAAGACAGAAGCATACCTGACTTGCACCGGATCAACCACTTGAAGAGTATTATATGGAACACGCCATTGGGTGACACATAAAATTTCCCTTCAAAATGACATGCCAAGAGATGATGACATTCAGAGTGGGTTATCAAGAGGTGAAAGGTATGCTCCATGTCAACCTTGGCCATAAAAGCCCCTGCAGACACCTGACGAAACCTCGATGATGCATATGACACAGAAACAAATTCCTTGTCAATTTCATCATTAATGGATTCGCCCTTTTGATAAGACAGGTAATGTATCAGCCTAAAATTTTTTGCAACCCCACCCAATGGAGACACCCGAAGCGGACATCAAAAGGACCCGACAAACGTCCTAACCTAGGCTCTCTTTCTAACTTCTCACGTACAACATCCTATCAGTAACTTTATGACATCACTTCTCTAATAAAATAGAATAATATATCTGAGATCACAATCAATAATCAGCCAAATTAAAAACAATTGCAACTCATCAGATTTTATGAAGCATAAATCAACATAGCATTTAACTAAGCATGGAATGTATAAGATCAATCTTTAATCATATGACATGTAAGAACAACAGAATTAATGTATGTAATCAATGACTAGTAATAATGACATCAATCTTAATGATATTGCATATCGAAAATGTAATAACCAACGTATGCTGATAAAAATGACCACTAATTACATACACAGTATAAACCATATACCAATCATAGAACTAAAATTAACCAATATTAAAAATTCCCAAGTAATGAAATGATAATGATAAAAAGTATCTATATATTGTAATACACAATTTTTAAGAATTAGCCCTGAATCATGATAGTATATTTTTTGATATAACTGATAACAATTAACTAAACAAAATGTATTTATCTGTTTTAATCAAAAGATATAAAAATATAAATTTGTACTCAATATCTGGATTGCGACTCTCAATGACTATAAAATCTTAATATCACTTTGATGAAGATAAAACAGACAAATTATTTTTATATAATTTTCAATTTAAGTTACAAAATATTTAAACATTAACAGCCTTATTAAATTGCGATTCTGTAAATTTAAAAGGGCTCTATTTATGCACACAGCATATTTTTTTTTTACAGAAGTTTTTAGTTAGTGAACTTCTATCCAAAAGCAAGGTCTTCAATAACTAAAAACTTCTGTAAATAAAATATGCTGTGTGCTTAAATAGATCCCATTTAAATTTACCGAATCGCAATTTAATAAGGCTATTAATCTATACTTTACAAATTGGATTTCAGCTTCAGTCTCCTTAATTTCTCACTTTTTCTGAAGTAGTTCTTTTTTAGATTTCCTTAACAAGTGTTCAAAACATGTGTCTAACCCAAATGGTGAAACACTATTCTGCTTCTTGTAATGTGTACTTTTTGAGCATGTGCCTCTGGAATGTATATCTCTCTAGGTGTGTGCGTGTTCCTTTGGGAGGGCCCTCCTTTGTGCGTGTCTCACATTCTGAGGAACTTTCTTTCAGGCATATTCTAAGATGATGTTCAAAGTGAAAAGAAATACATGTTGGGAGTGTCTGTCCTTTGTTAGACCTTCCAATTAGTGTAACGTTATTTCTGTTTAATGTGTCCTTTATGTGTAATATGTGTTCCCTTTTTTATAGAAAACTCTGATTTCTCTATCAAGAAATTCCAATCTAACCACATGATTCTAATAGCCAATGAGAAACAATGTGATGCCACAACTGCCCCAATGAATCATGGGAATTAATTTACAGGTAATTAACATAAAATATCAAAATAATACCTTATAATACTAGATGGCACTCATGTTCCATCATACTTTATCCCAAAAAAATAAAAATAACTTTCTTATGACATTAAGACCTTACATATTAAATAAGATTAGCTAAAAGTATCTAATAAGATACTTTTAACAGTTTAATGGTTCTAACTTTATACTAAGAGTTGTGTATAGAAAATCAGATGATTCTAGACATCCTGTATTTCCTATGTTTTTGGTTTGTCAAATAAGAAAAATGATAATAGAACATCTAATCCATGAAAATCATTTTAAAAGATAAGAAAATGTGTGAAATAGGCTAAAAAACCTATAACAAAATACCAGAAAGATAACTTCATGTCTTTCACAGAACAGATGACTATTAGAGCCTAAAATACATTCCAGCTAAGAGATATTCTAAAATACATATATCTATAAATAAATATAAAAGATATCACATATTATAATTGTCTTACTACGAGTCGTCGTCACGCTGTTTGCGTGGTCCGTACGACTTTGCGGGCTTAGCGATGAGCGCCGCAGGCGCTCATCGCCGGGGCGAGCCTCGCGCAGCGAGGCGAGCCGTTACACTGTTAAACCATAGCACTTTGGCAATGAGCGCCACAGGCGCTCATTGCAGGCGAGCCTCGCGTAGCGAGGCGAGCCGTTAATATGGAGCACTTTGGCAATGAGCGCCGCAGGCGCTCATTGCAGGCGAGCCTCGCATAGCGAGGCGAGCCGTTAATACGGAGCACTTTGCCAATCAGCGTTAATACGCAGAACAAAAATACGGCCGCAACTCGCGAACAGGAAAAAAAAATACAATCACAATAAATACACACAGCACATACATAAAAAGCTTACCGACAGCAAGAGGGAGCATCCACGACCTCAAAAAAACAAGTTACACCTTCATTTTATTAAAAATAAAACAGTTTAGACACTAAAAAAGTCTCGAAGCGAGAGAAAAAATGGCGGCCGAAAAAAACGAAAACGAGGCTACAGCACTATAACCACGGAAAACACGTACGGATAATCCGATAAGACGCATACTACACATTACTGCCCATTAAATCACGTACGGATTATCCGCTAAGACGCATAACACACATTACCCGCCATTTTACGATAATGCGGAACTAAAGTACTACGCTAACGGTTTCAGCTTGCGCACGCACACTATTACACTGCACACGTTCTAAACGCTTACACAGCACCTCCACACCACCAATGCTGCTGCAACATCACTACAGATTGCCAGCTCTTAAACACAATGCATACAAATTGGTAAAGTATAGTCATTCATTAATTATTTATTATTTTAACTTATATATTTCAGTAGTACACACAAAACACCATTAGCTACCTTACAATTCCATATGTATATTAATAACTATACAACTTTCCAAACATTTTTTGCCCCGTTAATAAAGAGCACTTTGGCAATGAGCGCCGCAGGCGCTCATTGCAGGCGAGCCTCGCGTAGCGAGGCGAGCCGTTAATACGGACCCCTTTTTTTATGAGCAAAGTGCTCCATATGTATATTAATAACTATACAACTTTCCAAACATACACATCTCATTGCCGTCATTTTTTGACGGGCAATACGCTAGTATAAAATATAATATCAGATTATAATAATACATTCAAATGTGTAAAAACATTAATGTCCCAACAATTCAAAAATTCTAATAACTGTTTTCAGTTTGTTGGATCCTCAGATAAATTTCCTGCCCCTAGAGGGTTACAAAAATCCTAGATTAACCCCTCCAGAAGCAACAAGCCCAATCTTCCTTACCCAGCATGTTAGTATAGCGCTCTAGCCACTACCCAAACCAATATCTAGCCAAAGGCGGCCCAAAGGCGCTCATTGCAAACCTCTCCCGACTCTCTCAACCCTATGTCTTTTCCCTCTCTCTCTCTCCCACTGTCTCTTTGCCTCTTTCCCTTCCCTCTCTGTTTTTTACCTTATCTCTCTCCCCTGTGTCTCTTTCCCCCCTCTCTCAACACTGTGTCTATTTCCCCCCACTCCCTCCCCTGTGTCTCTTTCCACCCTCTCCCTCCTCTGTGCTCCTGTTTGCATCTACTGGTCTGAAACCATTTGCGGGCTTGGGAAATTGATCAATTTCCACAAGCCCAAAATATGTTACGGATTTACTTGCTTGAAAAAAATATATTTTTTTTATTCTCGCATAGCCGTTTTGAGACTATCAAAAAATGCCAATTGAATACCAAATTAGCTTGTGGTGTGTATGAGGTTGTAAACTAATTTTGTAATCAGTTGTGGTCTTTTGACTGTCCCTGAACGGCTTCCGGGTTACGGGCTTGAAAAAAAAACGTAATTTTCTTCAAAGCCTTGTGGACCTCGCGTTGAGCGCCAAAGGCCTACGACATTCTGTGCTTAATGCGGGCTTTATGATGAGTGTCTTTGGCGCTCATTGAAAGCCTTTTCCCCATATCTAAGTTGCGTGCCTTTGGCGCTCATTTCGGGCCTCTTCAACCTCATCTACTTTACACAGCTTACTGACACCAAAAAAGGTCTTACAAAATGTAGCGCTAATTAAGCAAATAAAAAAGTCATCCTGTACTTTTATTAGAAGTGAAAGTGATTTTAGGTCTTAGAATTAATAGCACAACATTCACCTTCTCTCAAATCGGCAAATAAAAATAGTTTATTTCATGTTAAATTTTAGTCATACAGTCCTAGGGGCTTCAACCTCCAAGGCCGTAGGACTTTATGACGGAAACTTAACATGAAATAAAGCAGCTATTAATGATGATTTGAGAAATTGTGAATGTTGTACTGAATTCTGAGACCTAACATCACTTTCTCTTTTTATAAAAGTACAGGATGGCTTTTTCATTTGCTTAATTAGTGTTACATTTAGAAAGTAGGACCTTTGCGGACCTACAGGATTTAATGACCTCCAAGCCCGTAACTCGTTATTCGCTTTTGCAAGCCTGTAACTCATGGTTTAAGCCCGCAAACTCGGAGCACGGTAAATGCAAATATAAATTCAAGACAGCACTGTAAAGCACTGTAAATGAGGGGGAACACAATGGGTTACATGAGGATTTAAGGCACAACATTCTCAAGCTGGCACATTGCCACAATACTTGAATTTCCATCCAAAGTCCTACAGGCTTGAATAACTTCCAAGCCTGTAACTTGTTCTTCAAGCCAGTAGGACTTTGGACATAAATTAAGTATTGTGAAATCAAGTATTGTATTGTGGCGATGTGTCAGCTGTGTCCCCCATTGTGTACCCCATCATTGACAGTGCTTTATAGTGCTGTCTTAAATTTATATTTGCATTTACATTTCTCCGTGTTTGCGGCTTGAAACACGAGTTACGGCCTTGTGGCCGTGATCCTGTTCTAGCACGCAAGTGTTTACTGCCGATTGCATGGTTTGTGATTGGCCGTAAAGGGGATGTCCTTGCAGCATCGGCCAATTGAATAGCAGCGTAGATGTAGCACTAGGCGGGACAGTAAACCGATCGCAAGGAAACGGCCCCGATTTGAATGAGGCCCCGTATGTTGCATGTTCAGCTGTGGCCAGTTCATGATGAGTTAACTGGTTTAAAATGTAGTGATGTAATCTGTAACTATCATGTAGAGAGCCAGTTATTAAAGTTTGTAATGCTGGTTGATACAAAAAAAGGTGTATCATTTATTTTTTTGCCAAGCCTGCTTTTTGTCTACCGTGTTCCTGCTAGATCCCACTCTGAAGGGATCTATATATGCTCCTGGTCCTGTCTTTCTGAGGTCCTGTAACGGTAAGCAGGAGGGTTAGGGGGTGAAGCGGGTCTCCCTCACCCCTGGGACGTCATAATCACTACTCAGGAAACTTTTTGCCAATCACTCAAGCTAGATGCAAAAAACGTGCAATAGATCATTGAAAGTTCTGGCAATCTTCCAATAACTGCATCACCCCAGAAACCTGAAAGGTCACTCTCTCAGGTCTCTGAGTATCTTGACGAGGGAAGAAGAGCAAATATTTCTACAAATTCTTTAGATAAGTGGGCACATAGAACCATCAAATTCCTTGCAACCGTGATGAATATCTAAGCTTTTGATAGGAGATGGGGTTGAAATGGCTCCATATACATACTCCCTTCCATTTCTTACAGGAATGTCTGTTATGAGTGACTGTGTCAAGCCGATGAATCAGCAATAGCTGCTCACCAGACACCCAAACTCTACTCTTCAACTGGGTTATTATCCTACCTACTGTGTCATTTCCAACACTAATTTGTGCTGTCCAAGCAGCAACTTGAGCCCACTTAGCAAGTCATAAATATATAAATATACAGTGCCTTTTTGCTCTGGCCCACTTAACCATGGACATGCACTAGATTGCAAACCGACAAGGTACTTGTACTATCTCACCTGGATGTGTATCAACCTGCGGTGTCCTGGTCAGTTGATCTTATCACATTACCACTGCTTCCTTGGCAGGACTCCATGTCCCTACACCTCCTTTCACTGCTCCAACTCCATGTCCCTACATCTCCTTTCACTGCTCCTGTCTCTTATTGAACAGGAGTGCAGTGCCCACAACTGCAATAATGACCTTGATCTGTATCTGACCTTGATCTGTATCTGAAAGACATGCTAAAGCAAGAAGAACAATGACTGTCCCGCCTCTGCCTGTTAGAACTGCCCATTGCCAGTGCATAGGTATCAATAACCTTACATTATGATACATCGCTATCTGATCCTTTAATCCTTAGTGTGGGTAGAAACTGATGCAGAGGCTACCTCAGAGAGGCACTAGATGCCAGTGCCTACTTCACTAGTTTGCAAGATCCACTCGCCTGATTACCAATGTCAGCGGTAAGAACCTTACTGGCCACTTATACCTGTGCAGCTGGACACTCTACTCCTTTTTTCACTAAACCCATATAACACCAGCTCTTATTTAGACTGTGGCATTGCTAACCTCGGTATGGGAACTAGGGGCCTTTACCTGAGAAGCCAAAATGGTAAAGAAGACTATAACTTGATGTTGAGTTTCTGGACCTCACAGGGCGTGCATGTCTAGGTGCGGGTTTTCTTGATCAGAGTGTACTTCTTCATTGAGCTGGATTTCTTGCTGTATTTTGCAACCTATGATCTCTAAGGGTTGGTTGCCTTTACTTTTTTCCCAGGGCTGGAAGTTCAGCTAGTTTTTAGATACTATTCCTTGAGGGGCCTGTCCCTTTAAGGAGCTGTTCCTGGTTTTTGGCTTATCAGTGATTTTATTAAAGTAAGTGCTGTTTGGTGCAGGTACCTTAGGCAATGATTGGGCAGAGGAATCATCTTAAATATTCCTTGTTAGAGATCTGGGGAAGGTGTGTAATTTGTGTGGTGTCTAATGGGTTAACTTGTGATTTTGGGGGGCTGCATGGGAAGTAGCCTTACACTAGCAGTTAGCCTAGGAGATCTTTCCTCTCCTTGCAGGCTTTCAGTGTTTTGTAGGCACTGCCTGTCCTACCTGTAGGAAGAACTACATTCCCCATGAATCCCCTGGGGACCACTGAGGGAAGGCTGTTCATTGCAGCTGAAGAAGTTCTAATCAAGCTGTCCCCTAGCTACAGCCCATCTGTAATCTCACCTGCTGCATGCTGCTGTCCTATCTCTCTAGTGTATTGAGACATGCCCAGGATGTCAGGATCCACACTGTGGGATATTTCAGGTAAGCAGCAAGGGGGTCCACAGAGGAATCAATGGATGGGAAGGGGATCCATTGATGGGATAAGAGAGGGGGAGGAAACAGAAAACAGGGGGGAAAGTGCACAACAGGAAAGAGGAAAGTAAACAAAAATAGAAGAAAAAAGAAAGCAGAAGGAAAAAAAATAAAGATAAAGAGGGAAACACAGCAGGAATGAGAAACAGGGGAGACAGGGGAGGCTCTACTTCACTTGCGACTAGCTGGGGAGGAATGGCTGACAAGCATGAGGGCAGCCTATAAAAGGCTCCGGCACCCAGCTAGCCACTTATTTCCTCATCCCCCAGGTCCTGCAGGGTCAAGGGGCTCCTTCCCCCAACCCTGGGCACCCTTGAGATGTATGTAGCCCTTCATAATGGTATTCCAGATACCTGAGTTATGTTTACAAGTAAAGAAAGACTAAATCACATTGCTAAAACTTGGCAAACATACATATTACAAAGAACATTATCAATCAATATGATTATAACAAGACAATGTCTCTGATAAAGAGTAGATCAGGTGCTTGCTCAGGAAAGGTAACTATAGAGACTAGATAAAGTAATGTTTTCCACAGTTTCCTTTATAAAAATTACAGAAAATGAATAAGGGATAAATGCAAGCCACAGACAACTATTTACAAGGGGTACCCTGTACGACAAAGGACAAGACAGACTTTCTGACACATGAGGAATTGACGACCCTGCTCCCGAAAGCTTACAGAGTAAAGGAGGTAGGGAAGTGACACACGAGGGTGAGAGTCTGATGACTATGATCCAATAAGCAGGCAGGACACACTGGATGAGGTGTCTGTGTGTCCAATATTTAATACTGTGATGGGTTTCTCTTCACATAGCAAGTTAGGACTTGTGAGGGGTTGTGTCCATCCTCCAGGACAGTATTTGTTTTATTTTTCTTGGTCAGTTGCATTACATTGACATAATGAAGTTTCTAGTGATTGTATATAACAAATATGCTTTCTCCAATTTCTTCTTACGCAGGTAAGATCAAGCCAGTAATTAGTTGATGTAGATGCTGGAAGAACTTGGATATTTTCTAATGTTCTCAAATGTTAAAATTTCAATGCTTCATTCAATGTCAAAAAATGCAGAGTATATTCCAAGCAACTTTAATTCAGTTCCATTTGGATTACATTTCTTGTGATTTTTGGGTGGCAGTTCTGTATAGAAGTAAAACAAAGTTAAAGAACAATGTAGTTTTATATTACATTTGTTATGTTGCAGAAGAGTAGGGTGTGTATATGATCACAAACAAAATGTTTTATAAAGTAAAAAAATAACCTTTAAATATTATATTCGGTAGTAGTATACTGTACTAAGAGCCACCATGTTTGTTTTTGTTTATCTATTTCTTCAAAAGCATTGAATGATGAGTATTCGGAAACAAGCCAAACACACATCACTTAACGTAATTATGAAAGAAAACTCCTATAAAGTTATTATGAGGTGGTACCTAACCCCAGTAAGAATGCACATAGGGAACCAGACAATTAGTGACATATGCGAAAGGGGCTGCAACCAAAAAGGGACTCTAATCCATAAATTATGGGAATGCCCTATGATTAGACACACATGGGTGGACACCTACAAAACCCTGGAGAAACTATGGGGTCAATGCTATCCCATGAGACCAGAAGAGGCCATCCTAGGATTACCGGTAGAAGGGATGTCCAACTCAGAACAATTCCTAACTAACCAAATTTTCCTAGCAGTTAGGATAGTAGTAGCCGCCCATTGGAAATCACCCACCCCAACATTTGAAGTAGTCTTAAACAAAATTGAGTTCGTTCGATCCATGAGCGTTTTGTCCGCAGAGGTTGACCATAACTACAAGCGCTGGGCCTCCTGCTGGGCCGCCTGGGAGACAAGACGCGGCAGATGAATAGGGTGAGTGACACTTCTCCCTACAAAGGAGCTATTAGGGGATCCATAGTAGTAGTGGTCTTAATTTACCCAACATCATTAGCCCACACAGTAACCTAAACACAGAATAATCTTTCTATTAGATGCTACCAACCAAGCTCAAAACAACAGTTGGTCAGGAATCCAAGTTCATCATATTTTTCCCATAGTTATGGGATTTCATTAAATATAGTTTTCTCGTTAGCCTTAAGTTATTTAAAAGCTAATATCAGCTATTATAATACCAGAAAAACGGAAAAGGGAGAGGAGTTTTGGACAGGCAGAGGACACACTGGAAACCAAATATGTGAAATATGTTTATTGTTAATTCCTATTTATCACTTCTAATGTTTTTGGTGTACTATGTTATATGTCTGACCTGTCTAATAAAAATCAATTAAAAAAAAAAAAAAAAAAAAAAAAAAAAAAAGCATTGAATGATGAACAAAATGTAGCAATCCTTAGTGTTAAGTGCTTACAGCAGGTCTCATAGTCTAAAAGCCTCATTAAATTCGGGCTACATTTGAAAAAGTATCCCGTAGTTAAAAACGTAGGGCTGAAGGCTATTAAATTAGACTTGTAAACCTCTACATTGCCTACCTGCGTGTTCGAACGCAGGACGGCCAAATGATGCCTAGGTGTTGTGGAATGTGGAACATCACAGCACGCAACCCTTTGATCTGTCAATCTGTACCAGCTAGATTCCCATTTTGCTATTAAATTGTTATGAAGTCCCCCTTGAGCTAGTCCCTAACACGCAAATGGAGCCCAAAGCCTAACAAGTGCTGGGGAGGAGTCGCAAAAGCTTTAAAAGCCCTTACGTTAGCTGGGTGAGCTGCAAAATTGACCCCAGCTCCGGCCCCCAAAGCTCCCTCCGGCCCTAAAGCTCCCCCCTGCTACCCAGACTAATTCCCATGCTGCATGGGTCCTGATCAAGACCCCCGCAGGCTCCCAATATTAACCCTTGTTGATGGTTATCCCGATCGGGACCCCCAGTTAAAGTGTTAACCCCTGCCACGGGGGTACTTCAAGTACCCCGCGGCACCTAAAATTAACCCCCCCATGCTGGGGGTCCCCATCTAGAAGCCCGCAGTGTTCCCATATTAACCCATGCTGTGGGAGTACCCATTGGGACCCCTGCGGCAGTTAAACAATTAAGACCTGCCACAGGGGGTATTTCAAGGACCCTCCCCGCCACTTAACATTAATCCCCCTATGCTGGTGATCACCATCGGGACCCCCGCTATGTCCCCATATTAACCTTTGCTGAAGGGTCCTGATCGGGACCCCCGCGGCTGTTAAACAATTAAGGCCTGCCCCAGGGAATACTCCAAGTACACCCCTGGCACTTATAATTGAGTCAGAAAAGTAGGACGGCAGAATAAATGTGTAATGCAGGAGCTCTGCTGAAGTGCAATATTTCTGGTATGGACCAAATTCTGGCTAGGGGGATGTGGGATGTGCAGACAATGATGCCAAGGGGAGCCCAGTGGCCGAGGATGGGGGCGGGGGCATAATGGGTTGGGGTAGGGTGAGATGCTCCCCTGAGGCCTCTACACTACAGAAAGAAAATGGTGGGCCCTGGTGCATTGTACCACCTGCACCACTGATGGCTCTGGCCCTTACCCTATATGCTATGGGGGTCCTCATGGCAACCTATATAAAAAAATTAACAATAAAGTTAAAAAACACTACAATATTAAAATAAAAGACAATCATAACTAACCTAACTAAATCACCAAAAATAAAAACCCAAATGACAGAAAACAGAAAATAAACTAAGTTACACAAAATAATAAAGCAATTTATTGAACATGAACTATGAAAAAAATATTACAGTACAACAATAAATAAAATACATGAAAATAAAAACATAACACTACATAAAATAAAACAAAAAAATGAATGCGATGATCATGGATGCCCTTGTTCTCAATGTTCTGCCCTGAATCAAACAGGCTATCTTTTTTGATTGAAAACTCAGGTTCTCTTAATTTTTTATTGACGCCAGAGGATCCTCATCTTCTGGGCCATTGAAATGGCCCTTCACCTAAAATTCTGAACGTCCTATTAAAAAAAGTTCCTACTTTTTAAATACAAATAACCATGCAGTATTAAAGCATAAATCTTTTTCTATTTTTATCCATGGTAATGGTGGTTTAGAGTAATGCCATTGCACCAGTTATATACATCTTGGTGTTAAATAATATTTTTTTTATTTGCAGCTGATAGTCCACCCAGAGTTTTATATCTTTGAAATGTATTTGAACTCTGGCTTTAAAATTCCAAATATATTTTGTAAAAATCTTTTGATTTTTTTACCGAATTTTTGGAGGAACTTTTATTGGTATTGCTCTAACTAAATATAGGGATTCATCTTTAGATAATTTAGTCAATTATTTTAGTTAATTAGTAATTTTTGCTATTAAATAAGGTAAATTATACTAATAAAGGCAGTGTGGGTTTGGTGGTGGCAGGATCATACTGAGGGGATGTTTTTCAGCAGCCGGGACTGGGAAACTGGTCCGAGTTGAGGGAACAAAGCTGGATAGTTATAAGTATTAAGGACTCCTTGTAGACTCTAAGGGCCTCATTCTATTAATCGGCCGCAGCCGTTGCGGGGCCGCAAGGACCGGCCGCAAGCTATTCTGCTATTCTATTCCCTTACGGCCGGGGATTCCGGCAGGCTTGCGGCCGGTGCCTTGCTATCTCTTGCGGCCGCTCGCGCCGGAGGAAAGCCTTTGATCTAAAACGGCCGCAAGAGATTTGCAATTCAATTGCTCCGGGAAACCTCTCTGCAAGGCTAAAAACGAGCCGCAGCTTACTTGCAGGAAAGAGGTCTCGCTAGCACCAATTAAGCACATAAAATAGCTCAAATAAAGCCATCCTGCACTTTGAGAAGACTATAAAGGGATTTTAGGTGTTAGAAAAAATAGCACATAATTATCCTATACTCAAATCCGTAAAATATTTTATTTTTACTATCCGTAAAATATCCATGTAAAAAGTCCAGAGTGCTTGGAGCACCTCAGACACACCACGCCGCAGCCGGAAAATAAACAGTTAATTTGAACTCGGGTTTGGGCAGATGTGCAAGCTTGAGAGTGGGTTTCTTTTAATCCTCATGTCCCCCAATATGATCCCTAGCATTTACAGAGCTGTACAGTGCAGGCTTGAATTTATTTTTCAGTTTTTATATTTCAGAGCTTACGGCCGGTTCCAAGATATGCGGCCGGCCGTAAGATGAGATCCTTGCGGGGCCGTATAATAGAATCGCGAGTTAACTGAACCCCCGCAAGGAATCGCAGCCTTACGGCCGATTTACGGCCGATAATAGAATGAGGCCCTAATTCTGTGTAGCGTTTACACGCTGCACTTTTGGGAGAGAATCAGAAGAGACGCTGTTTGGGGCTACTGCGTCATCAGGACATTCCCAATGCACGTTTCTGCTGACACTATCAGGTCGGTGTCATCAGGGGTGGGTATGCCCCCTTCATCTTACATGCTTTTATAGTTTCACTAGCGAATTGCCCGTCAAAAAATGACGGCAATGAAATTGTAAGTGAGCTAATGCTGTTTAGTGTCTAATGATCAAATAAATAATACATTAATAAATTAATATACTTTACCTATTTTCAAGTAATATATGCAGGAAGCATTCTCTTGAAGAGCTGACAATCTGTTTTGATGTTGCTGGAGCATTAGTGGTGTGGAGCTGCTGTGTAAGCGTGATGAATGTGTGCAGTGTAATAGTGTGCGTGCGTGAGAGCAAACCGTTAGCGTAGCTGTGTACTTCCGCATTGTTCTAAAATGGCGGCTAATGTGTGGTATGCGTCTGTAGCGGAATACCCGTATGTGTTTTGTGATGTTTTGCATGTTTAGAGTGCTGTAGCCTCGTTTTAATTTTGTTCGGCTGCCATTTTTTCTCTCGCTTAGAGAATTTTGTAGTGTCTAAACTATTTTATTTTGAGTTAAATTAAGGTGTAACTTCATTTTTTGAGGTCCTGGATGCTCCCTCTTGCTGTAGGTAAGCTTTGTATGTATGTGTTGTGTGTATTTATTGTGTTTTTTATTTTTTCATGTCCGCGGGTTGCGGAAGTTTTTTTGCGAGGTCGTAATGGGTGGTAACATGTCTCGTATGACGTAAAGTTTGCGAGGGTCGTAGTTGCTGGCAAGGAGCGCCGGCAACTGCGACCCTCGCTTCGGGGCTTGATTTATATATGGAAATAAAGTTCAGTTACTTGATTGTCTTGGTGTGTCAATCTAGTACGACATACTAATAAAATTACTTTACTGCAATATTGCAATAGTGCATATTATATGTTTTTAGTATCAGAATGTCTTATTTGATGCTGTAGGTCAGTACTAACTAAATATAAAGTACTATAAGTGAAAATAGATATATCAATATGAACATATTAATAAGTGAAACATTGTTGATATATAACTTTGACAAAACTTTATTGTTCCAATACTGTGAGAAAAAAACCTATGATGTGTAAATGCTAGTGATATTGTGAAAATGTATTATGTGTTAAAGATTTAGATTTGAGGTGGTATATAGTGATTGTGACTTAAATAGATTCTGTGTAAAGAATGAGTAAAAATTAAGATATGTGTTGATAATACATTGCATTGATGAAAACAATTATTAGAAGAATAACATAATGTTAAAAAAATTTAACTTGTGAATAAGGGTTGATTTAAATAATAGACCTGGTATAGTATGTGAGGTGTAAGAGACAAAAGAAAACGTAACATTAGTGATCTCGCGAACATAACATTTTCGGTTCGCGAATCGCGAACGCGAACCGCTGCAAATGTTCGCGAACCGGCGAACCGCCATAGACTTCAATGGGCAGGCGGATTTTAAAACCCACAGGGACTCTTTCTGGCCACAATAGTGATTGAAAAGTTGTTTTAAGGGGACTAACACCTGGACTGTGGCATGCCGGAGGGGGATCCATGTCAAAACTCTTACGGAAAATTACATAGTTGATGCAGAGTCTGGTTTTAATCCATAAATGGCATAAATAACCTAACATCCCCCTCCATCATCATCCTCCCCTGTATCTCTTTACCCCCTCCCTCATTATCCTCCCCTGTGTCTCTTTCCCCCCTTCCTCATCACCCTCCACTGTGTCTCATCCCCCCTCCCTCATCATCCTCCCACCTCCCTCATCATCCTCCCCTGTGTCTCTTTCCCCCCTCCCTCATCATCTTCCCCTGTGTCTCTTCCCCCCCTCCCTCATCATCCTCCCCTGTGTCTCTTTCCCCCCCTTCCTCATCACCCTCCCCTGTATCTCTTTACCCCCTCCCTCATCATCCTCCCCTGTGTCTGTTTCCCCCTCCCTCATCATCCTCCCCTGTGTCTCTTCCCCCCTCCCTCATCATCCTCCCCTGTGTCTCTTTTCCCCCTCCCTCATCATCTTCCCCTGTGTCTCTTCCCCCCTCCCTCATCATCCTCCCCTGTGTCTCTTTCTCCCCTTCCTCATCACCCTCCCCTGTGTCTTTTTACCCCCTCCCTCATCATCCTCCCCTGTGTCTGTTTCCCCCCTCCCTCATCATCCTCCCCTGTGTCTCTTCCCCCCTCCCTCATCATCCTCCCCCCTCCCTTGATGATAAGGGGGGGAAGAGACACAGGGATAAGTGTGAGGGGTGTTAGGGTAAGGGGTGTTAGGGATAAGGGTGAGGGGGTTAGGGTAAGGGCTGTTAGGGTTAGGTGTTAGGGTAAGGGCTGTTAGGGATAAGTGTAAGGGGGTATTAGGGTTAGGTGTTAGGGTGAGGGGTGTTAGGGATAAGTGTGGGGGGTGTTAGGTCTTAGGGAGAAGTGTGAGAATGTTAGGGTTAGGTGTTAGTTTTATGGGTGTTATGGATAAATGTGAGGGGTGTTAGGGTTAGGGTAAGGGGTGTTAGGGATAAGTGTGAGGGGTGTTAGGGTTAGGTGTTAGGGTGAGGGGTGTTAGGGATAAGTGTGAGGGGTGTTAGAGTTAGGGTAAGGGGTGTTAGGGATAAGTGTGAGGGGTGTTAGGGTTAGGTGTTAGGGTGAGGGATGTTAGGGTTAGGTGTTAGGGATAAGTGTGAGGGGTGTTAGGGTTAGGGTAAGGGGTGTTAGGGTTAGGTGTTAGGGTGAGGGGTGTTAGGGATAAGTGTGAGGGGTGTTAGGGTTAGGGTGAGGGGTGTTAGGGATAAGTGTAAGGGGTGTTAGGGTTAGGTGTTAGGGTGAGGGATGTTAGGGTTAGGTGTTAGGGATAAGTGTGAGGGGTGTTATGGTTGGGTGCTAAGGTGAGGGGAGGAGAATGATAAGGGGGGAAGAGACACAGGGGTGTCCTTGCAGCAGTGTCCTTCAGGACTGTATTGCACACTGTGTACAGTAGCCTAGCTATGGTTTTCCCTATTGATGCAGTATCACCTACACTCAGCCTCCTCTCAGTAAGACTGCAAGTTAGTTATGATTCCAAAATGGCTGCTGTCCATGAGGTAGAAGGGTGTGGAAGGCAGGGTATGATGCTGATTGGCTGGAATGTGTCTGCTGACTGTGAGTTGCAGGGTCAAAGTTTGCTCAATGATAAAGTATAGGGGGCGGGTTGAATAACGCATATGTTCGCAGTTCGCCGCGAACGCGAACATGCTATGTTCGCTGGGAACAGTCCGCCGGCGAACTATTCGCGACATCTCTACTTAACATTTATAATACTTTACGTTTTGAATTATGACTGATGTGTATGGTGTAATACTACTTGATATAATTATAAATAAGTGCTAAGTGTTTATGTAAGATAAATATTAAAAGTGCTCAGACTCATACCTTTACTTACACATATCTTCAAGAAAAGAAAATGATTATTTCTATATTTGATATAAATATGCTATAAACTAGTAAAAATATAGATACATTATCTTAGATTTTAACTGTATTTTTGCTTTGGAATTAGAGTATCCTTTATTTATATGTCCTAGATTTCAATTTATTGACAGAATTAGAGTGTATTATTGGTATATATTTGTATATATATATATATATACTTGTGGCCGTGCGCGCACTATGTGTGCGTGCATTGCGCGGCTTGGGCTGTGCATGTGCAGCTCGCAGCAACAGACGTGAGCTGCAGAAGAGGTGGAGGGGGGGGGGGGAGAAGACACAGGGGAAAAGGGGGAGGAAGACACAGGGGAGAAGGGGGAGGAAGAAACAGAGGAGAAGGGGGAGGAAGACACAAGGGAGAGGGGGCAGGAAGACACAGAGCAGGGAGGAAGAAACAGAGGGACACAGGGGAGAGGTGTGGACACAGGTGAGAGGAGGAAGAGACACAGGGAAGGAAGGGGGAAGAGACATGGGAGAGAGGAGGGGAGAGACACAGGGAGGGGGGAAAGACACAGTGTGGGAAGATAAAGGGAAGAGGGGAGGAAAAGAAACAGGAAAGGGGAAAGAGACACAGGGGAGGGGGGAAGAGACACAGGGAAGGGGAGAGGGAGGGAGAGACACAGGGGAGGGGAGAGAGGGGAGGAAGACTCAGGGGTAGGGAGAGGGAGAGGAAGACTCAGGGGTGAGAGGGAGAAAGACATGGGGAGGGGTGAGGAAGGCAAATGGGAGGGGGGGGAGAAAGACACAGAGGGGGGAAGACATGGGGAGGAGGAAAGAGACACAGGGGAGAAAGGGGGACACAGGAGAGAGGGAGGAAGAGACACAGGGGAGAGGAGGAAGAGACACAGGGGGAAGATAAAGGGAAGAGGGGAGGGAAAGAAACAGGAAAGGGGAGGAAGACAAATGGGAGAGGGGGGGAAGAAGACACAGGGGAGAGATGGGGACACAGGGGAGAGGGAGAAGAGACACAGGGGAGAGGAAGGAGATACACAAGGAAGGGGGGAAGAGACACAGGGGAGGGGGGGAAGAGACACATGGGAGGGGGGAAGAGACAGGGGAGGGGGAGAGGGCGAGGAAGGCTTAGGGGAGAGGGGAGGAAGACTCAGGGGAGAAGGGGAGGAGGACACAGGAGAGGGGGAAGGACGACACAGAGGGAGACACAGGGGAGTGGGGCAGGAAGAGACACAGGGGAAGGGGAGGGATGGAAAGAGGCACAGGGGGGGGAGAGGGTAAGAGACACAGTGGAGGGGAGAGGGTGGAAGAGACACAGGGGAGGGGAGACAGGGGAGGAAAACTCGGGGGTGGGGAGAAGGGGAGGAAGACACAGGGGAGAGAGGAGGACACAGGGGAGAGGGGGAAAGAGTCACAGGGGAGAGGAGGAGAGACACAGGGAAGGGACACAGGGGAGGGTTGGAGAGACTAAGGGGAGGGGGGAAGAGACAGGGGAGGGGGAAGAAACACATGGGAGGGGGGAGAGTGGGAGGAAGACTCAGGGGAGAAGGGGAAGAAGACTCAGAGGAGAGAGGCAGGAAGACACAGGAGAAGGGGGAGGAAGGCACAGGGGAGGGGGAGACACATAGGAGAGGAGGGGAAATAAACAGGGGAGAGGGACGAGAAGAGACACAGGGGAGTGGGGGAAAAGACACAGGTGAGGTGAGAGGGGGAGGAAGACTCAGGGGAGAGGGGGAGGAAGACTCAGGGGAGAGGGAGAGGAAGACTCAGGGGAGAGAGGGAGGAAGACTCAGGGGAGAGGGGGGAAAGACTCAGGGGAGAGGGGAAGGAAGACTCAGGGGGAGGGAGAGACACAGGGGAGAGTGGGTGAAAGACACAGGGGAGAGGGGTGGGAAGAGACACAGGGGAGGGGAGAGGGGGAAGAGACACAGGGGAAGGGAGAGGGTGGAAGAGACACAGGGGAGGGGATAGGGGGGAAATAGACACAGGGGGGAGATGGTGGAAGAGACATGGGGGAAAGAGAGAGGGGAGGAAGACTCAGGGGTGGGAGAGGGGGAGGAACACTCAGGGGAAGGGGGGAGGAGGACATGGGGAAAGGGAGGAAGACAAATGGGAGAGGGGGAGGGGAGAGACACAAGGGAGAGTGGGGAAAAGACACAGGGGAGAGGGGTGGGAAGAGACACAGGGGAGGGGAGAGGGGGAAGAGACAGAGGAGAAGGAAGAGGATGGAAGAGACACAGGGGAGGGGAGAGGGGAAGAGACACAGGGCAGGGGAAAGGTGGAAGAGACATGGGGGAAAGAGGGGAGGAAGACTCAGGGGTGGGGTGAGGGGGGAAGACTCAGGGGAGAGAGGGAGGAAGACATGGGGAGGGGGAGGTAGGAAGAGACACAAGGCTGGGGGGGAAAAGACACAGGGGAGGGGGGAAGAGATGGGAGGGGGAAGAGACACAGGGGAGGGGGAGAGACACAGGGGAGGGGGGAAGAGGCACAGGGTAGGGAGGAGAGAGAGAGGAAGACTCAGGGGAGAGGGAGAGGAAGACTCAGGGGAGAGGGGGAGGAAGACACAGGAGAGGGGGGAGGAAGACATAGGGGATGGGGGAGACACAGAGGAGAGGGTAAAAGACACAGGGGAGAGGGACAGGAAGAGACACAGGGGATGGGAGAGGGGGAAAAGACACAGGGGAGGGGAGAGGGCAGGAGAGACAGGGGAGGAGAGATGGGGGAAGAGATACAGGGGAGGGGGGAAGAGACACAGGGGAGGGGAAGAGACTCAGGAGAGGGGAGAGGGGGAAGAGACACAGGGGATAGGGGGAGAGACATCGGGGTGAGGTACATAGGAGGGAAAGAGACACAGGGTAAAGGAGAGGGGGAAGAGACACAGGGGAAGGGAAAGTGTGGAAGAGACAGAGGGGAGGGGAGAGGGGGAAGAGACACAGGGGAAAGGGTGGAAGAGACATGGGGGAAAGACAGAGGGGAGGAAGACTCAGGGGAGAGAGGGAGGAAGACATGGGGAGGGAGAGGAAGACACAGGGGAAAGAGGGGGATACACAGGAGAGGGGGTAGAGACACAGGGGAGAGGGGGAGAGACACAGGGAAGGGGGAAGAGACACAGGGGAGTGGGGGAAGAGACATAAGGGTGGGGGAAGAGACACAGGGGAGGGGGGAAGAGATGGGAGGGGGAAGAGACACAGGGGAGGGGGGGAAGAGGCACAGGGTAGGGAGGAGAGAGGGAGGAAGACTCAGGGGAGAGGGAGAGGAAGACTCAGGGGAGAGGGGGAGTAAGACATGGGGGAGGGGGAGACACAGAGGAGAGGGGGGAAAGACACAGGGGAGAGGGACAGGAAGAGACACAGGGGAGGGGAGAGGGGGAAAAGACACAGGGGAGGGGAGAGGGCGGGAGAGACACAGGAGGGGAGAGGGTGGAAGAGATACAGGGTAGGGGGGAAGAGACACAGGGGAGGGGAAGAGACACAGGGGATAGGGGGAGAGACATGGGGGTGAGGCACAGAGGAGGGAAAGAGACACAGGGTAAAGGAGAGAGGGAAGAGACACAGGGGAAGGGAGGGTGTGGAAGAGACACAGGGCAGGGGAGAGGGGGGAAGAGACACAAGGGAAAGGGTGGAAGAGACATGGGGGAAAGAGAGAGGGGAGGAAGACTCAGGGGAGAGAGGGAGGAAGACATGGGGAGGGAGAGGAAGACACAGGGGAGAGAGGGGGATACAGGGAAGAGGGGGAAGAGACAACAGGGGAGAGATGGGGAGAGACACAGGGAAGGGGGGAAGAGACACAGGGGAGTGGGGGAAAAGACACAGGGGTGGGGGTGAAGAGATACAGGGGGGTAGAGACACAGGGGAGGGGGGAAGAGACAGGGGAGGGGGAAGAGACACAGGGGAGGGGGGAAGAGTCAGGGGAGGGGGAAGAGACACAGGGTAGGGAGGAGAGAGGGAGGAAGACTCTGGGGAGAGGGAGAGGAAGACTCAGGGGAGAGAAAGACACATTAGAGGGGGGAGGAAAACATGGGGGAGGGGGGAGACACAGATGAGAGGGGGGAAAGAGACAGGGGGAGAGGGGGAAAAGACACAGGGGAGGGGAGAGGGTGGAAGAGACACAGGGGAGGGGAGAGGGGGGAAGAGACACAGGGGAGGGGAAGAGACACAGGAGAGGGGAGAGGGGGAAGAGACACAGGGGATAGGGGGAGAGACACGGGGGTGAGACACAGAGGAGGGAAAGAGACACAGGGTAGGGGAGAGGGGTAAGAGACACAGGGGAGGGTGGGGAAGAGACACTCGTGGGGAGAGGGAGAAAGAGACACAGGGGAGGGGAGAAGGAAACACAGGGGAGGGCAGGCAGAAAGAGACAAAGGGGAGAGGAGTGGGTGAAAGCGACACAGGGGAGGGCAGAGGGAGAAAGCGACACATGGAAGGTAAGGGGTAGGAGACACAGGGAAGGGGGGGAGAGACACAAGGGAGGGGGAGGAAGAGGAAAATGACAAATTTGTAAAGTTATCATGCGGAAACAGAATTAAGTGCTCATCTTGTTTTCGATCTTAACACAGATGACAGAAAACTCTGCATTAGTCATTGTTTATTGAAGGCTACTCTTGATAGTTCTAGTAACAAAATTAATAAAAAAAATCATTAATGGGCATCTGTAACTTAGCAAACTGACAAAGGCTTGATTACATGGCTCTTGAAGAAACTCCTGTAATACTACTTTGGCCCTACTGGAGTTATTATAAGCATGTTTTGAAAGCTATGGTTCCTGCAAAAAATTCCTGTAAAAGTTACTAATTGGTTACCAGGGTATATTGCGCGTAGTTTACTAGCTCTAATGTGTGCTCGCAACCTGCCTTACATGTACCCATAGGAGACTCAGAGCCTGAACTCAGAGCCTGAACGCCACATAACACTACCCAGTATCTAATGTGAACACGCTACACTAGCCTTAACATATTTTCACTAATATACCCATCTATCCATTTATCAGTTTTTCTATAAATATTAATAGAAATGACCCAGAAGTTTATGACCCCTCTGCTTACGTTTGCTGCCTCCTTACAATGAGTCTGCATGTCCCTGGGGACCCTCTCAACTCCAGGGGTTCATTGGGCCTCCTATTACCCCACCCCCTGCATACGCACAGAACATAACCACATTACTATGAAATTAACCTTTAAGGAAAAATAAGCTAATTACTACATAACTCTTCATAAATTTCCTGTACAGTGATGTCCAGCAATAATCTGCTAAACTCTCGGCCCTCATTTTTTTACTCCTGGAAACGGGCCTCTTCTGTCTTGCATGAAGGCCATATATCTTCACCCTATGGCAAAGGGCATTTTTAAAACAGTGCTGATTTAATATAAAAAAAAAAAATTACTAATGGAGCTCCTCCTCTGAGGAACACCCACAATGAATAAACAGCTTTCAACTCTCTTTCATCTTATATAGGATTATCTAGGTTTTGATTTCCTAAACAAACTTCTGTTTGAATTGCCAAACTGATTGGTTATGTGGTAACCAATCAGAGAAGGCTATCACTCAATTTTTGATTGGTTCAAAGTCTAATCAATTGGAACCATCTATTTAGATTACATGTATATAATCATGCAATTTAGCTGAATGATATGGCAAGAAGTATGTGGTGAATTAGTCAGTGAAGAGTTATAGACAGAAAAAAACCTGAATACAAAAACAAAAAAATTACATATTTCACTTAACCAGAATATATGTTAGAACACTTTAAATGATCATGTTATCAATAAAGTGACTTGGGTTATCAATATTCCACTTCAGCTTCAAGTCTTATGTTACTGCCAAAGATCTCCAAGTCTTGGGATATTAGGCACATGAGATTATTTTATGGATGTTACAGTCCCTTTAGATTTCATCATTTTCAAGAGCCATTCAAATGTGATTTAAATATCTAGCACTTCACATAAAGTAACATTATCCTTTCAAAGGAATTCTTATTACCTATTGTAGTTAGCCCAGTTAGAACTGATTATTACTGGCTTCATAGAATGTCAGAATAGTTTATCCTGACAGTTGTAATATATATCACATATATAGTTGTGAGCATGCGAGTTGTTGCTAACGCTTGCGGGCTCACGAAGGTGCTCCTTGCCAGCAACTGCGACCCTCGCAAACTTTACGTCGCAACGCATACAACACAACACACCAACTATGAACCTCGCAAACTTTACCTTGCAACGCAAACAACATACGAGACATGTTAACACACATTACGACCTCGCAACACTCGGACGCAACTCGCAAACATTACAAAATTCAAAACACAATAAATACACACAGCACATACATAAAAAGCTTACCTACAGCAAGAGGGAGCATCCAGGACCTCAAAAAGGCAACTTACACCTTGATTTCACTCAAAATAAAAGAGTTTAGCCACTAAAAATATTTGCTAAGCGACAGAAAAAATGGCCGCCGAACAAAACGAAAATGAGGCTACACACGCAAACACCATACGAGACATGTTAGCACACATTACAACCTCACAAAAATCGTCCGCAACCCGCGAACAGAAAAACATTTAAAACACAAGAAATACACATAACACATACATAAAAAGCTTACTTACAGCAAGAGGGACCATCCAGGACCTCAAAAAAGCAACTTACACCTTCATTTAAATCAAAATATAAGAGTTTAGACACTAAAAAAATCGCTAAGCGAGAGAAAAAATGGCCGCTGAACAAAACGAAAACGAGGCTACAGCACTCTAAACACGCAAAACACCACAAGAAACTCACAAAATACCACAAAACACCTACGCCATTTTACGCCAATGCGGAAGTACACCACTATGCTAACGGTTTTGTCTCGCGCACGCACAGTATTACACTGCACACATTCAGCAAGCTTACACACCAGCTCCACACCACTAATGCTGCAGCAACATCAAAACACATTGCAGCTCTTCAACACAATGCTTCAAAATAGGTAAAGTATATTCATTTATTAATGGATTACATATTTCATTATTAAAAACCAAACAGCATTAGCAACCTTACAATTTCATTGCCGTCATTTTTTGACGGGCAATTTTCTAGTTAATATATATTTCTGGTTGATCAACAGATAAACTTAATTACACAAAACAATTTCCCAAAAGCCTATAGCTACTTATGTCCAATATTTAATATGGTACTCAAACGTATGGTGGCTTTGAAGTTACTAAATTACTATAAACGTATTATTTAGATTAATTGTAAGATACGACCCTGCTAAACATTTCTATAGTGAGTTATTAGTTCTACTTCTCAGATAGTGCAATTTATTTTTCAAGTTCTATTAGCCCTCTGACATATAAATCAGATTTTTTGAATGAGGTTTGTGATTACAACATACATACAGACATACATACAGTATCTCACAAAAGTGAGTACACCCCTCACATTTTTGTAAATATTTGATTATATCTTTTCATGTGACAACACTGAAGAAATGACACTCTGCTACAATGTAAAATAGTAAGTGTACAACCTGTATAACAGTGTAAATTTGCTGTCCCCTCAAAATAACTCAACACACAGCCTTTAATGTCTAAACCGTTGGCAACAAAAGTGAGTACACCCCTAAGTGGAAATGTCCAAATTGGGGTCAAAGTGTCAATATTTTGTGTGGCCACCATTATTTTCCAGCACTGCCTTAACCCTCAGGGGCATGGAGTTCACCAGAGCTTCGCACGTTGCCACTGGAGTCCTCTTCCACTCCTCCATGATGACATCATGGAGCTGGTGGATGTTAGAGACCTTGCACTCCCCCACCTTCCATTTGAGGATGCCCCACAGATACTCAATAGGGTTTAGGTCTGGAGACATGCTTGGCTAGTCCATCACCTTTACCTTCAGCATCTTTAGCAAAGCACTGGTCATCTTGGAGGTGTGTTTGGGGTCGATATCATGTTGGAATACTGCCCTATGGCGAAGTCTCCAAAGTGAGGGTATCATGCTCTGCTTCAGTATATCACAGTACATGTTGGCATTCCTGGCTCCCTCAATGAACTGTAGCTCCCCAGTACAGAACTCATGAAGGCCCAGACCATGACAGTCCCACCACTAAAAGTATACATCTATACTGAGGAAAGGTAGTTGAAATAATCTATAAATTACATAATAATAACAGATAAGGCACAAAGAACACAAAAACACTGATAGGTTATGAAATCCTCAGTTTGAACATAAACAGAGAGTGGATAATACACAGCTTTAAGCATAGCAGAGGATGGATTATGCACAGCCAGGAGACTTACACAGTACTGTTTTTATTTTAAAACATGGGGGTAATGAGGTAATTTTCTGTGTAATGACAAAAGGCTTGTAACCCTTCTGCATGAATGATTCAGAGAGTGTTTTTACATTTGTATCACAATCCCTAGTGTTTGAGAGAAAGGTGACGCACTATTAAACAAAATTAGCAAACAAATCTTAATTGTATGATATGATAGTGCCCAAAAAGTTTGGCTGTTCTGCAGAGTAATCCATTTTAAGTTTAATAGATGGGTGGAAGGTATTGAAAGAATTGTGCAAAAATCTGAGATTTTTATCCCCTTTTGTCCATATGATGAACAGATCATCTAATGCTGGTATCTGTATGGTTTGTGAACAAAAATGAGAAAGAATATTTGTCCCAAGTTGGCCTAGATAGTTTGGCGTATTGTGGTGTCATTTTGGTACCCATTGCAGTCCCCATTATTAGAATATTATTATGGTGCTTCATCTGTACTGTCTTAAACTCAACAAAAGGCACCCTCTAACTGGCTACTGACATCTTTTCTGCATTGGAAAGATGCTGAAGAGCAGGATCAGCATTATTTTTGTAATGTATTAATAGATATAGATACAGCCTAGTAGAAATTAAATCACAAAGCTTATTTTTGGAAGCTTTGGTTGATTCAAAGATGAATAAAAAGGACTAAAGACATCTATTTGCCATGGATCAACATATGTACAGTTAATTATTGCCACTAAAGAGGTGGAATGCTGGCTCTGGAAGTTGAAAAGTTAGGCAAGTTTTTAACAAATTATCAGAAAACAATTTAATATAATTGTGCTGCTGTAAGGTGAGTAAGTACTAGATTCCTTCAGATAATTTTTTTTCACGCACTTTAGATCTTAAATAACAATGATCAAGTTTTTGGCACTAGAGACATAAATACTAGAGATGTCGCGAATAGTTCGCTGGCGGATTGTTCCCGGCGAACATAGCATGTTCGCGTTCGCGGCGAACAGCGAACATATGCGAGATTCGACCCGCCCCCAATACTTTATCATTGAGCAAACTTTGACCCTGCATGTCACAGTCAGCAGACACATTCCAGCCAATCAGCAGCATACACTCCCTTCCACACCCTTCTACCTCATGGACAGCAGCCATTTTGGAATCAGAACTAACTTGCAGTCTTACTGAGAGGAGGTAGAGTGTAGGTGATACTGCATCAATAGGGAAAACCATAGCTAGGCAAGTTTATTCAGTGTCCAGTGCAGTGCTGAAGGACTCATCAGATCTCTGCTGTAAACACAGCACCCCAAAAAGACCTTTTTAGGGCTATAACATCATTTTTTTTTCGTTTTTTTTCTGTGTAATCTAACTTCATTTGCCTGTCTCCCTGCTAGCCCCTGCTTGTAAGTGTGTGTGTCAGGCTCACAGCTTATACTGTGTGTGCACAATGCATACAATATAATATTGTTTACTAGTTGTCTACTATTAAAAAACCCAAACTTTTATTTTCTTAAATCTAAGTGCATTTGCCTGACTGTCAATCAAAGTTCATTTGCTTGACCGCTACCCATAGTGTGTGTCCTGCTTTCAAGTACTGTGCCAAAAGGGTTGTGTGCATGCTTGAGCTCTAAACAAAAGGCTTTTTAGGGTCTTAGTCCCTCAAATACAAGTTTTATTTTAACACCTTTCTGTTTATAAGCACTTTGTGCACGGTGTTGTTCATTTTTGGGAGTTTTAGTGGTATTTTTTTTTAATTTAAGTTTTAGTTTTCTGGAAGTCAGGCTCAAGTCTCTATCCCAGGAGAGTGAGCTGTCTCCTGGATACTTTGCCACACCCCTCCCTTAGCACTACACCTTCACTCCTGGAGCTTTGTTACTTTGAATTTTTTTTCTTTTAAAAAGTTTATTAGGTTTTGTTAAAGTTTTGTTTGTTTGGTGTTGGGTTTTATGTTTTGGGGGAGAGAAGACAAGTAACATCTTTGTAGGCAGTGGGGGGGGAACAATTTGAAGTTTTTAAAAGGCCTTTTTAACATCTGACACAGAGACACAGAGGGGTTAAAAAGCCTCTGTGTTCTCTGTGTTGTTGCAATTAGCAACATCTTGCAACAGGCCATTAACCCTTCCACTGCCAAACATTATCTCTCTCTCTCCCTTAGTTTTGTCTTTTTGTTTCTTTTTCACACTTTTATATTTAAAAAAAAAAAAGAAAACAGTAAAAAATCATAAAACAAAAAATAAAAATAAATAAAACAAATAAACTAAAAAAAAGGGTCTAAACATGAGGGATAAGACCACTAAGAAGCCTCAGGGGTCAAAAGGGGGAATAATGGCCCCTGAAAATCCTAGCTGCATCACTGCACAGCATAGGCCCCAGGCAGATAAGGCAGCCCCAGCTCCTGGTGGTTCTGCCAGCAGACCTACCCCTGTGGCTAATACCTGGTCACAGGTGGTTTCTGCTGGCCCCAGTAATACCACCGCTGGGGCTGAGGGGCAGATCACTAGGAAGCATGGGGTTAAATGTCAGATGTCTGGGGTCTACAGCATTGATATCTATCTGCGTGCTGCAGCTAACGTCATCAGCCCCTCTGTTATAGTAGCAGCCAGCAAAATGTACGGGAAAGCAGTTTTCTTTACCCGTACGTTGGCTGCTGCTCACATTCTTGTACAGAGAGGCATCACAGTGGGGGGATTATATGTCCCAATAGAACCCCTGGAAGGGTTGGGCACAAAAGTAACACTCTCTAATGTGCCCCCCTTCCTACCAGACTCCCTCCTGCGCCCCCACCTGCTAACCCTAGGGGAAGTAAAAACACCATTTATTAAAATTCCCCTGGGGTGCAGAGAGAGAGCACTTCGTCATGTGCTCTCTTACAAGAGGCAGGTACAAATGTATTCCTTGAGAGCACCCTTCATGGACAAAAGAAAAGGAAGGTGCGGCTGGCCTTGGAGAGGTGGAAGAATATGTCGTTTATTCTCCACTCTCTCCAGCAATATCTAGTGGTCAGCACTAGGGCCAAGAATTCTGGGACTGCGGAGCATCTCCGCGTCCGGAAATTCTATAAAATGTGCGTGTCCTATCAGCAGTCTCAAGGGTCTGAGGAACGCATAATTCCTGACACGCAGTAATGGCTTTGCACATCAGCACGCTAAATACCAATGGCTGTCAAGACAGTTTCCGCAGGTTCCAGGTACTCTCCTATTTATATCAGGGAGGGTACTCTGTTAGCTTCCTGCAGGAAACTCACACCACTCCAGAGGCTGAGGCCTCGTGGCAACTGGAGTGGAGAGGCAGGGTCTTCTTCAGCCACTTCACATCGGCGTCATGTGGAGTGGTGACCCTGTTCTCAGAGTCTTTTCAGCCAGAGCTGCTGCTTGTGAAAGCTGTTATCCCAGGCCGTCTAATCCACCTCCGGGTCCGAGAGCAGGGTAGCATTATTAACCTAGTTAATATATATGCCCCTGCTGGAGGGCCCGAGAGAGTGAGGTTCCTCGCCAGACTGTCCCAGTTTTTGGAGACGGTTGACGCAGATGAGTGTTTGGTACTCGGGGGTGATTTCAATTGCACCAACAACGCTCTGGACCGGAATAGTCCAGAGCCGTACCCGCCTTCTGCGTCAGCGCTGCGGGAGATCATCGCCCGCTTCTCCCTGGAGGACATCTGGCGAGAGCAGAACCCAGGGGCATCAGACGGTTTCACCTACATCAGGGTGAGAGCCGGTCTGGTGTCCCACTCCCGGATCGACAGACTATATATATCTAGTCACTATATGTCACGAGTCGGTTCTTGTGCCATTAGGCTGGCTCCGTTCACAGACCACAACTGTGTGTCTGTGACGGTGGCGCTAACGCCAACAGCGCCACGAGCCGCCTATTGGCACTTCAACAATGCTTTGTTGAAGGACCAGGGGCTCGTGACATTGATCCGGGAGTTTTGGACGGACTGGAGGGGTTGCAAGGGGGACTTTGCCACGTTAAAAACTGTGGTGGGACGTGGGCAAGGTTCATTTGCGACTTCTGTGTCAGGAATATACCAAGGGTGCGAGTGGGCAGCGCGAAGCTGAGTTGGAGTAACTCCGGGGGGAGGTACTCCATCTGGAGCAGAGGCTGTTCACTTGTAGGGACCAATCCCTGCAGAGCGAGTAAGTAGAGAGGAAGGGTGTCCTCTGTGACCTGGAACGACACCAGGCCAAGGGGGCATACGTGCGCAGCCGCTTAGGTTTTCTCAAAGATCTAGACCGCGGCTCGCGCCTCTTCTACTCACTGGAGAAAAAGGGGGGTAACAGTAGGCACATCACCTGTCTTCTAGATGAAGACGGTGCCCCCCTTACAGATCCGGAGAGTATCCGGGATAGAGCCCGGAACTTTTATAAAGATCTTTACTCTCCGGATCCCATTTCTCCAGACGCCTGCAGGGTGCTATGGGAGGGGCTCCCCACAGTCAGTGAGGGTGTAAGAGAGCGGCTTGATATACCACTATCTTTTCAAGAGCTCTCTGAAGCCCTCCATGCCATGTCCTGTGAGAAGTCTCCAGGACTGGACGGACTGACTGTAGAGTTTTTTCAATTTTTCTGGGAGACTCTGGGACCTGATTTCCATCTGGTCCTTGGGGAAGCCCTGGAGACCGGGGAGATGCCCCTGTCTTGTCGCAGGGCAGTACTTGCCCTGCTGCCCAAAAAGGGGGATCTCCGGCTTATTAAGAACTGGCGACCGGTCTCTCTGCTCAGCACAGACTACAAGATTGTAGCTAAAGCCATCTCGCTTAGACTTGGGTCTGTGCTGGCAGAATTGGTTCACCCTGACCAGTCCTATGCGATCCCGGGCCGGACTATCTTTGATAGTATCTTTCTGGTCCGGGATCTATTGCATTATTCTCGCAGGACTGGTCTGTCACTCGCCTTTCTCTCTTTAGATCAAGAGAAGGCGTTTGACAGGGTGGACCATGGTTACCTCATAGCCACTCTGCAAGCGTACGGCTTTGGCCCACAGTTTGTGGGCTTTATAAGAACGCTGTACGCCTCTGCAGAGTGTTTACTTAAAATCAATTGGTCCCTAACAGCACCTTTGGTATTTGGACGAGGGGTGCGTCAAGGATGTCCCTTGTCTGGACAGTTATATGCACTGGCCATCGAGCCTTTCCTCTGCCTACTGAGGAAAAGGCTCACAGGGCTGGTGCTAAAAGATCCAGACATGCAGATTGTCCTTTCAGCTTATGCTGACGATGTGCTCCTCGTGGCCCAGGATCCAGTTGATCTTGAGCTGGCAAAACAGTGCCAGGAGGTATATTCAGCTGCCTCCTCCGCTCAGATCAACTGGTCCAAATGTACAGGCCTTTTAGAGGGTAATTTACAGGTAGACTCTTTGCCTCCCACGTTTCGTGACATCACGTGGGAGGCAGATGTCATTAAATATCTGGGGGTCTACCTGTCTGCTGCGGACGCTTCCGTCCCAGACAACTGGAGGGAGTTAGAGGGCAGTGTCCTCTCTCGTCTGGGACGATGGAGGGGTCTAGCAAAAATGCTTTCCCTTAGGGGGCGGACTCTAGTGGTGAATCAGCTGGTGGCTTCTCAGATCTGGCACCGGCTGATTTGTCTGAGTCCGACCCCCGAGTTTGTCACCAATATCCAGAGGAATTTGTTAGATTTCCTCTGGATGGGAAGGCATTGGGTCTCTGCAGGGGTGGCAAGTCTGCCTTTGGTGGAGGGTGGACAGGGAGTAGTTTGTGTGTGCTCCCAGTTGTCCACCTTCCGCCTTCAGAACCCGCAGAGATACCTATACGCAGATCCCTCTTCGCAGTGGTGCGCACTGGCATCCAGCTTTTATTGCCAGTTGCGCAACCTGGGGTATGACCGGTAATTATTTCTGATCAGGCCCGAGGGGTTTGGGAGAGACCTCTCTGTGTTGCCGGCATACTACCAGGAAACCCTCAAGGCCTGGAGCATGGTCTCCATGACCAGGCAGGGCGTGCCTTTGGGGGATGAAATATTCACAGAGCCCCTGCTATTTAATCCAGCAGTGGGGGCTCCAATGTTACAGTCCCCCAGTATCATCCGCCGCCTTAGTCATGCACGGATGACCCGAGTCGGGGATCTCTTGGAATACGGGCGTTCTGATTGGGTGTCACCCCAGGAGCTTGCGCTCCGTTTGGGATATGTGACGCCCAAAGTCTCAGGGCGCTTGCTCCAGGAGATTAGGGATACCATCTCCCCCGACTCGCGCACCTTACTTTGCGGGGCTTTGCAGGCCGGAGTGCCACATGCACCTTTCAACACCCCTGCTCCGGCTGTTTGCATTGGACACAAGCCCCGTGTTTCCCCTCAGGCTCCTCCTGTCCCCAACCTCTCGAAGTTGAGGGACATACCCTCGGCATGCTTTCGCGGCATGCCGAGGAAGAGCTTATATTCTCTCGTGCTCCATACAGTGCACCTCCTTGCCCTCGTGACCCGTCCCGATACCATCTGGAGGCGGGTCCTACCAGCTGACGAGGGCAAGAGGCCCCGGTGGAGGGAACTTTATTCTGATTTAGTTCCACGACCCACCGGGGACTTGAGTTGGAGAGTGCTCCATGGTGCACTGAGCACGGGAGAGTACTTAGCTAAATTCACGGACTCTCCCTCCACTTGTCCATTCTGTGGCAAGGGAGAGTCCGTGTATCATATTTATTTCAGTTGCGCCAGACTGCAGCCCCTCTTGTCACTCTTGAGGGGCCTCCTCCTGCAGTTCTGGCTGCATTTCTCCCCTCACATTTTTATTTTTGGGTGCCCAGTGTCCCGGGGCAATAAGGCCAGGGACCTCCTCGTCAACCTGTTCCTGGCATTAGCCAAATTGGCTATATATAAGTCCAGGAAGCAGTGTTTGATAGGGGGGGTTCCCTTGTCACCTGAGGCCATGTTCCGGGTGCTGGTGCGCTCCCTGGCTTTGTCCACTGGGGGAATGGATGAGTTTGTCTCCCAGTGGGCTTTAGATGGTGTGCTCTGCTCGGTATCCCCCCATCCGTTTTCTTTATCTCTCAACCTCCTAAAATGATTTTTCTTTAGTTTACAGAACAGTTTTTCTCATAATTTTAAAATACACTGTGCCAAGTTCAACCAATCCAGTCTAGTTGGGGTACCAACAGTCCAAATTTAAAAAACCCAAACTTTTATTTTCTTAAATCTAAGTGCATTTGCCTGACCGTCAATCAAAGTTCATTTGCTTGACCGCTAACGATAGTGTGTGTCCTGCTTACAAGTACTGTGCCAAGTTCAACCAATCCAGTCTAGTTGGGGTACCAACAGTCCACATTTAAAAAACCCAAACTTTTATTTTCTTAAATCTAAGTGCATTTGCCTGACCGTCAATCAAAGTTCATTTGCCGCAGAGGCCGTCGTGGTCGTGGTACGGTGATTCCCTTTGGCCCTACAATAATGCCCAGTGTTCAGAGGCCAGTTACCCTGAACTTGAAAAGTTCAGAGGACGTAGTTGACTGGCTAACACAGGACACCCAATCTTCTACAGCTTCCGCTTGGAACATTGACGCACCATCCTCCTCCAGCTTAGCTTCGGGCACCTCTCAAGTTACCACTCACCCGCCTGCCTCCACCACCAACACTAGTACCACAGCCAATTCAATTGATCAGTCAGAAGAGTTATTTACACATCAGTTTGAAGAAATGAGTGATGCGCAACCATTATTGCCAGAGAATGTAGATAACAGGGATATGTCTCAGTCAGGCAGCATTACATACATGTACGTACGATGTGATGATGATGATGATGATGTACCCGCTGCTGCTTCCTTTGTTCAGTTGTCATATACAAGTGAGGCGGGTGATGATGATGACGATGCGTCCGTGGATGTCACGTGGGTGCCTGCTATAAGAGAAGAAGAACAGGGGGAAAGTTCAGATGGGGAGACAGAGAGGAGGAGGAGACGAGTTGGAAGTAGAGGGAGGTCATCGCAACGAGCTAGTGGCACAGTCAGACAGCATGCATCAGCACCCGGGGTCAGCCAGACAGCACGCCAATCAACGCATGCTGTTGCCACCACCAGAATGCCGTCACCGCCGAGCTCAGCAGTGTGGCATTTTTTGTGTGTGTCTGCCTCTGACAACAGCGATGCCATTTGCAACCTGTGCCAAAAGAAACTGAGTCGTGGGAAGTCCAACACCCACCAAGGTACAACTGCTTTGCGAAGGCACATGATGTCACATCACAAACGCCAATGGGATCAACACATGAGTACAAGAAGCACACAAACTCAAAGCCGCCATCCTCCTCCTGGTCCAGCATCTTCATCCACATCAACCACTGCTGTCCTCCTTGCCCCCTCTCAACTCTCCACCACTCCGTCTCTCGCCTCTTGCTGTTCCTGCTCATCTCCTCACAGTCAGGTGTCTGTCAAGGGCATGTTTGAGCGTAAGAAGCCAATGCCACAAAGTCACCCCCTTGCCCGGCGTCTGACAGCTGGCTTGTCTGAACTCTTGGCCCGCCAGCTTTTACCATACAAGCTGGTGGAGTCTGAGGTGTTCAAAAAGTTTTTAGCGATTGGGATACTGCAGTGGAAGGTACCCGGCCGAAATTTCTTTGCCCAAAAGGCAATCCCCAACCTGTACTCAATTGTGCAAAAGGAAGTAATGGCATCTCTGGCACACAGTGTTGGGGCAAGGGTCCATCTGACCACTGATACCTGGTCTGCAAAGCATGGTCAGGGCAGGTATATCACCTACACTGCGCATTGGGTAAACCTGCTGACGCCTGCCAAGCATGGAATGCGTGGCTCTGCAGAGGAGTTGGTGACACCGCCACGACTTGCAGACAGGCCTGCTGCCACCTCCTCTACTCCTCCTACTCCATCCTCTTCCATAACCTCCTCAGCTGAGTCCTCTTCTGCTGCTGCGTCTTGCTCCACATCAACGGCACCCCCCCAGCTCCCCAGATACTATTCCACATCCCGGATACGGCAGTGTCATGCCGTCTTGGGGTTGACTTGCCTGAAAGCAGAGAATCACACCGGGCCAGCACTCCTGTCTGGCCTGAACGCACAGGTGGATCAATGGCTGACTCCGCACCAACTAGAGATTGGCAAAGTGGTTTGTGACAACGGAAGAAATTTGTTGGCGGCATTGAATTTGGGCAAGTTGACGCATGTGCCGTGCATGGCACATGTGTGTAATCTGATCGTACAACGCTTTGTCCATAAGTATCCAGGCTTACAGGACGTCCTGAAGCAGGCCAGAAAGGTGTGTGGCCATTTCAGGCGTTCCTACATGGCCATGGCGCACTTTTCAGATATCCAGCGGCGAAACAACATGCCAGTGAGGCGCTTGATTTGTGACAGCCCCACACGTTGGAATTCAACACTCCTAATGTTCGACCGCCTGCTCCAACAAGAAAAAGCCATTAACGTGTATTTGTATGACCGGGGTGCTAGGACAGCCTCTGCGGAGCTGGGGATTTTTTTGCCACGTTACTGGACGCTCATGCGCAATGCCTGTAGGCTCATGCGTCCTTTTGAGGAGGTGACAAACCTTGTCAGTCGCACCGAAGGCACCATCAGCGACATCATACCATTTGTTTTATTCCTGGAGCGTGCCCTGCGAAGAGTGCTGGATCAGGCCGTAGATGAGCGTGACGAGGAAGAGGAAGAGTTGTGGTCACCATCACCACCAGAAACAGCCTTATCAGCATCGCTTGCTGGACCTGCGGCAACGCTGGAAGAGGATTGTGAGGAAGAGGAGTCAGAGGAGGAATGTGGCTTTGAGGGGGAGGAGGAAGACCAATCCCAACAGGCATCCCAGTGTGCTCGTTGTCACCTATCTGGTACCCGTGGTGTTGTACGTGGCTGGGGGGAAGAACATATCTTCAGCGAGATCACTGAGGATGAGGAACGGGACATGACTAGCTCGGCATCCAACCTTGTGCAAATGGGGTCTTTCATGCTGTCGTGCCTGTCGCAGGACCCTTGTATAAAAAGGCTGAAGGGGAACGACCTGTACTGGGTGTGCACGCTACTAGACCCCCGGTATTAGCAGAAAGTGCCTGATTTGTTACCAAATTACCGCAAGTCAGAAAGGATGCAGCAGGTCCAAAACAAATGAACAAGTATGCTTTACACAGCATATAAGGGTGATGTCACAGCACAAGGGCAATATAACAGGGGAAGAGGTGAAAGTAATCCACCTCCCACGACCACGCCGGCAAGGACAGGACGTTTAAAAGACGTGTTGTTGATGGAGGACATGCGGACCTTTTTCAGTCCTACGCATCGCATCAGCCCTTCGGGATCCACCCTCAGAGAACGACTTGACCGACAGGTAGCAGACTACCTCGCCTTAACTGCAGATATCGACACTCTGAGGAGCGATGAACCCCTTGACTACTGGGTATGCAGGCTAGACCTGTGGCCTGAGCTATCCCAATTTGCAATTGAACTTCTGGCCTGCCCCGCTTCAAGTGTCCTGTCAGAAAGGACCTTCAGTGCAGCAGGAGGTTTTGTCACCGAGAAGAGAAGTCGCCTAGGGCAAAAAAGTCTAGATTGCCTCACCTTTATAAAGATGAATGAGGGATGGATCCCGAAGGGACTGACACTGGGCGATACATTCGACTGAAAAAGGCCTGATGAGATGAGCTGCCTTCGGCTATAAATGGTCCCCACGCTGCTGTATGTTATCTGTGAATGCCGGATGATTCGCGTGAATTATCCGCCACCAACTAGGGTTCAAGAAGAGGCAATGTTTTATGGCACTTTCTGCCTGGGGAACAAAGGTCAATTTTTCTGGCCGCTGCAACAGCAGCGGCTGCAACAATATCTAATTTTTGAATTTCAATTTTTATGCCAGAAGGCGTACGGCATGTAATGGAAAAGAAAGCATATTGAACAGTCTTGCATAACACAACAGTTGTGCAAAAATACATATTTACAATGAAGACATTTTGTTAAAATTAGGTGGCTAGGCCTTCTTTTTTTTACTTTTTTGGTTAATACATTTTCTTTTTTTTTTACTGTGATTGCAATTTTTAAGAGAAACCTAAGACATGGTAAAACAGACAATAGTAAAGTCCTATTATCTATCATCACTCGAGCAGTAGCTTATTATTTCCAATATCTAACCTGCTCAATCGCCCTTGGGTTACCCTAGGGCAGGTTTCAGTAGGCGACCTCTCCTTTCCTCGGATGATTTTGCCGCCGGTTGCTTCTGAAGGGTCTCCTCCAGGGCTCCCCCACTCCGGTCCTTCCCCCCAAGTCGCTTCAACCATTAACAAATGTTTTATTATAGTAGGGGGGCACTAAATGGGGATGTTATCCAGGGATCCCAAATTGTCTGGAACTGGGTGATTCTATCCAAGACTACATGGTTAAATCTCTCGTTGAGCAGTAAATAGTTGATTTTTTTTATTAATTCCTGAAAGTTTTAATTTGGGGTTTTACAACTACTAGCTATGTGTATTTTTTCTTTCAAAAAATATTTTATTGTTCAATCTTAAACATTTTAGAAGCTAGTAAGCATGTTTCTTCCCATAGTCTTATGACTGCCGAACACTCCCACCAGACATGAATAAATGTAGCCTCATTACCACTGTTCCTAAAACATGAGCTGCTCCGTTTTGGATCCCATTTATTAGCTTAAAAGGAGTAATATATGTCCTGTGTAGGACCTTTATTGAAGTCTCAAGCAGACTATAACTTAAAGATCCCCTACTTAAGCCTTGCCAACTTTTATCCCATGTGCTATCTGCCAACTCGGTGCCCAAATCCCTCTCCCAGGCTTTGGTATAGTCTGGTTTGTTTGCCCATGAGTTTTCATTAAATAGTTCATACATGAGGCTAATAATACCAGGCTGAAAGGGGGAATCCCTACATTTTTTGAGTAGCCAGGTGTTTCTTTGGGGGGTTCCCCTACCACTTATCGTATATATAAAATGATGTATCCTGCAAAAATTATAGTGTTCAGCCAGGGGTAAATTGTATCTATCTCTCACCCACTCAAAGGTCATTATTTTGTCGTCATGCCACCATGGACCAACCCTTAGTAGGTTCTGAGACTTCCACCAACTGAGAGAGCTTTCCGGAAGATGTATCTTAAAGTGGGGATTGGGTACCATAGGGGTAAGATCTGATACCTGAGTGTCCAGTTTTTGTGTCCAGTTCATCTCTGTCCATATTTTTAATGAGTGCTTAATCAATGGGTTTTTCAAGTTTCTCAAAAAAGTATACAGGCCTGGAATCCATATTACTGTATCCCATGTATAAGGTGACATGCTTACATTTTCCATAAATACCCAGAGCGGCTGATGTGTTTTGGAGAATGCGCTGCCTTGTAATACAGTTTGAGATTCAGGTCCCTACCCTCTTTTGGAAAGACTATGAGGTCGGCCTGATTCAATTAAGGGGGCATAGGTTCTCCATTTAGTATAGCGTTAAACAAAGATGTTAGGTGCGGGGGTAAGCAAAGGCTCAAATTTCTTATAGTACAGATGAGTAAAACCGTCTGGCCCTGGGGACTTGCCAAATTTAAGATCTTGGATTGTAGATTTAACTTCCTCTTGGGATATGTCTAGGTTCAAGCTGTCCAATTGAGGTACAGGTATTTTGTGGACTTCTTGCTGTAGTAGGAAGGACTCTATGTCAGATCCGCTGCAGCGGGATTGGGATGAATATATGGTCTGATCGAAGTTTTGAAATGTTTCTTGGATAGCATTGGGGCTAAAGGAGGTTTGGCCATCAGGTAGTCTAAAGATACTGTATATTATGTCCTCTCTTGGGGGGTAAAGACACTAATAATTCCTCCAATAAAATTCTGCTTTTTTTTTGTGGGCAAGGTCCCTGGTTAGACCCTTGGGTTATCTGTTAAAAAGAGTGGTGCAGAGACTGTGGGGGCTGTTAGCCTCCTTGTCCCTGTGTGGCCGTTTAGAATCCCTGCTGCTGCATGTTTCAGCTTTATTAAGGTGTAATTGTACAGCGTTTGACTCAAGTAGCTGCCTGTGCTGGGTCAGTTTGGCTTAATTGCTGGGCCCTTTTCCTGCCAAGATGGCGACCGTCAGTCCATGGGCCTCTATGTCCCCTTCACTACCTTTGTCCCCGCTTGTGTGCTTATTTGGGATGGCCCCCCTTTATATCTCCGGCCCGTGGCCTTGTAAGGGTCGCCCCCTCAATCTCTGAGTGTGGATATGCAGGGATGGGGCGTTGAATCAGGCCTACCTTCTTATCTGCTCGCTGCAAGATCAACAATACCTAATTTTTCAGGCATGTGTACATGCCTAATTTTTCTGGCCTCTGGTGCTGCACTGTGGCTTCAACAACCAAACCCCAAAAAAAGGCACATAACAGGGATTAAACTGATAGGAGTAATACTACTTAACACACCACTCATATCTGGTGTAACAGTAGTGTACATTTAAAACAAAAAACAAAAATTCTACTGTAATAGATTGCATAGCAGCGTGTGTGTCAGACCTACAGCGTCTACTCTACCAACTTCTGCAAGTGCACAGTGCCACTCATATCTGTTGTCACAGTAGCTTGGACGCATAGTACCGATCTGTCAAAACCTGTAATGATGAATGAGGTCTAGAGTAGCCTGGTTCCCTTATCCTCTACAGGTTGAGACCTAATGTTTGGGTGACTCCAGACCAACACATGAGTACAAGCAGCACACAAACTCAAAGCCGCCATCCTCCTCCTGGTGCAGCATCATAAGCCACGTCAACCACTGCTGTCCTCCTTGCCCCCTCTCAACCATCCGCCACTCCGTCTCTCGCCTTGAGCAGTTCCTGCTCATCTGCCCATAGTCAGGTGCCTGTAAAGGACATGTTTGAGCGTAAGAAGCTAATGTCACAAAGTGCCCCAAAATTGAAGTGATACGACCAACAAAGCATCTTTTTCCATCTCCTGGTTCTAAAAATCCAGGCCTTATACACGCCACCTGATAGGAGACGTAACAAGTATTAAACGGATAAGAGTAGTACTTACAAACACGCCACTCCTATCTGGTGGCACCTTTGATTGCACGTGCCGTGCCCCAAAATTGAAGTGATACGACCAACAAAGCATCTTTTTCCATCTCCTGGTTCTAAAAATCCAGGCCTTATACACGCTGTGGTAACTTGTCTTCCTTGAATGGTAATTCAGGACTTCCTAAAACAGGCCTTTGTAGGAGGGCTGAGAATCTTTACTTCCCTCCCACAATGGCTTAAGGAAGTCATGGACAGGATGTGATGTAAATTACATCATCTTAACTAAGGATATATCCAGGCAGGAAACTGGTGCTGCTTCCTGTTTTCTTCCTGGATGGTGAGAGTGAGGAGGTGATTTCAATGGTCTGACCGTGGGTAAGATCAAGCGTTTGGGGAAGGGAATTACTATATATATATATAGGTAGATAGATTTAAAAGGGGGTGTTGCTCCGTGGGTCTGGGCTGTTGTGTTTGTAATACATTTATAGTATTGTGTTATCTGCCTTTTAATAAATACCTTTTAATGTAGACGAACCTTGTGTAATATTAATTTGGTGATACACCACATTTGGCGACCACGAATTTTAGACTTCTACAAAGGTTATTTATGAGGTAATATCACATTAATAGATAGTCAGATTTATTTTTATTTTTTTGGGGGGGGAAGGAAAAAAAGTACTCTGTCTAATTATCCTCTGCATGGGAAATCAAGTGCTGATTGTGTGTGGGGTCTAGGTTAAGCCTCCATTTTTAATATATATCGTACTAGCTTCTGAGTTGAGTTTTGTTCGTACTAGCTTATTTTGATACATCAAACAAATATATATCATCAGGTTGTTTTTGTGGGTTTATCTGAGTTGAGTTTTTTTTTTTGTGCTTTTGACTATCAAAGTACAGGCATAGGCCTGCATTTGAATAAGGCTCCATGTGGCTTCTTTGTTTTTTTTAAATGCTAATTCAAGCCTCCATTTTTAATATATATCGTACTAGCTTCTGAGTTGAGTTTTGTTCGTACTAGCTTATTTTGATACATCAAACAAATATATATCATCAGGTTGTTTTTGTGGGTTTATCTGAGTTGAGTTTTTTTTTTTTTTTGTGCTTTTGACTATCAAAGTACAGGCATAGGCCTGCATTTGAATAAGGCTCCATGTGGCTTCTTTGTTTTTTTAAATGCTAATTCAAGCCTCCATTTTTAATATATATCGTACTAGCTTCTGAGTGTTAATACTATTATTTTTGTTTTGTTTTTGGTTTTTTTTTTTTTCTCTTCTTTCTTTTTCTTTCTCTAGTCCTTTATCATAGTACAGGCCTGGGAAAAAAAAAATAATAAATAAACCATTTTAAATATTATATATATATATATATATATATATATATATTATTTCAGGCGTGCATTTTAATACACTATAGGCTTCCATACCTTATACATTTTGGGTGTCTTGCATATCCTCGTTCGGGTTTATCTCCTACCCTGCAGGCCTTGCTATTATATTTTAAGTTAATTAGCAAGTATTACCTTCACCATACTAAGGTAAGTATAATTTGCATTGTGGGTACTAATCTATTTTTCTACATATTACACCTGGCCTACTTAATAGTCATCAACTATTGTTGGCTACTCAGAAGCATGCTACTTTAGTTGCAAATTGATTTGGATTCTTACTTGGGTGAGTAAAAGAGTAGAAATGTCTTTTCAAGGGGCCAAATACTTTCCCACAGAAGTGCGTGAGTACTTTAGGAAACATATTCAAAAACATGATGGTCCATATGAGCTTCCAGAGCCAGCAAACCCAGACAGTGGAAAAGAGAAGAGATTAATGGATGTTCTAAAACAAATTATAAATAACAAAAAGTATAGAACAAAGAAGAGAAAAAGTTTGGTCACACAAGCTGTTGTAGCCACAATAGGAGGCCTAATAGACTTAGTTGTAGAATTACGGCAGCATAATTTGGAAACAACAAATAAAATGGAGGAAGCAATGGACAAAAGGGATTGTTTAAAAATTGCAGCTTTGAGAACAACTACAATTGTGGGGGAACTAGAAAGGGAGTTAGGAGAAATAGAGGAACAGAGGGATGCTTATGGAGTAAAAATAACAGAACTTCAAAACATAATAATGGACTATAAAAATAAAACAAAGTTAGAAGGGATAAAAGGAGTCAGAGACATTGCCAAAATATATCCAGATCTGGATATGTTCGTGGCACAAAATAAAGAACCAGTGCCGAAAATGAACCAAGATAGAAAAGATTTCTTATGTTATTCTGTTCCACAAGTAGATACCATACCACAAGCACCAGTTATTGTTTCAGAATTATTTAATGCAAGGCAAACACCTACAGGATTTTCTATGCAGACTCGACCGATGTCTATGGCAGATAAAGACAATTTCCAGAAATGGTGGGGAAGTATGCCAACTAACAACTTTAATACATTTACACATTGGTTTATGAGGGGAGCAGATAGAGCTAAAAAAGGAGGTCTTAACTTAGAGGAATGGACAGAACTGTTAGAATACGCTATGGGTCCTTTGGCTAGTAGACTATTGGATTTAATAACAGTGTGTCTGATCAGGCAGGAAGAATTGCTGCAACTAATTTCTATCTACTTAGCATAGAGAAAGAAATAGCAAATATTACCATGAGGCCAATAGATGGTCCTAGAGAGGTAGCTCAAAGGATATTTTTTTGGTATACTCTACGACAACCTCAACAGCCTCTAGTGCTGGGCTCACCAGAACATATAGCAAAAGTAATGGAAGCCCTTCCCCGGGAGTGTCAAGAATTTATCAGGCTTTTTGATCCAACACCAACAGACTTGGAAATGGTACTAACTAGAGCTGATAAGTGGTGGATCAAGCATCCTTTCACAGAACAGGCCTGCTCTGTTTCAGCTGTAAGAACATTTAAGGTCGAGTCTGGTAGAGATATAGATGGTAATTGGAGAAACCAGACGTGGGATGTACCCCAGAACAAGAAGGATGATCAAAACTGGAGACCAAAACAGAACTTTGACAAAAGATGGAGAGATCCACCTAGGGACTATAGTAATAGGGATGGCAGCAACTGGAGGGCTAATCAGGAGGGAGAGAGAAACGGTAACATGGGCTATTGGGAACTCAGGAGACAGAAGGATAGGATAGAAGAGGAAAATCACATACTTAAAAACAAGGTAGCTGAGTCAGAGAGGAAATTGAAGGAAAATGAGGCAAAGATGATAAAAGAGGGACAGAGTAGAAGTGAGTCACAATGACAAATCCCAACCCCTGCGCCTCAGCATCTCATTCACTCAGCTAATTTAACCATGGATGAGGCAGGTCGGCCTACCAGTTATACAGTCATCGCAGGGGTAGGGAAAAATATGTTGGTAGATACAGGAGCAGCAGTTACAATGACCAACAGGGTCAAAAATGGGGATTCTTCAGTAAGTAGTATGGGAGTTACTGGGAATCCACAGGAGGTTAGAGCAGGTCCAATTGATGTAGCAGTTGGAGAAAAAACAATAGAAGTAGAAGCAATAGTGGGTTGGCCAGAGGAAATATTGGGAATAGAAGCTTTAAAAAAAGGAAATTTCATTGTAGATCTTGCCAATTTTTGTTTGTGGAAGACAGAAAAGGTGAATCAGGTAAGTACAGAGTTGACGAAAGGGGTTGTGCTCCCAATGGCATATATTGTCTCTCCGATAAAAAGTCTGAAAAAAAACAAACTGAAACTAGACGGACAACCAGAATGGCTGCAGAAGCTAATCCAAGACATACCTGTTTGGGCTACAGATAAATTAGACTGTGCAAGAATGAAAGGAATGGTCTTTTTGGAAGGAGGAGACCCACAATGGCAAAAGCAATATCCAGTCCCAAGAGAATCAGTGGCATCAATCACCAAGATGATAGAAATACTGGAGAGAAGTGGAATAATTAAATCTGGAAATGGGTATGCATGTAACTCACCATGTTGGCCTGTGAGAAAAGCTGTGTTAAAAGGGAATAGAGATGAAAAAGCAGCCTCATCATGGAGACTTACCATTGATTACAGGGCCGTGAACAAACTTGCAAAAAGAATGGCCCCTGTTGTTTTTGTTATGTATATGTTTCTAATGATGGAATCTAGTGTTCCCACAGAGCACGGCTGTATAAGAATGAAGATGCGTGTCAACAGAAGATTGTGGTGGATTCTTGTTCCAGGATGGATAAGTATAAGCTGTATCACAGTAGGAATGGGGAGACAGGCAATAAGGCCAGAAGATACCGCAAATAAGGGAGAGAGTTTGAAAAGATTGGAGTTACATTATGTTCAAGCAGATAGATTTATTTGGCCCAGGGAATTGGAAGTAAAAGAGGGTGGAGGGTTACAAGTAAACATTATTTTGCCACATAATAGTACCAGGGGATTAGCTCTTAGAGCTCCAATACAAGAGAGGTTTACAAATATTACAGTAGTAGTGAGTAACTTAACATTAGAAGAAGGTGGAGAATGGGACGCTGCAGTTATACCTGCCCAGCCTGACCTAGAGGAATTCTGCAATTTTGATACTGGAAAGGGGTGTGTTCTAACAATAGATGAAGTATTTGTCTCTGTAAAGGAGCTGCAATGTTGTAAAGATCAGAAGAAGGTACCATGGCCAATAGGCGGATTGGTGGTGGTACCAACACATGAAACAGTTGTGCAAGGGGTTGGGTGGACTTACTACCCAATAATTCTAAATTTTAATGATTTTTCTATTCCTCCAAAGTGCCCGGAATCACAGCGGCAGTGGTTTAAGCAAAGTATACAAGAGACCATCATTGAGTGGACCGGAGCAGGGAGTCGAGAAAAACGGGACACACTTGCAGCCCTTTTAGGAGAAGTCGGAACTGGATTGGGAGTATGGAATTCAGCAGACATCATTGGAGTGAACAGCCGGATAAACTCCCTTACTGATGGCATGGGACATGCTATGAAAACAGGTGGAGTAGCTGACTCCCTTACAGTGAGTAGACTGACAGACAATGTTGATGACATACACACCATTGCCAACAACCTGCATCTAGTTGAGGAAAATATTGCTTCCATTGCTAACAGCATTAAGAATGAAATAGTGGGAACTGCCATTTTCTGTTCTATGATTGGAGGAAAGCTGTTGGCAGATTTAAAGGAAACTATTAAAGACATCCAGGCAAGGATTATCACGTCATTGAAAAGAAAAGGAGTGGACATCACTGAGGACAATCTTAAATACAGCTATATTGAAGGCCCAGATCAATGGATGCCACATGGACTACAATCTGGGACAATAGGACTAATCCTGGCAATTCCCCGCTGGGAGGGGCAGGCAGAGCAACTGAACTTCATACATAGCATTGGCACGTTAAGTGATGGAATCTACAGGCAACACTTCCCATCAAAAAGACTGGCCACTATTACAGGATTGGAGATGGATGAAAGCTGTTGCAGGAAATCTCAACACCGATGGCTGTGCAGTTGTGTTTGGGAGAAAGGAGCTGAGGAGGATGGCTGGGTGCAGTTGATAAAAGAAAACCTGGTGCAAGAGGTGATCCGCATAGGTGACATTGCATGCTTTATCGGCCACTCTGAATATAGGACAGTTGATGAAATATGTTTGGTGGAAGAAGGGTCTTGTATCATGGTATTTCCATCAAGAAACCTTACCACTGAAATGATCAATTTTACTGCAAATGCAGATTGGACAAATTTGACAATGAAGCTTTTTACCTTGGAACTTCATGAGTCAGAGACACATCCAGTCCTACGAACACTGTCGCTGGTACTCATGTTCATTCAAGTATTAACGACAATTATAATAATATACTTTTGTGTGGCAATGAAACTTGCAAGGAGGATATATAATAATGTGTCTTTTTCCTCTTCTTTCTCTCTCTCATACATTCTTCAATAAAGTTTTACATTGCACATACATAAACATTTATCACACACTCTCACCTAAATTCTATAAATTCTATTTTTTGTGTAATATGTGGATTGACAGCCATAGGAAAGTACAGGAGAACTTATGTCGCTGAGGGAACTATTCCGGAGGGACGGTGGGTTGAATTTCTCCTGTATATCAGGTTTTTGCTCCCACTAGGTTCTCCTGTAATAGAGGGATAACTAGAAAACTGAGCAACATAGAAGAAGAAAAAGTGAGGGAATGTGGTAACTTGTCTTCCTTGAATGGTAATTCAGGACTTCCTAAAACAGGCCTTTGTAGGAGGGCTGAGAATCTTTACTTCCCTCCCACAATGGCTTAAGGAAGTCATGGACAGGATGTGATGTAAATTACATCATCTTAACTAAGGATATATCCAGGCAGGAAACTGGTGCTGCTTCCTGTTTTCTTCCTTGGTGGTGAGGGTGAGGAGGTGATTTCAATGGTCTGACCGTGGGTAAGATCAAGCGTTTGGGGAAGGGAATTACTATATATATATAGGTAGATAGATTTAAAAGGGGGTGTTGCTCCGTGGGTCTGGGCTGTTGTGTTTGTAATACATTTATAGTATTGTGTTATCTGCCTTTTAATAAATACCTTTTAATGTAGACGAACCTTGTGTAATATTAATTTGGTGATACACCACACACGCCCCCTGATAGGTGACGTAACAAGTATTAAACTGATAAGAGTAGTACTTACAAACACGTCACTCCTATCTGGTGGCACCTTTGACTGCACGTTCCGTGCCCCAAAATTGAAGTGATACGACCAACAAAGCATCTTTTTCCATCTCCTGGTTCTAAAAATCCAGGCCTTATACATGCCCCCTGATATGTGCTGTAACAGGTTTTAAACTGATAAGAGTAGTACTACTTAACACACCTTATAATAATGCAGAGAGAGGCAATGCAGTGAGAGGAGTCTGAAAGAGGAGTCAGAGGAGGAAGGTGGCTTTGAGGAGGTGGAAGACCAAACACAGCAGGCGTCCCAGGGGGCTTGTTGTCACCTTTCGGGGACCCTTGGTGGCTGGGTGGAGGAAGAGACCTTCAATGACATCAGTGAGGACAAGGAACGGGACATGGCTAGCTTGGTATCCAACCTTGTGCAAATGGGGAGTTTGCAGTTGTGCAAATGGACTGTTTGTGGTTGTTTGCGGTGCGTTAAATGGGGAGTTTGGTCTGTCACTGTGAAGCGGGCCTAACCCTTACACTACCTGATCGATACAACATCATACCTGATGTTTTAAAGCATGTTATTCCAAACAATTTAGGAATGTTAGGTGATTTATGCCCTTTATGGCTTAAAACCAGACTCTGCATCAACTATGTAATTTTCCATGGGAGTTTTGCCATGGATCCCCCTCCGGCATGCCACAGTCCAGGTGTTAGTCCCGTTGAAACAACTTTCCCATCACTATTGTGGCCAGAAAGAGTCCCTGTGGTTTTTAAAATTCGCCTGCCCATTGAAGTCTATGGCGGTTCGCCGATGTTCGCCGGTTCGCGAACATTTGTGGCGGCTCGCGTTCGCGGTTCGCGAACCGAAAATTTTAGGTTTGCAACATCACTAATAAATACATTCAAATATTGATGCAAAAAGCTTACAATGTAAACATATGTAAACAGATATATGAAAACCTAGATTATTACTAAAGTTGGCAATTTACTTAAAAGTATTACATAAATTGGAATCATTTTTGTATATGGAGGTAGTTTGGGTTAGACCCCTAGTGATAATATTAACAATACAAAGTATGTTATGACAAGTTTCAATGGCTGCTATCCTCTTGAGATATATTATTGATGTTGTCACTAGAGTTATTACTTTCATTTTTTGCAAAATCTTTCCGAAAAAAAGGAGCCCTGAACTATTATGTAACACTCAACAACAATCAACAATGAATTCTACACAAAAATATAAATGATGTGACCTTTTATATTCCAAGAGATAAACTCTGTCGGATGCTGCTATCTGTTACCTGACAACCACCAAACACTGAAGTCTTGGAGTTGTCTAGGACTGTCAATGTTACACTCATTTTAAAAGGTTATTTTTTTCAGTGTAGCAAAACATTGTTGTATGAAATGCTGAAATAATATTTATTTAGAATTAAAGTGTGATGTTTCAACATTTTAAAATTTCAGACAATGAAATAGGTATTTTTATTAAAATGAAAAGTATATACAAGTCCCATCTTCTGTACCTTGCAGGTTTAGAGCCAAATTGCCATAAATACTTTTTTTTAACCTGGGTGAATGTGTACACCAGTGATCAAAATTCCCTTGATTCCATCCAGTTCTCATGTTTAAATGTGCATTCTAAGAGTATACCTATATGTACAAGAAAAAAATCTGGTTAGGGTAATGGTTCATTTCCAGGAATTACACAGAGAAAGAAAAATCAAACAAAACATAAACATAATAGGACTTGTCTTGTACAGGGGTGGTCAGGGAGGGACACACAAATGCTGGGATTTGAGGATAACCTTTCTTTACACAGGTGAGTCATTTAGGATGACTGAAGAAGTGATAGACTCACCTGTGCACAGCAGGGTTATTATCAAATCCAGGCATGTATGCGGCCCTCCGGGACCAAACTTGCCAAACCCTGCTCTAGTACATCAAAGTAAAAGACAGTGTTTTATACATTCACATATAAAAAGAGCAAGTTTTCATTCACATTCTTTTGTGGCAAAGAGTCTTCTTTCACATTCAAAGTGAACACCATTCACTATAATATATAGTATGTGACCTTGAAGTTCACCAATATTATGACAAAATATGGCAGACATGTAAAGAGTTAAATAAGAAATACATTCATTAATTTCAATATTGGTAAAATGTTGGTTTTATGATTGTATTCAGTAATTATGTAGAATAGAGGTTGTTGCTGGCATCCTGTGTTGTTGGCATAATCATGTGTGAGTATATCAGTGGATAGAAAACACAAGTGGGTACTATAGAAAATCAAACTTTAATGAAAACTTGACAGCGACGATTAAAAAGATTAAAAAAGGGAACTTAAAAACAAAAACACTGAGGGCCCTATTAAATTCGAGCTGCGGATGAAATCGTATCTCGCAAAGGCAGTTTTCCTGCTGTTTGCGAGTACCGAATCTCTTGCAGCCTGCTTTGCGATATGACTGCGAGAAAATGGCTGAGAATAGGCTCAGAGAGAGCTACGTAGCCTTAAATCTATGCATGAGTCTCGCATATCGTAAGAATCCCTACGTGGACAAAAAGTCCACGCAAGGGATCCGAAAGCCTCTACGTGCTGCCTCGGAACAGCCCGAGACAGCAGTGTGAGGCTCCCCCCTGCACCCTATACACATCCCCATGCTGCAGGGGTCCCTATCAGGACCCCTTCAGCACCCCCACATTAACCCCTTGCAACGGGGGTCCCCGATCTGCATAGATCAGGCCCCCCGCTGCATTTAAAACTTTTAAATTCCCCGCCGCGGCTCCTTAAAGGGGCCGCGGCACACTATTACCCAATCCCGGCCGCGGCACTTAAAATTAACCCCCCTCTATGCTGGGGGTCCCCATCGGGACCCCCGAAGTGTCCCCTTATGGGACTGATGGGGTTAAATAGAGCCTTATGGTGGTCTGTATTGACCATCATGAGTTAATGGGTTAATTTAGGCCTTATGGTGGTCTGTATTGACCATCATGAGTTAATGGGTTAATTTAGGCCTTATGGTGGTCTGTATTGACCATCATGAGTTAATGGTTTAATTTAGGCCTTATGGTGGTCTTTATTGACCACCATGAGTTAATGGTTTAAATAGAGCCTTATGGTGGTCTGTATTGACCACCATGAGTTAATGGGTTAATTTAGGTCTTATGGTGGTCTGTATTGACCACCATGAGTTAATGGGTTAATTTAGGCCTTATGGTGGTCTGTATTGACCATCATGAGTTAATGGGTTAATTTAGGCCTTATGGTGGTCTGTATTGACCATCATGAGTTAATGGGTTTATTTAGGCCTTATGGTGGTCTGTATTGACCATCATGAGTTAATGGGTTAATTTAGGCCTTATGGTGGTCTGTATTGACCACCATGAGTTAATGGGTTAATTTAGGCCTTATGGTGGTCTGTATTGACCATCATGAGTTAATGGGGTAATTATAGTTGCCTGGGGTTAATATTTTTAGTGCGAGTCCTTTCAGGACCTTTACGGTCCTTTGAGGACCCGCGAGGCGGGAAATTTAAAATTGAATTACAGCAGGGTCACGATCGGTGCCGATCGGGTCCCCCGCTGCAGGGGGTTTATATGGGGACACTTCTGGGGTCCCGATGGGGACCCCCAGCATAGAGGGGGGTTAATTTTAAGTGCCGCGGCCGGGATTGGGTAATAGTGTGCCGCGGCCCCTTTGTTTTAAATGCAGCGGGGGGCCTGATCTATGCAGATCAGGGACCCCCCCCTGCAATGGGTTCATGTGGGGACACTTCGGGGGTCCCGATGGGGACCCCCAGCATAGAGGAGGGTTAATTTTAAGTGCCGCGGCCGGGATTGGGTAATAGTGTGCCGCGGCCCCTTTAAGGAGCCGCGGCGGGGAATTTAAAAATTTTAAATGCAGTGGGGGGCCTGATCTATGCAGATCGGGGACCCCCGTTGCAAGGGGTTAATGTGGGGGTGCTGAAGGGGTCCTGATAGAGACCCCTGCAGCATGGGGATGTGTATAGGGTGCAGGGGGGAGCCTCACACGGCTGTCTCGGCTGTTCCGAGGCAGCACGTAGAGGCTTTCGGATCCCTTGCGTGGGCTTTTTGTCCACGTAGGGATTCTTACGATATGCGAAACTCATGCATAGATTTAAGGCTACGTAGCTCTCTCTGAGCCTATTCTCAGCCATTTTCTCGCAGTCATATCGCAAAGCAGGCTGCGAGAGATTCGGTACTCGCAAACGGCAGGAAAACTGCCTTTGCGATATACGATTTCATCCGCAGCTCGAATTTAATAGGGCCCTAAGTCCTTTGTTAGCTGCTGCAATTCTTAATGCCCCTTGTAAATTATTGAGTGTGAAATTGTTAGCTTAAAGTAACTTATAGAGGGTTATAGGGCACTTTAAACTATAGCCACATTGTAAATCTAATGGATACCATATTTGCATGTGATCGCAATCTAATGTATCCAATATGCAGAATACCAACATAGCTATCACAATAAACCCTTCTATCGGTTTATTATGCATAATTGGACCTAACGTGGTCTATCACAGACCATATAAATAATAAGGTCGCCTGTAATTTACATGCAGTTTGCAATTAACATGTGATAATATAAGTGTATAAGTGGGTATACTAATGGGGTATTTTGGTGGGATATTCTATGTAAGACACACCAATGTGTGTAATTCTCCCCAAGGTTATTGTTCCTTACTTATCTTTTTTCCCCCATTGATTCCGACACTTGCTCCACTAAAGTCTATTAGGTAATATTTCGTTGGCAGTGGCTAGTGCCCTACCTATTCTCCGGTTTGAGATACTCAGTGTCTCGGCGTCTCCAAAAGCTATGGAGATTAGTACTTCCTGGTTAGAGCATGCATCTAAAACGTGATGACATCACGCTGCGCCTGCCTACCTTTGAGTATATCAGTGTCAGAAAATGGAAAATCAAAGTTTGAGGAATTACCAGTTATTCTATACTTCACATGATACCATGCAGTTTGTAGGCTAGTTTATCACATCTAAGTAAACTTTGTATTTGTCTGCAAGTTAATATGAATGTTTATCTCCCGAGGCCACGGTTATACCAATGTGAAATTACCCCTAAGAATGATTTGTTGACTGCTAGGGCTGACCAATAGCCAGCTGTGGTACAAATGTACTCAGCTTTGACCAATGAGTCATAAAGCTGCTGGTCCAAATCTAGAGCTGAGGGTTTGGCTTTATGCATTTTGACAATATAGACTGGGGTTGTGATATACTGCTGCTTTCTTGAACTGTAAATGTTAATCCTCCAATGCCATTCACTATTACAGATTCATTTCACAGTTTAAATGGTTTTCAGTCTGGAGGAAACAAAATATACAACTTGCAGCATTAAAACCAGGAATATACATAGCAAAAGAAATATAGTTATATAGTAGAATGATTTACCTGAGACAGTTATTATTATTATTATTATTATTATTATTATCATTTATTTGTAACGCGCCAACATATTCCGTAACTCTATACATAAGTTAAGTTACAGGCAATGACAAGTTCAAGATTCACACATTGCAATGAATGGAGGGCCCTGTCTTTGAGGTTGGAATCCGTGTCCATAGCGCTTTCCCTAAAGCACCTTGCAGGATTGAAACTCGCAGACTTGATCCTTATTATGTTATTAGCTTTATCCAAGCCCCTTCCCACCCTCATTATCATAAGGCACCCAGCCAGACTCCTATGCAGTAACATCTTCATTCCTCACCTCCACAGCTTGTTTGATCACATGCAGAGCATGTGTCCTTTTAAAGTGATTGTAGCAAAAATCAAAAATAACTTTTCAAAAGGAATGTTTCAAAACCCTCATCTTCAGTAAAAATGTACATTTTGTTGAGATCATGTTCCCTACAAGAAAAAGTGAATACGTTCTCTTTGATGATCAGAAAACTGAACTTTTATTGCATCGCAATAAACAATGAATGATAAAAAATAAATGTATTTCCTTTGCACAGTGGAAATGATTAATAAGTAAAGTTGATAATTATATGCATGAAAAAATGCAAACATGCACATGCAAATAAGCTCTTAAATGTGCAAAATGTGCACTGATTTTTACAATAAAATTGTGCTGCCTAAGCTCACTGACATTGTTATATGATTTGGACAGATGTAAAAATAACATTTATACAATGGGAAATCAAACAAATCATAAAATATCCAACAAAATAAAAGTAAATTAAAGTTTTAAATGACAATATATTCCTTCATTAAAAAAAACATTTCACTATACATTAAGTTCCATTTTTTAAACAATAAAAAAATTAAGTACGTCTTACCAGTTTTAAATATATATATATATATATATATATATTTATTTACCTCCTAACTCAAGTTACCACCTGTCTATGCAACATCTAATCCTACATGACCACAAAAAAACTAAAAATCATTCAATTGTCCGAATCGCAATTTAATAAGGCTGATAATGTTTGAACTTAAGCCCTATGTGCTTCAAATTTGACCAAGTTCCGACGCTATTAAATTAGAAGGGCAGCGAACAACGTGTGAGACAAGCCAACTCATAGCCCAGTCTCTCCTACGCTGCATGTACGGCCCTGCTAAGTTCAATTAGTCAAACTCCATGAGTGATAGGGTTAATTAAGGGCTCATGGGGCTCTGTATTGAGCCCCATGAGTGAGAGGGTTAAATAAGGGCTCATGGTGCTCTGTTTTGAGCCCCATGAGTGAAAGGGTTAATTAGGGGCTCATGGGTCTCTGTATTGATCCCCATGAGTGATAGGGTTAATTTTAGATGCCTTGGGGGTACTTATAGTATCCCCACAGCAGGGGTTAATTTTTTATTTAGCGCGGGTCCTTTAAGGACTTTTATGGTCCTTTCAGGACCCACGAGGCAGGAAATGTAACTTTTGAATGCTGCAGGGGTCCCGAACAGGAACCCCCAGCATAGAGGGGTATTAATGTTACGTGCCACGGGGTACTTACAGTAGCCCTGCGGCTGTGATTGGCCAATAGTTTGCCACGGGCCCTTTAAGGACCTGCGGCGGGACATTTACATTTTTAAATGCTGCAGGGGTCCCGATCCCTGTTTTTGGGTGTCAGCTTGCAATGGCAACTGCAAGGAACATATTGAGGAATCGGTCCTCGCAAACAGCACTGATAACTTTTGCGTGGACCGAGTTAACTACGTTTTCTAATTTAATGAGGCCCCTAAGTTCCAGATACTCCCATAACGTCCTTCTATGCTCTGCCCCTGACATCACATCTATATACTCTTGACTTTTCTTACCTTCTAAAATTCTCTACCCACTGTGTCAGTCTTTCTCCTGCACTTCACAGTTTTAAACCTTCTCGAAAAACTCATCTGTCTAAAGTAGCCTAGTCTGTAACAGTATCATGTTTGTGTTATGTATTCATTATAACCCCTGTAATGAGCTCTACAGATCATGTTCATGCATTACAAATTATAATAATTGCTAGGTATGCAGAGAGTGCTATATTATAATGTCCAGGTCTTGAGGCATGTAAATAAGCAATAATATGATTTAGAATTGAAATAGTATGTTCAAAATGTTTTAAAATATGCAATAACATCGTTTGCCATTAGTCCTAAATGTGTTAATTATAAGGTCAAAATGTCAATTAATTAATCCAAAACAGATTCATAAAGAATTCCAGCTGTGTTTGGGGAAAAACATTCATTATAAAAATATAGCAATGTCTAAAAATAGCAATGGTTGTTGGAAAAGACATATTACGCCCATGTTGAGTTTAGATGAAAAGTAATAAAAAATAGGATGAACTAAAATGTTAGTACCGAGTTAAAATATTGTATCGATTTTAATTGTTATCAGTGCCTCAGGATCACAAAACTTTACAAGGGCTGTGATGGAGTTATTTTTCCATTGGTGTACATAAAACTTCCAAACATGTTGAGGTCTTAGAAAGCCTTTTTTCTTATCATAATCTGGAACATGGTGAGATACCTCATTACTGTTTAACCAAGACATTTTGAATAAGTGGTAGATGTTTAGAATTTGATGAAGTACATGGCTATCTTTTAGTACATTTATTTAGACGATCAGTAACACAGCATGAAAAGAAATGTATCTGTCATCAAATCTGATATTAAAGCTTGGGGTTTGTTGAGATCACAAATATCAAGAGTTTACATGTGTTTCAATCACATTTTGAAACCTGCAATACAGAATGTTGTTTTTAATATTATTATTATTATTATTATTATTATTATTATTACCTCTCTGTATTATTATTATTATTATTATTATTATTATTGCTGAGTTTCATGCAATACTATACAGATGCAGGTCTTCCTACCAGTATGACCTTGCTCTTGCAAGCTCACAGTCTAGTGGGGATGGGGGTACAGAAGGGAAAAAAGGTTTGTTTTATTGCTTTAAAAAACAGCTATATAGAAGCCCAGACAGTTATATGTATTAGTTACAATATGGTTGTGTCTGGCCCAGGGGACATTGGATAATTGTGATATAGAACCATTTGGGATGGTGCTTTATCAAAAGACATTTACTAGATATGAGTATACATGTTTCGAAGGACCAACTGGAGCAGAAGCTTTTTATTATTGTCATTATTATTACTCTTTATTTATAGAAAAGTAGGCCTACATGTACAGGTACCATGCAATACAAAAATGAAGCAAATGGGTCCACTGACAGCTTGGTGCAACAGAAGTGAAGTCCCTATTCCAAAGAGCTTACAATCTAGAAGGTAAGGTTGGGGTTTGATAAGGAAGCATGACAGATGCAAGATGGCAGCGAATAAGGCAAGATGCTGATGTAAGTGTAGGTGTTTGTATATTGTGCTGTACAGTATGCATCAGTGCATATTAAGTCTGAAGGTAATAAGCGTATTTAGGCAGATGCGTATTAGTGAGTTTTTGAAGGTTTTATGACAGGAAGATAGTCTGGCAGAGCGAGGCAAGAAGTTTCTGCTCCAGAAGCCACTTTATCTCCTTTCACATTCCTGTCCTCAGTCTACCCTATGTTAATGAAATATATGACTTCAATCAAATATGAGGAGTATATCTCAATCAAGCTTGCAGTAATATTTACATGTATTTTCTAGCAAATTACTAGGAAGTTTGTAGATTATTATTTTTAGCCTGTTAAGTATTTTTATTATATATAGAACTTTCTTACTGTTAGAGATATATGACTTTATTGAAAAGTATATAGGCACTTTTTGAGTTTTAGTATGGATGAGTTTGGTTGAGGTTGTGAGCATGGGTGTAGGAACTGGGGGAAATAGATTTTTCTATGTTTGTATGTATGTACAGTGGATATAAAAAGTCTACACACCCCTGTTAAAATGTCAGGTTTCTGTGCTGTAAAAAAATTAGACAAAGATAAATAATTTCAGAACTTTTTCCACCTTTAATGTGACCTATAAACTGTACAACTCAATTGAAAAACAAACAAATCTTTTAGGTGGAGGGAAGAAAAATAAAAAATAAAAATAATGTGGTTGCATAAGTCTGCACACCCTCTTATAACTGGGGATGTAGCCGTGTTCAGAATTAAGCAATCACATTCCAAATGGTGTTAAATAGGAGTCAGCATACACCTGCCATCATTTAAAGTGCCTCTGATTAACCCCAAATAAAGTTCAGCTGCTCTAGTTGGTATTTCCTGAAATTTTCCTAGTCGCATCCCACAGCAAAAGCCATGGTCCATAGAGAGCTTCCAAAGCATCAGAGGGATCTCATTGTTAAAAGGTATCAGTCAGGAGAAGGGTAGAAAGCTGAACATGAAGAGGAACTTCATCTTTCAGCATGACAACGACCCAAAGCATACATCCAAATCAACAATGGAATGGCTTCACTCATACCCAAAAAGATTGAGTGCTGTAATAAAATAAAAAAGTACTTCAACAAAGTATTAGTTTAACGGTGTGCATACTTATGCAACCATATTATTTTATTTTTATATTTTTTCTTCCCTCTACCTAAAAGATTTCAGTTTGTTTTTCAATTGAGTTGTACAGTTTATAGGTCACATTAAAGGTGGAAAAAGTTCTGAAATGATTTATCTTTGTCTCATTTTTTTACAGCACAAAAACCTAACATTTTTACAGGGGTGTGTAGACTTTTATATCCACTATATATAAAAGCTATGTTACGCCCTGTATATACAATGAGCTGTATCCTCAGAATTATTCTAGCTCTACACCCCTGGTTGGGAGGTTACTACTGGCCAGACAGTCAGATCTGGCCAGAATGTGTCTTTCTAGGCAGATAAACAAAAGGCAGGCAATTCGAAGGCGGTAAGTGGCAACCAACAGAGGATTGGACAGATAAACTTGTTTAATGCAATCTAGTTTCAATAGTCATGTGCATACAAATGATGGCCCAAACAATAACAAAGTGTTAGGCATTGGACGTTAGTCAGGATTGGGGAAGTATACCAAAGTATTTTGCAGACTTTACCACAAATAGCTAAAAGGTAAAGCAGTTGCTAGTTGGCCCAGTTACAGGAGCATTTAATTATTAGATTTATATCATGCTGTTAAGAACTTGACTTAATCACATGTACAACAATGGTGCACAATGTTTAAACATATAAACAACCTTTACATTTTAAGTATTGTATTCAATCTTTCTTCGATGGCAGCAGGCGTTTTGCTTTTAATTAACAAGATAAAAATAAGATCTTAATTTAGTTCTGTTGAAATATTGCCACTGTAAACTGATTTCCAAAATAATTACGGTGAATAGAAAAGCATTACCCAGTAGGATAACCCCACTACCTCAAATTACAGGCAGACTTGCATTCCAAAATGGAATCCCTCATGACACAAGTAGAAAATTAAATTCAAGATTTTCTTAAAAATTAGCTCATGGTTCACATAGCTGCTGCTAATGTTGTTAGTTTGTTACATGCTTCACAAACATGACTTTTTGCCATACTACAGAGGGTTTTCAAATGTGGATGATGAGAGATGGGAGTAAGATATCAATCTGATCTCTTTAAGGGACCACTACATACACAGATGCCAACCAGACTATTCTACAATGTACAGTACTAATAAATGTCAAAAATGATAAGATTTGCAGTGCTGTAGAATGTACATTTACTGGAAATAATGCATACGAGTATTGCATACAGTATAACAAACTTTAAAAACTAACACATCATTTAATTTACTATAGTATGGAATTTTGCAGTACACACATCCTCCATTGCAGTAGCTGTTTATCTACAATTGGGAATGAGATGAGACCCAATTTTTTAAAACGTTTTCATTATTTCTTATGAAAACTTTCACTCTAAAGTACATAGCACAAGTCAATGGAACTGAATATAAATCTTATCTCAGAATTCAAAGTCTCCTCCAAGATGGCAAATTAGGTTGAAAATAGCAACCCTGCTAGAATATAGACTATATAACAGCAAATGAATTAATATTTGCATTTATTTTTTTGCTTTATAAAAAAGATTGACTTTTATCAAGTCAAGTTCTTCAAAAGAGCATACAGTAAATTTGATACCATAACATTAGAAGGATTGGGACCATCAAATTGTTCAAAGAGAGACAGGTTGGATCCTTTAAGTTAATTGCAGGAAAAATGTTTAACTATTATTCTCTATCGTTAATTATTTAAAATTAAGCATTAAAAGCAATTAGCGTGAATACAAAGCATTAAGGGTTAGAAATTCTACAGATTCAATGTGTCATTGTTATTTGCAGGATAATGAAACTGAAAACACTATATTACATGTTTGAATAAGAATTATTTATGAATATGATGTAGAAGCTTTGTTCTTTACTCGATCAAACTATAGCTTTAGAAATTCAAACTCAAGCCTTTAAAATAATAGAATATGTTTTGTTTTTCTCATTGAAGTTTAAATTGTACAGTATTATACTGTACTTACATAAGCCATCTGCTTTAAACGTACACGTTTGTCACTGAATAAAGTTCAGAGACTTAAAAATAACTGTGACTGACAAAGTAAGGATATATAATTAAAGGATTATACCGCTAAATGCACATTTATCGGACTCCTGAAACAATAGGAAAGCAAAGACATCAATGTCAAGGTGAACTCAATATGCTTAAAATGAAATCTAAAGAAAGTGTTACATACACATTTTGACTGTGGCACACAATGTTAGGAAATTTTCTAAATATTAAAATGTCTCAGTTTTAATACAGACAAGCAATGAGGCAGCATTCATTAATGCTATATGAGCACAATTAATGCAGAATATTTGCTTATAATAGTTGTATAGCATACTCAACATCATACTTTCTTGTGGTTCTCTTTTTGTCATATATTGTCATATTAACTTGTAGAGATGGGTAACAAATGAAAAACTCTTGCTAAACACCCTTACCTATTTTCACATTGCACTTGATTTGTCCGTGACAGTCAGTTTGCCAGGACCCACCCTTTATCAAATGGAGGAACATTCTAAAATGTGTTATTGGATGACTGGCTATCTAATAAAAATATGTAGGGTCCTCATTCAATTAGAATTTTGGCAATTGAATAGGGCTCTATATAAGCACATAACATATTTTTTTGACAGAAGTTTTTAGTTAGTGAAAACCTTGGTTTTGGATAGAAGTTCAGTAACTAAAAAGTTGTGTGAATTTTTTTTGTATGTGCTTATATAGAGCCCTATTCAATTGGGCAACTCGGAATTGAATGAGGCTCTAGGAGTTTAAATAATACCTACCGTCCTCCGTCCAGCATTATCAATCAATGTATTTGAGTCTTTATCTTCAGGCTTTAGAACTAGACCAATCCAAAATCACAATGCTACTAAAAAAGAAAAAAAATCTAAACTAAGCAGGAAATTCTCCTGTGAGGAGCTTCTACTGATGAATGTGGTGATAGAGTCCAAATAAGCACTCATGTAGGCTTTGATTTGCTGAAATGTGCTATCAATCAGATTTTGGGAATATTTAATGCAGTCGGATGCACATACATAAACTGGGAGCTGGTAGAGCACATTAGTGGTTCATGTTCATGTCCCACAAACCAACAAAGAAAAAGTAAAGGTTTCTTTCTGGCAAATTGACCATGCAGCTTATTTTTGTTAAAGTATCGTCGCATTGTGCTCCTTGAAACAACGACACTGTCTTTTTCCAGAGCACCCTGTATTTCTCCTGAGGTTACCTGTGTTTTTTTCTTGGTATTCCGAACAATTCTTCTGCATTTGTGGCTAAAATTCTTCTTTGGTCTACCTGACCTTGGCTTGGTATCAAGAGATCCCTGAATTTTCCACTTCCTAATAAGTGATTGAACAGTACTGAATGGCATTTTCAAGACTTTGGATATCTTTTTATATCCTTTTCCATCTTTATGAACTTCCATTATCTTGTTACGCAGGTCTTTTGGCAGTTCTTTTCTGCTCCCCATGACTGGAAAGATCTTTATCTTTTCAAATGGAGCCTCAAAAGTTTTAAGATCAAATAATTTCCTGACAATAGCCTCTTTATATGGTTGGAAGTGTAATTTATCAATAATATCTCAGGGTAGATCATTCGTTACTCTTTTGGAAAGAGGTAGTCTATGAATTTTATCCATCATTAGCTCTTTAGGAAAATACGGACTAACCAAAGAGGAAAATAAATGTATCACAAATTTAGTCAGTTCTGGAAAAGAAACATCTTTTGATATGCCTCTTATTTGGAGATTATTCCAGTTTACTACATTCTTCTTAAGATCAGAAATTTCTTCCTTTAACCTTTGAGACTCCAACTGAACCATTCATTGTTCATTTGTGAAAATTAACTGTTGTTCTTTTATTATCTCTATTTTCTTAGATAAGGTATTAATATTTTTGTTTTTTTTGGCAATTTCTGTAGTTAACTCTGTAATAATCGAGAGTTTCAGTTTTTTCAATAAAACTTTCATTGCAGTAATTGTTAGTTTCTCTTCTTCTATTTCAGATTTAATAATAGATCCCTCCATAATCAGTAACTCTCTAGAACCAATCTTGGTCTCCGATTGATCTAATTTATTGTGTGATGTAAGCTGTAGATTTATTTACCAGACAGAAGAAATTGCCCGTTGTCTTAGGGTTTTCCTTTTCTTTTCTTTTACTTTTAGATGGTTCTGAGCCTACACTCTGGCTCCAAGCTTTTATGGACTAGCTTAATCCTTCTGATAATATCTGAGTATTTAGTTGCTCTTTAACACTCTGAAACGCTTAGTCAAATTGCCATATATATGGTGTATAAAACAAAGTCTCTAAGCCATTCACCATTTTATGACACTTTGTGTCTTAGAATATTTGTATATAGTTTCCGTGTGTGAATGGGTAAATATTACCACATGAGGAGTAGCAAGGCCAATCCGCAAGGAGCTACCCCCCAGCTCAATCACTCACATCTGGTAGATACCAGCAAGTTTGATGTTAACTAAAATGCATAGTACAACAGTATTAGGCTCAGAGTTTGTGAGGTCAGGGGTCTAATTGTGACGCCAATATTGCGCTACCTACCCCCTTGTAATTGTTTAGATCTCACCCAGTCTCTGCACCGCATCTCCCGTCCAGGAGGCCCCAATACCACTCTGCCCAACTCTCGGACCGACAGATGAGGCACTGCGATTTCCCATGCGGTACAACTCTGCTGGGTGAACACAACCTTCAGGGTTGACAACCTCCAGTTGCTAAAATTCAATACTGCATCCGCTCAAAATACCAGAGCGTCTTCCAGCTGGATCAACCTGCCCAGCGCTGTCTGTGAGTATTAACCACCTTGTGCTAGGGGGGAAAGCTCAGAGCGTGCTCTGGCGTCTAAACACCATTGCCCGTTAGCGTCTCAGGCTAACAAATTCCTGGGCGTGTCCGTCCATTCTGTATGTTTTTAATTGTGCCATTTTATTGTTTGTTATATCTTTTGTTTTTGTATGCCAGATGTTTTTCATAATAAAAATAAAACAAAGGGCCAGTATAAGTCCTTTTCATTTTAAAGCTATTTTTTTTGTTCATCATTAACTAACAAAAATGGACGTGCAGATAACAGCAAAACAAATCTTTAGCAAGAAAATATAACTTAAAAGCACAGTACCTAATTAATGGCAACTGCTGTAAACTTTCCCACCACTTTCATTATCCTGTACATTAATAAAGGGAAGTGAAAAATTTCAACATTGAATATCAGATCTTGGTAAGGCTTGAATAATGTTATCCTAGTTGAAATCTGTTATGTTATTTTAGTAGTGGTCAGGACAATGAGATGGGGTGGGAAGGCATGCATTATACATTCTGGCTAAAGCTTTCCTGCTGTTTATTTTTTTGTCACATGTTAACTAAAAAATAGAGCTTATGCTGGCCATTTAACCTTCTTATTCTGAAAATGATTCAAGTTTAATTGTTGATCAACCTGTGATATTGTTTCCCTTGAAGTATTTAGTTTACAAAATTGGAATTCTGTTGCTAATTTATAGAAAAAATAAAAAAATGTTCTCAAAAGCTACATTCTCACAGCTACAGCGTAAAATCTTAAGAAATGGAACAAAAAAATAGAACTTTACTTTCAACCCACTCATTGTTTAATTAATGTCTGTATCTAGCTACACTGATGGGGAAATTATGCTAATTATCTTCTATACCCTGCATTTATGAAATCAAGCATTGTTTTGTGTTGTCTGAAAACACTTGGGAATATTGACTCCAGTACTAATAGTTAGTCATGTACATTGCATATTTATTGACCCTAATAATGTGTTTATCTGAATGCAAAGGCTCTATCTCATTAGTTATTTTTTTAATTACCGTATATACTCGATTATAAGCCGACTTTTCAAGCACATTTTTTAATGCTGAAAAAGCCCCCCTCGGCTTATAATCGAGTAATTGTTTAGATCTCACCCAGTCTCTGCGCTGCATTTCCCGTCCAGGAGGCTCCAATACCACTCTGCCAAGCTCTCAGACCGCCAGATGAAGCACTGCGATTTTCCATGCGTCACAACTCTGCTGGGTGAACACACCCCTTCAGCGTCGACCACCTCAGGGCTCCAGTTGCTAAAATCGGCTATCCTGCATTCAGTATCAATGTTTTAAAGGAATGCTGATTTCCCAAGGTATTTTCTACCCAATAATTATCAATATGTATACAAGTTGGGATGACAATAATTAAAACAATTTAACTTTTATTAATTGAGGGTAACAATGGCGATTGTCTTTTAAAAAAATGTTTTGAATAAAAAATCTTGGATTTGAGAAGAGGCGGGGATAAAAAAGGCTAACTGATGTGTGAACAGATTCCCACACAATGATAATTTCAAACTCTTAATAGAGGGGTGAATATGTTCTCACCTAACAGTACTTGTGAAAGATAATAAATGAAAGGCTTATATAGCTCAATTGATCCTGTCTTTATTTACACACATATAATTTGCATTTAATATAAGGTGATATAATGCTGGATGATAGAAAATAATTTTCATAAAAATGACCCTTATTTACTAGGATCCACAATGTGGAAATTCTTAGATAGTCTGGAATGATATGTATATCTCATATAACTTGTGCTTTTGACCCATTTAGGGACTTGTTATATTCCAAACAAATCTTAAATATTTTTAAGGGGTCTGAGTATTGCATATACAACTCCCTTGTAGCATAAAAAATCCTCTATCCTGTGCCTTTAGAAGACTGAGACATATATAATGTCCTCAGGGAAATAGACCTCTTATGAGGGCTTTCTTAAATTTAATCGTATCCCATCATGGAAACAAGCATGGTGTTGACAAAGGACACTGAGGAATAAATTATATCCAGAAAACTAAATACCACTTTGTGAACCATCTACTGTAACAAGGTCTTTCTCATATAGAGGTCACAGCAATCACACATTTGGAAACGGACAGGGAGGGTAAACACACATCCTCTAAATATCAAACCAGCAGTACTGTTAGTAAGAATGACGCCGGCGTGCCCTTAGCTTCAAGGCATGCTACGTCATCAAAGGCAGACGCGTTTCGTCGTCATCAGACGTCTTTGTCAAGGTAAAACTAACTAGGCCGTCAGGCCCTCTTATAAACGCTGCCGTAACTACGGCAACCGATTGGCATAGTTCGGACATGCGCAGTAGAATCAGGAAGCGCTACAAGCGCTATGTTTATATAAGATAGACGTGTATTACAGGCAAGTCCATTTGAGACATGCGCATTAGAGTCAGAGAGCGCCAATAGCGCTATATTTATATAAAGTGGAAGTATGTTGCAAATGGCTCATTTGAGATACTGAAAATATGGTTTAAAAACGAAGCAGGCTTTTTATCAGGAATATAGAGTTGTAATCTTACTGGCTGCTCTGAAAATCGAAGTATATAAATTTATTGATGCTCTAATACGGTTTGCTTCCAGAATAGATGTTGGTATAGAATAACTTGATAATAAGACTTAGAAGATGATATATTGTCGTGAAATATGCAAGGTGAATCACTCTATATTTGTTTACATTATCCGAATAGGACCTGAAAATTATTGATTATAGTGAAAAAATCTATGTGAATCCTTCTATAGTTATCACACTCACTGAATGATCCTGAGAAGAAGGGAAATAAAGTGAGGATAATTCCATCTCAAACAGTGCTATATAACATTGGAATTCTCATCTATAGAATACTAGATAAGATATAAGTGAAAGGGATGTAATATACCATAGTCCCTAGATTATCTAAGTAAGGAAATAACTCTGGAGGATTCCTTCCTAGATAGTGGGAAAAAAGGGGGGAAAGGAAGTGTACTGTGAGTTGGTACCAACAAGATAGTTGCAATAATAAGCGTATATAGATAATCTAACCCATCTTGATAAGTGATTGTTACATGAATGAATATACTATTCATTATAACTCTTAATGAAAGTATTCATATAAAAGTGGATAAACTAAGCTAATCTTTTTCCGGAAAAGTGATATAAGATCGTGTACAGATAATGCTAATTATTAGAATAGTAATCACTATTTGCAAATATTTTTAATATATTTTTAAATGAAGGGTGAAAATGTAAATCTTTCATTTAATCCCTTGGGGGATAAAACTTTTAATTTATAGATCCATTTAGCTTCATGTTGGAGAAGTTTTTTATCTAGGTAACCCTGTCTGGGGCCTTGATGGACTTTCTCAAGAGCTATGAAGGTTAAAACCTCACTATTTCCGCCATGAAATGTTTTGACGTGGCGTGCTAAGGGAGTATCTAGATCTTTCTTAATAGTATAAACGTGTTCACCAATCCGTCTTCGTAGTTGACGTCGTGTCTTCCCTATGTAGATTTTTTTCCACAGACACGTGGCCACGTAAAGTACACTTGTGGTACAGCAATTTGAGAAGTCTTTTAATACATATTTTTCCCCACTGGATGGGTGTTCATAACTTTTTGTGGGTTTGATGTATCTGCAAAACTTGCAGTTCCCACATCTAAAACATCCTAGTGGGGGATTAAGCCATGTATTAATTAGTTTTTGCTCTTTAAAGAAGCTATGTACTAATGTATTTTTCAGATTTTTTCCCCTTCGGTATGTGATTGGTATTTTTTGTGGAAGTATTTCTTCCAAGTCCTTGTCGCTTCTTAATAAATGCCAATGTTTAGATATAATATTTTTAATTGAGGCAGATTCATACCCGTTTGTCATAATACATCTGGGATATGTATTGTCTGGTGTCTGAGTATTCTTCCTATAGGGTTTATTTAGCAACTCTGTTCTGTTAAAGCCTAATGCATATTGAAATGCTTTTATTAGGCATTTATTTGAATATCCTCTCTCTCTAAATCTCTGTTTTAGTTTGTCTGCTTCAATTTTAAACTGGATATCTGAACTGCAATTTCTCCTAATTCTTAAATATTGCCCCTTGGGGATACCTTTCTTAAGGGGCTCAAAATGTTGGCTATCCCACATTAATAGAGTATTTGTGGCTGTCTCTTTTCTGAATGTAGTAGTTGAGATATTTCCTTGATTATCTTTTTTGATAAGTAGATCTAAAAATGAGATTTCTGTCATATGGATTTCATGCGTGAATCTCAGACCTATCTCATTTTTATTTAAAGATTCCATAAGGGTTTAAAATTCCACTTTTGTGCCATCCCAAATTACAAGAATATCGTCTATATAGCGACGCCAAATCATAGCGTGTTCAATAAGATGTTCAGTACATGGTTCAAAGAAAATCTTTTCCTCCCACCACCCTAAAAATAGCTTCGCATAGCTGGGGGCACATGGAGTCCCCATTGCTGTTCCTTTTATCTGGTGGAACCATTTGCCATTGAACAGAAAGAAATTGTGATTTAAGACATACTCTAAGAGTTGGGTTATGAAATCATTGAATTTCCTCAGATTAGTACTTTTCACACTCAAAAGTTGTTTGACTGCCTCAATACCATGGTTATGGGGTATGCTACTATAGAGTGCTTCAACGTCAATAGTTGCTAGCCAGGTATCTTTTGGTACTGTTAGATTTTCAAGTTGTTTCAGAATATCATTAGTGTCTTTTATATATGAGGGCAGATTTTGTACTAGATCACGTAAATAATGATCCACAAATATACTGGCATTAGATGAGAGGTTTCCTGTGCCTGATACTATAGGCCTACCTGGGATAGGTACTATTTGCTTATGCACTTTTGGTAAGGCATAGAAAGTTGAAATACAAGGGAATTTTGGTAATAGAAAAGCATATGTTTGTTCATCGATAGTTTTATTTATTTTAGCTCTTTCTAATATAGACTTTAAACCTAGTCTATATTCAAGACTAGGATTCTTTGCTAACACTTCATAAGTGAATCTATCATCCAAAATTCTATTACACATCTTTTTATACTCATCATTGCTCAGTGTTATCCTGCATTCAGTACTGTATCCGCTCAAAGTAACTGAGCGTCTTCCAGCTGCATCAACCTGCCCAACGGTGTCTGTGAGTATTAACCACCTTGTGCTGGGGGGGAAAGCTCAGAACGTGCTCTGGCGTCTAAACTGACATGTCACCATTGCCTGTTAGCATCTCAGGCTAACAAATTCCTTCGAAAAACTGTATCAGAGTTTAAATTGAAATTTACAGATATAATGTAGAAATGAATATGTGTAATTCCAATTATAAGTACTGTACATAACTAAAGACAATTTTGAAATATGAATATATATATATATATATATATATATACATATAACACAGTTGTGATGTAATCATTAAGGGCGAGTCATGCACTGCATTCTAAGGTCAATCTTATAGGGCTATTAGACAGTGTTTTTAGATGGTTTTACTTTGCAAATGGCTCTAACATGTAATTTTGCCTGTGGGTGTTTATTTCTCTAAATGTTTAGATGTATTCTATTGACTCAAGCTTCCAATTTACCTCCTTAAGACTAAACTCGTAAACCCTGCCTTTTTAAGTAGGATTTCAGGGGGCGTGATCATATGATTTGACAATATTTTAGTTAGCCTGAAATGTACTTAGACACAGCCAATAGTAAATTAGACCATAATCATGACATCAGTAAAAAATTTAAGTTATACATAATCTGCAATCGGAGGCTACAAATTAATTAGTGCCAATAAGTAGTATTTGCCGATCAGGCTCGTAATCAAGCAATCTATAAAATTGATTAGATCATCTGTTTTAGTCCATGTGGGTTTCATGATATATATTAACCCCTTGAGCCCTTGACAGGGGTGTAGGAACTGGGGGGGGGGGGTGAGTGGGACAAATCCCCCCCCCCAGATT